>CM043016.1:24504291-25104291 GCA_023690525.1 Holotrichia oblita | reverse complement strand
TCTATAATATATGAAAATTCAGTGCACTCGTTCGTTAACTGATGAAGAAGCTCTAGACTCGGATATTGGAGGGAATTCTGACGCAGATGATGATTTTCCAACTTGCGACCTGTCAACTGGTTTCGCACTCAAGCGTGTTAGACGATCTAATGCTGATGATGTGTTCAATTCATTCAATCTGATGCCGAAGATGACGAACCGCTAATCAAGTTAATACAACGTAAGAATGATGTCACCATGAGTGGGCAAAAATTCTATTTTCAAACGTATCAAACGTCATCATTTACTGAAGATTTTGGACCGAAGCTTACTACTGATACAGATTCACCGCTGGGTATCCTTTAATATTTTGTTTGATCAAGAATTGATCGATCTGATAATTACACAGTCGAATTTGTATAGTGAGGAAAAAGGCAATCAGCTAGATTTGCAAGAAGACGAAGTAAGAGCTTTTTTAGGAATGTTGATCCTAATAGGTCTTGATCCTCTACCCAGTATTCGGCTCTACTAGTCGACAGATGTGAACTTTCATAAAGCCAGAATTGCTGCAGTCATGCCAATGAAGAGGTTCTTGAAGATATTGCACTTCTTGCATCTAAATGATAATTCAAAAATGCCAATGAACGGAGAAGATAATTTCGATACATTGTACAAGATATCACCCATAATCGAGAATTTTTTCTGTGGATGAAAGTATGGTAGTCTTCAAAGCCAGAACTAGCCTGAAACAATATATGCCTCTGAAAGTGATAAAGAGAGGTTTCAAAGCTTCTGGAAAGGTCTTTATATGGTTGTGGAACTATTCGTACGAATAGGAAGAATTTTCCGAAAAATGATCTTGCTGAGGATAGGTTAGGTTAGGTTAGGAGTGGGGTGGCATGCGGGCCTGTTTCACCGCGACCTTTACAGGTCTATTGTGATCCCCTTTACCTTAGAGAACGCTCTCTAGTTTCGCCTTCTTAATCATACTTATCATTTTTGAGAGCGGCTCTTTTGTGTAGCTGTTGGCTGTGGGGTTCTCTCTACCCCCATTACTAGAAACCTTGTCCTCGCTAGGCCGTCACAGTGGCACAAAACATGAACTGGGGTTTCTTCTTCCTCTTGACAGAATCTGCAGAGAGCATTTTCTGCCAGGCCTATGTTAAACATATGCCTATTCAGTCTGCAATGACCGGTCATCAGACTTACTATCATTTTGACAGTCTTCCTGTCTTTACTCAGTAGGTCTTCAGTAAACTTAGGCCTCTGTTCCCTTAGGAACTCCTTAGCCTGTCTTTGTCCTGGCGATCTTTCCCACCATTCCTTGGACTTGTTTTGTGACCATTCGTAGATGGACCTCTTGCTGAGGATAAGAATGTGGCTTAAGATCAAGTGCGAATGTTCTAAACGCAAGGTTGTGACCATGTAAAAACTATGAAAAATTTCCATTTTTTTGTCGAACTTGCAATATGTATACTGTTTATATGTCCCAATAAAGGGAAGAAACTGTGTCCAGTAGTTTGCAACAAAATCGTGCAGTTTCATATTTAAAACCAGCATTCAATTGTTTAGAATACAACAAGACCTTCTATGTAACGTACTGGGGGTACACGAACAGCTAGAGCAGAACTGAATGTGGACCATGCGAGAGAGAATATCAACGAAGAAGGCAGAAGGCAGGCTCGAAGACGAGCTACTCAACTTAACATTTTTCAACGGATTTTACATCTGATCCCATACAGGATTTAAAGAGAGCAAGAAATGAAACCTACGAATGATCCACGATGGCTAAACTATTACACAAAGTAAGTCCTGCAGTAGAAAATAGATCTGGAAGGTGGTTTGAGCAAGATGGTACTACGTGGCATACAGCAGAAGCCACACTGCAAATTTTAAAGACCTTTTTTGGCGAGAAGATCTGCAATGGATTAGCTGCCGCAGTCTCCAGATCTCACCGTCACTGACTTCTTTTTATGGAGATATTTGAAAGAAACAGTTTTCCCAAATAAACCTCAGATGATTTCAGAACTAAAGGAAAACATTGGTGCAAAGATTAGGGTACTACAGCCACCTGTTCTGAGTCATGCCATTGAAAGAGCTGATCAGTGACAAGTCGAAAACGTCAAAGTCATTTAAAAGATCCTAAGCTATCATTGATAATGTAAGATGTGTTCTCTTTTATAGACCATAAATGATTAACAATGTTAAGATTCAGAAAGAGGTAACTCCGGCACGACTTATCGATCACCTCCATCATTTTTATTTAATATAGCCATAAGTCTGATAAGAGGGACGGCAGGAAAGTAATGAGACTGACAACACTGCAAGTGATCTGGGAACGCAGCGCTATTGTCCTTAACCTCGTGACCTCGTGTATCAGTACTCTCCAATAGCTCAGTGCGAGTTTCAACTCGTTCCATTAACGATGTGATTTTTTTGACAGCTATGAGCAAAGTTGTGTTTTGGTTGTTCGTCATGCAAAATGAAACAGCGAATTTGGAGCAACGTTGTGCTTGGAGAATCGGCAAGTGTGACGCATGAAAAGTTAAAACATGACTATGGGAAACATTCTTTATCCCGAGCTCAAGATTTTCGCTGGCACAAATCATTTTTAGAAGGCAGAGAACACGTTGAAGATGAACACCGTTCAGTGAGGCCTTCAACTTCTAAAACCTATGAAAACATTGAACGTGTCAACACTCTAGTGCGATCAGACCGTCGCTTAATATTAAGAATGTTGAGTGAACCAATAAATTTGACCAGATTTACCGTTCATCAAATTTTGACTGAAAATTTGTGGATGCAAAAGGTCTGTGCCAAATTTGTGTCGAAAAACCTCACAACTGAGCAGGAAGAAATTAGGAGCCTTGATCTTCTTGACAGAATCGCTAATGAGCAAGATTTCTTTAGTCGTGTGATGACAGCTGATGGATGGATTTTTGAATACGATCCTGAGACCAAAAGGCAAAGTCAAGAGTGGTACACTGCAAACTCTCCTCGACCAAAGAAAGCTCGAATGAGCAATTCGAATATTAAATTTGCTTTTTAACAAAAGGAGAATCGTCCACAAAGAATTTGTTCCTCCAGGACAAACTGTCAACCAAGTTTTTTATACAGACGTCCTTGAAAGGCTCAGAAAAAGAGTAATTCGCGTGGGACCAGACATTGCAGACAAATGGATGCTCCATCATGACAAGGTCCCATGTCACACGGTCCTCTCCACAACAGAATTTTTGACCTCAAAAGGCATTCCTGTGGTTCCCCAGCCGCCCCTATTCACCTTACCTCAGCCAAAGGACGTCATTTCGGGACTTTGGACAACATCCAAAAGAGTGTAACCGACTCACTGAAGACCATACCGGTTGAAGACTTCCATCGCTGCTACCAACAGTGGGAACAACGTCTCCATCTGTGTGCAGCTGCCCAAGGAAACTACTTTGAAGGGGATAATATTGATGTTCGAAAAACATTAAAACTTTGGTAAATAAAAAATCAGTCTCATTACTTCTCTGCCACACCTCTTAATCTTGGGCTTCCCAGTTTCTTTAAAGCAAATCTAAAGATGGTTTTCAGTGACTAGGATGTCACTCATTCAGAAAAACGATTAACCTAAATTGGCTAAATTAAATTTGCTAAGCGTGGCATTCTCTGATGTCGACTTTGCATCTTTGGCGAGCTACTAATGAATATCCTTCAGATCCCAACGAAACACCTGATTCTTGAAGCTGGCTCATTAAAAAACAGAATTGATGAAAATTCAAATAAACACTAGAATTGTTATGTAAACACACACAATAAAATAAACAGCAAACAACGCGTTTTCCAAGTCAACATCGTTAGAGTAATACATCCTCGCATTTCCAACCAATCTCTTTAACGGTCTATCGTATCCATAGAGCTACAAACGTACATTGTAGCGTAGACTACCTATGTATTTCTTGGAAGAGTTGAGATCCTACAGGAATCAATATCGCTTTCATGTAATCTTCAACGGTACAGACGAAGGGTATCAATTTCGTTCTGCAGAACGTAAAATTTTCAATAGTCAAAGTGCCCCGTGCAGCCTCCCCCATTCGAGCTCGACGTTCGATTTTTATTGTATTCACTTCTTATCTCGTAAAGTATGTATGTAGTGGAACGCCTGTCTTGCGGTAGCCAGATACGACCGTCGAGGGGATGATAAGAGCTTTACAATGCTATGGTCAATTGTAACGACTGTATTGGGAGATGCTGTTCTTACCAGCGATATGCGATTAGAAACTATTTGGAGTTTTTCTTTTTTTTTTTTTTTGGGACTTCGTCCGGATCTTGTGTATTGTGTATGGTATGTGATAAAGGTTTATTTCATTCGATTATCTCTTAGAAATTCGATTAAGTCTTAAAAAGATAGAAAGTCGTAAGATGAAACAAAAAGGTCATTTGATGCCGATGAATGACAAGTCCAAACGAATGCCAACGAAGGATTATAAGATAAGATTGGAAGCATTTTGGTGCTATAGCAAGTTGTTGCGACACTTAGACGTTTAGATTTCGAAAGTGACACCCAGCCTTCACCTATGCAGAGTATTTTGTAAAATTTTACAAATTTGGGGCTAAAAATTAGCAAAATATGTACAGGTCTTAATCAAAATTTCTTGATCTCTCACTTTCTCTCTTTTTATCATTCCTAAAAACCCAACTTAGGTACATTTCAATTATGTCCCGTACTTAGAAAAATGTACCAAAGAGTAGCCACAAGGTGGCTACAGAAAAGGGTTGTCCCATGATTACTTGATTTAACAAAGAAGGAACGAAAATTTTGGGGAAAAATGTCTTTAATGCTCGACATAATCTTGTTTAAATTTAATACATTTTTTCTCGTTGACGTGTCTCAGCTCCATTACTCTGTTTTCAGCGATAACCATCCACCTCTTCATTGTTTGGAAATTCCTCACCAGCGAGAGTGAACTGAGATGCACGAGGAAACAACCTGAACTTTAACTTCTTGACGTTGACGAACTGGTGCATTATTATGATGCAACTACATGTGCAATTTTTCCTTGATTTCATCGCTCAAAACACTGACACCATAGCTTTGCTGCAGATGGAACTGTCTTCATCCCACTTGGAACCGATTCTTCATTTGAGTCAATTGTTTTAATTCCGTCTTCCGCTCAGGTATGAGGATGTGGACCAAATTTTAGCCATGCGCATGAATCTACGCCTTTATTGCTATGAAATGTTGCCCAGAATGTTTCAATCGAGTGGAAACACTCTGAAGATACCGTTTTTGCTCAATTATGGGCCAACGTGGTAACCATATTGTACAGAACTGTGTCTCCTAGCTCGCTCACTTTCAATTTATGGTAAATCAATAATATTTTATGGTGGTCGGCTCATTTAGTTGACCAGTGTGCCGCAGCAGCTCAAGTGACCGCGTTTAAACTGTTCGATTCAATATTTTACTGTTGTAACCAAAGGAGCAAATTCTACCGGAGTATAATCTAGCTTGGCTCTGATATTTGTTGATAATTAGAGAAATAGTTAGCCAAAAGTAAGTTTTATTTTTCAACAAAGTCTCCATCTACATTAATACAGTTATCCCATCGCTTTATCAATGCCCCAATACCGGCTACATAAAAGTGTTTGGGCTGGCGTCTGAGTCATGTGCGTACCTCTTGTTGAACATCGTTGTCACCCTCGAAATGTTTGCCCCCAAGATGATTTTTGAGTGAACCGAACAGATGATAGTCGCTTGGGGCCAGGTCGGGACTGTAAGTCGGATGTTCAAGTAGTTCTCGCATGGGTCAAGTGCACCGAATGGGGCCTGGCATTATCGTGATGCAGCAATATTCCTCTCGTCAGTAGGCTTGGACGTTTTCATCGAATTGCATCCCGAAGCAACAACAAAACTGTACAGTATGATTCAGCAGTCACATTCTCATTTCTGTTCTAGAAATGGGCTAGGAACATTCCTTGAGAATCGCAGAACACCAGCTTACCAGCTGAGGGCACAAGCTTGAATTTCTTTGTTGACGGCGAAGAAGGACGTTTCCATTGCATGCTTTGTTTCGGGTTGGTAGTGTTGCACCCGTGACTCATCACCAGTAACAATCCTGTTAAGCATGTTCTCCCCTTCCACTGTGTATCGAGAAAAGTGTTGCAATGACAGGCGCATTCGAATTATTCTGTGCATCAGTTCGTAGGCTAAACTAAGAGAACACACCATTGCAGTTCCTATACTGTTTATTGTTACCCGTCGAAGTGTTGCATCTGTGGAAATCTGAACGGAGAGGCCACTTCGCTGATCGTCAACAACTTTTGAGCGTCCTTGAGACCTATAAATGCAACAACTGTCAATTTATAGCCTGGCATCTAACTGCACCGCTGTCTCGCAAACTCGATCCAATTATTTCCTTAAAGACGTCATAGATGAAGAAGAAACACCTTTTCTGAAAAAAAAAACAACAATTCTTACAGCTCAACATTGAAGTGAGTAGAAAATTTAGAACACGAAACAAAAGCTCTATTGTTACCGATATACCAGATAACAAATGCTTTGCTTGAACAGGAATTGCTAGAGACACAGAAGCTCCCACCAAGTGTCTACTAAATCTTTAAGAAATCCTAAAACAATGAAGACAACAGTTCAGGTAGCGACTCAACGGATGCTGAAGAGACAATTTCGATTTCAGTCTTTGATCCATGAGGCAAACAATGATTTTCGACTTAGAGGAAGATTAAAATTGGTGGCTGTTCTTTTTTATTTGCATTATAGAAATGGTCTTCCTTTAATGATTGGCAAACAAATTTTAGATTTGCAATAAAACCACACTACAACGTTAGAAACGGTACTTCAATAGTTTCTAACTGTTACTGTTTCTTCGGTCATCCATCTCATAGCAGTTTAATTGCGTATTAGTGCGAGAAGGCCGTGGACTTTTCCATATTGTGAGTGTTAAACTTTTACAGTTAGCCCAATGAATCAAGTGTTAAGATTTAATAAAAATTCTGACGCCCCTACTGTTTCTCAGCACCGAAAGACATCTGTTTGGAACTCTCTTGGGATGAGGCCCAAGGAGTAATAAATAAAATTCGATTTAGATACGTTGTCGTGTGTGTCGGGTGCCGGAAGCTCTGCGCAAAAACACTATGTTTGCCTCTCAAAAAACGTTAACCTTAGTTTCATACATTCCAAGAAAAAATAAGAATGTGTTTCTTTTTTCGAGCATGCACAGAGATGATATAATCGATAATGAAACAGGTAAACCTGGAATAATAATCGATTATAATAAAATAAAAGGAGGGGTGGACACGGTCGACAAGTTGTGTGCAGCTTATAACGGTGCCAAAAATAAACGTTACTGTTTCTGTTCCGAAGTACAATTGTTACGAAAGCTTAGACCAATTTTTTTCTTACTACGTCGATGAAATTCATCTACAATTGTCATTGCAGTGTACATATCGAATCCCAGAATTAATTAGGCATGAATTTAAGCAAATATAGGGAATACATTCTGGTCCGGTCTAGGTAAACAGATGCGGCAGCTTATTGTATGCGTACACCACACACAAACATTGTAACTACACGGGACAATATAAGGCGCGGATTCGGCGTATTCTGTATTCATGGTATTAATAGTGTATACAACGTCATACGGAAAGTTTTGTACTGTATATACTTACACGTCCCGTTATAAATTTACAGCGTTATCGCGCCGAACAACACTTCTACACCCGAATTAATTATTAAAGTTATATTCCCAGTTAACAATCGATATCAATTTCCAACGTTCGTTTGCCTACCCCTTTCATGGATGTTATAATTATAGGCCGTCTTGCTGTAGCTCTCGCGTAACACGTTCCTTAACGTGCCCATTATTCCCGGCAACCAACGGAAAGCCTTTTGTTACTCGTTTTTGTTGTCCGCTTCGAATATTCCTGCATAAACATGCATAGGTTACATAATACGAAGTAATATTAATCTAGATTAGACGAAACTTTATCAACGATTAAGAACTGCCATCGCAAAATCGACAAATTTATTAAATTAATAAGCTTTTTAATACACCCTCGATGTACATCCGCAGTTGTCGGGGTGATAATCTTCCGTTAAGCTCGCATTAGTAAAATTAAATTCTCTCGTTTCCCAACCCCCTCGCAACGCCGACGTCGCTACCGCTACCGAAAACTTATTATCGTCGGTGGATTGCATTTTCTCATCCCCAGGGGTATATTGGAACACATGGCGTTTTACAATGGTGGTACAGAAAGATGTTGGAATTGTGCGGTTATGGTAATGGTGCGAAAACGAGGCTGCCTGCAGTCCTCCTCTAATAGCGCTATAACTAAGGTTTTTCACGGCGGCGACAACGTGAACCGATGTTATTCCCCTGTATTTTCGTTTAAGGAAGAGGTGTACGGAGTCGTTTTAGACGTTTTAAACGTTAATCGCGTTAAGTACGTGACGATTTAGAAAATTGAACAAGCTTTATAATACTGCTGTAATTTCGGTAGCATAGTTTGTTCGATTGGTCGAAACAGGGTTTCGGTGCACCAATCGAAGTCGAAGGCTCATTAACTGAGACCAAAATAAATGTTAAAGTCGAAAATCCATTAACTGTCCAACCAATCAAAGCCAACACCAAAATGTCTAAAACTGATGAAACAAACTAGACAAGTTCTACAGTGACTATCACAATGTGTCTGTCAAATTACAGAAACAATAATGCTTGGCATATTTGCCAATTAAAACTGTCAAAATTCAAATGGCAGCTGTCATACTATGAAAACACTTATTTTCTGAAACGAAACTGTTATTTTTTCGGTTTCAACAACAGTAACTGTCACAATGCTACTGTCGAATTCTAAAAAAATTGCAGCTGTCAAAATAACGACTAACGATTGCAAAATTCTTTCGTATTACTATGAAAAGGCGTTATCGTTTGTTGTCACATTACTACGAACGAAATATTTTGGAGGTTGTCATACTGTAATTAGCTGTCAAACTAAGAAAGTGTTTTTTTCTTATGTGAAACAGTTAATTTGTTAGGTTTTAACAACAGTAACTGTCACAATGATTCTGTTAAATTGTAAAAATAGTAATTTGTGACAGATTTGGTAATTATAGCTGTCAAAATAGATCTGACAGTCGTACGATTTGCGTCTTACAATGTTAAGTGTAACAACATAACAACCATAAAAAATTAGCCGTCTGTGTCATTTTTGCTGTGACACCTGTGTGTCACACTCTGTATAATATATTTCTGGTGGTTGTCAAATTGTAAAACAGTTTTAGTTTTCCACTGTCAGATTTTTTTACGCGAAACAGTTATGTTTTGCAGTTCTAACAACAGTAACTGTCACAATGCTTCTGTCAAAATGTAAAAAACAGTAATAACTTCAAATTAGATATTTGCAGCTGTCAAAATATATTCGACACTTGTAAAATCGAAAAACCGATTACATACAACATTTACAAAGTATTTCTGGAACCTGTCAAACTGTAACTATTTTCTAATTTTTCTGACAGCTGTCAAACTAAGAAAAAACTTTTTTCTCTTATGGAGAACAGTTATTTTTACAGTTTTAACAACAGTAGCTGTCACAATGTTTCTGATAAATTGTAAAAATAGTAATTTGTGGCAGATTTGATAATTATAGCTGTCAAATTACATCTGACAGATGCACAATTTTCGAAATCCGTCATCTTTTCTTACAATGTTAAGTGTGACAACTAAAAAAATAGTCGTTTGTGTTATTTTTGCTGTGACACTTATGTGTCACACTCTATATAAGATATTTCTGGTGGTTGTCAAATTGTAAAACAGTTTTCGTTTTCTACTTTGTCAGTTTATCTGGCAACTGTCAGATTATGAAACCGCCCATTGCTTTACGCGAAACAGTTATCTTTTACGGTTTTAACAACAGTAACTGTCAAAATGTAAACACAGTAATAACTTCAAATTAGATATTTGCAGCTGTCAAAATATATTCGACACTTGTAAAATCGAAAAAGCGATTACATGCTACATGTACAAAACTGTAACTATTTTCTAATTTTTCTGACAGCTGTCAAACTAGGAAAAACTTCTCTTATGTGGATTTTTTTAGATTTGTTAATTGTAGCTGTCAAAATACAACTGTGACAGCTGTAAAATTGCAAAGACCGTTGTTTTTTCTTATAATTGCTCTCCGTGTTATTGTAGAAACACATGATCATTTGTTATCACATTACTAACGTCAAGCTATTTAGTATTTTTTTCTGACAGTTGTCAAACTAAGAAGGTGCTTTTTTTTTCTCATTCCGTCATTTTTTACGGTTGTGACAGTTATTGTTGTAGTAACTGTCACAATGTTTTCGTCAAATTGTAATTTTGGCAGATTTGGTAATTGCAGCTGTCAAAATACATCTGACAATTGTAAAATTACAAAGTCTATCATATCTGCCTCAGTTTCCTCACAATGCATCAATTAATCCGTGACAATTGAACAAACCCGATTTTGAAATTCTCGTTTGGGGTGAGAGCTAGTGGAGACGTCCACCTCACAAATTCTGCCACATCTTCAAATTAATCTTTTCTTTAGTCAGTTTGCTTGTTTGAACAGATGTAGAGCTTTAGTGATTGTCCATCAGCAGCATTAATTCATTAATCTCACTGGCAGCACTAAATTTAATAAAATTTTGGCAAAGTTCTTCAATTGGATCACACTGATAGGTTTGATCCTTTTGATGCATCCTGAAAGAGCACTTTTGAGCATATGATGTTCAACGCGTTTGAGTTAGAAACATAAAAAGCACCCGCAATGCACCAGACGCTCATTAAAAAGCTGAAAAGTTTCAAAAGTAAAGCTGCTACCATCAATTATTGTTAACGCTTTGATAATGGATTAATGTTCAGTGTTTAAGGTTTTGTGGGTGAAATTGTGCTTTTTGGCTTGAATTTCTAGCTGAGGTGGACTCATAAGTCGCTAAGGCTTCTGCTTTGGTGTTCAACGTATCCACAGCTCCCCTAAGTGCCAAACCAACGAGTTCTCCTACCGAGCAACCTTCTCCAAGGTGTTTCTGACGAGCACCATCGCATATTATCTCAAACGTGGAATTTTGAGATCTCTATGAAATTGTGCCAGGGCGCGTTGACAACGACACCCAGTACCCTGTTCTATAAGATATTGGGCCTCTTAACCTGCGATTTAGCGGTGCTGGATTAATTTCTAGCCCAAATTACTAAGTGCTAAGAGGCCATCTCCCCTTTATACATAGCTGGGTGCGAAGCCACTCTGGAATCAGAGGCATTGAAATAGCTGACAAGTCAGCAAGAGATGTCAGCGAACGACCATTCTTAGGCCCAGAACTGAGGTATGAGAGTTATCATGGCAGCATCAAAGCCATTGGCAGATCTGAACTCACTGCTAAGCATTGTTTCTAACTGTTCTGACTGTGGTAGTGTGGATACTTTGTCAATCGATTCGATGATCCTGCAGTAGGACAATTAACTGTTGACCAGCTTGCAGACTTCTTTGTCCGGGTGCAACTTGGTTGAAAGTATTACAACGGTAGGGGGTGCACAATAGGCGACCGAGTTTGCCTTTTGGGGTTATCTCGCCGCTGCAGTCGCAAAAACAGTTCCTTGACAACAATGAAAACCCAAATTTCAAGGTAATCGTTCAAGACATTCTACAAAATTTGAAAGAACTGGCGTTGCGGCGGTTTGATGAACCTCGATCTGCACTTTTTTTATTTGCACCTGGACTACTTTCTAGAGAATCTAGAAGCCATTAACGAGAAGCAAGCTCAGCGTTTCCACCAAGTCGTGAAAGAGATAGCAGATATTGTTGGGGATTGCTCTGAGAAACTCAAAGTCTGAAAAGAAGATTTCAGAAGAAGAGATTCGTAAGAATTTGATACAGGATTACATTTACACCCCTCCAACATCATTCTTTAAATATTTCAATTGCAAAATACATCAAAAAGAATTATCTCGACAAAAGAACAAGAAGAAATCGACTAATTTCATCAGTATACGACCACCGTTCAGTTGAATCCGTCCTAAATCTGCATTACCATATAGTAGACTGATACCAGCATTGCAGCTGTCTGGACATGCGAGTTCAACGCCCCCTATAATAAATTTTGCATAGCCTATTTGATACGACGCACACGTCTGTATGCACCCTTTTAGGCTGGGCTTAAATTAATTATGAGTTTTGCTTTTAACCTTCTCATTTCGTTTCTCCCTCCTTGACAAGCTGTCGTCTAGCCTATGTTTAATGTAGATCGTATTGCAGGATTATACGAGTTTCATCGCGGCAATCCCGGATATGCGATTTAAAATAAATAAAAACGTTCCACATTAATTCCATTGTTTATAACCATAAAAAGAAATAATACACAATAGACTGACAAATTAGCTGAGATGAAGGACGAATACATCACAGGAGTGAAACTAGGAACCTAGCTCGCGTTCGGACTCGACTAAGCCGTACGAATTTATAGACGAAATTAGGGAAAATATAAGCGTAATTTGGGAAATAAATTGCGCGATTATTTGTCGCTTTACTCGAGGATATATATATACATATATCAGCAAATAAAGCGGGCTTGTAATTTATGGTTTGCATCAAGTGAAAATAATCTGAAGAAAAAGCAGCGCGACATGAATTCCAGGGTGCAATTTTGTCGTCGCTAGCAAACTTGTCTAGTTCTACGAGGAACGACTTGACAGTTATATGCATTGCGCTAAGCTCTCTCAAGCTTTTCAATTTTCAAGATCTCCCGACGGCAGACGCTATGTTCATTACAATATTTCAGCTGCGATAATTACGGAGAGTAAAGATCGTAACGAGCGTGTAATGTAACTCTTTTTTTTCGTTAGGTTGTTTAATTAAAATTAAGGCTTAATTTTTACTGTACTTACAGTACGATGATCATGGTAGATTTTCAAGAAATTTGTGGATAGGTTTCTTCCAAGGCTTACCTGCAATAAAAAAAGTAATTATTAATAATGGATACCGATTTACAAACTATATACACCGTGTTTCATGTAAATAGCACATTAGAAGTTTTTGTGCTTACAACGCGAATTTTTTCCAGACGTTTTGCCTTCTCACATAATTGACCACAATCTTTCAAGTTAAAATATTTTTAAACTCGTGCAAGTAGGCGTCATCTTTGTTATTTTAAATGTGACACCCTGTATTTTATACGAGATTTGAATTGCTTATTCAAATGGACGAACAGAGATACCAGGTTAGATTATGTCAAAGTCAACCGTTTCGGATATATTCAACCGTTTTTCATTTTTAGGGCACTTGATCGTAAATTTTAAAAGTCCTTTATCTGAGACATGAAAAAAAATATGCCTACAGTAACGAGCATCTTTTGTGTCATCAATTTCACTAGAAACATTGATGTATCAAAATCACAAAGCCGTAGGGGAGTGGGTTTGCATCAATGTTACTGTAACGATCATCTTACTGTAAAAAATAAGGAGTTGTTTTGGAGGGTGCGTTCGTTTTGTAAAGACAATTCCGTTAAGTATTGCTTGACAAAAGATTGCAAAATTTTTATTCGTAAAGATGATAGGTCGAGAATTCGGGCTATTGCAAATTTGAATCAATTAAATCAACTACATAAATAGTAATATAAATTAAATAAATTCAATAATTTCTAAATAGTGTTAGTGTTGTTAATGGCAGAACTATCAGTTTATTATCAGAACCTTCTGGGGCTTAGAATTAAATCTAATACGTTTTATAAGGGTGATTTGAATTGTGGCTATGATATTATTTGTTGTACTGAAACCTGGCTGACTGATTCCATAAATAGTGCTGAACTTTTTCCTGATAACTACAATGTGTTCCGGCGTGATAGATCCGGTTTTACATCGCAAAAAGAACGAGGCGGAGGCAGCTTCATAGCAGTAGCGAAGGGACTGTCGGTAGAGCACCGCTTGCAATGGAGTACCGAGTGTGAAGATGTTTGGGTAACTATTCAAAGTGATAAAATAAAAGTTCACATGTGTTGTGTTTACTTACCACCAGACACAGGTGTGATGAAGTTCGAAACTTTTTTTGATAATGTTAGCAATATTTTTAATGTTAAACATGTTAATGATGCTTTTCTGATAGCTGGGGATTTCAATTTACCAAATCTGCGATGGATACAGAATGGTGATTACCTAGAGTCTAATAGTTTAATTAATGATGCCAAGGAAAATGTTTTACTTGATTCATTGTGTTTTTTAAATTTTCATCAATACAATAGTGTTGCAAATACTAATAATAGAATTTTAGACTTAGTAATTTCAAATGCTCTGGTATCTGACTTAATTGCAGTTGATGAACCACTAGTAACTGAGGACCAACACCATAAATCCATTACCTTCTTGTTACATACTCCATCTAATATTTCGCGTTTTTCTTTTGTACCATGCGATTACTGGCAATTTAGAAAAGCCAATTATAATGAGGTAAATCATTTAATATCTGTAATAAATTGGAGTGAGTGACTGGAGGCTCTTGAAATTGACACCGCAGTAAATGTATTTTATAATGAATTGAATCGTATTGTACGTTTGTGTGTGCCCAGCGCGAGAAGAAAATCTTCGAATTTTCCTCCTTGGTACAAGAACTCTACAATAAAAATATATAATGAAAAGCGCAGAGCTCATAGCCGGTGGAAAAAATATAATAACCAGATCGATTATGAATCATTTTCTCTATTAAGACGTCGTTTTAAGCAAGCAGTTGATCAAGATTATTTAAATTCTTTGTTTTCAGTACAACAAAACGTTAAAAAAGACGTCAAATACTTTTGGTCATATGTATCATCTAAGCGCAAAACAGCATCTATTCCACAGGTTATGAACTTACTATAATGAGCAAACAGCGAAAAATATATATGATGTGTGTAATCTGTTTAATGAGTATTTTCATTCTGTATTTGAGCCTCAGGTGGGTGGCGTGACTGATGTTGCAATAAATGATGTAAATTCCTCTAGGGTAATTGGCTTAGCTGAAATTAGTATAGATACTATAGCTCATGCACTTGAGTCAGTCAATGAACATAAGGGTTCTGGTTCGGACGGGATCCATCCTCACTTTGTTAAATCTTGCTCCAAAACATTAAGTTGTCCTCTACTTATTTTATTTAATAAATTCCTCCATAGTGGAGTTTTTCCTGATATTTGGAAGCGAACATTGGTCACGCCAGTGCATAAGGGTGGCTCTATAAATGATATTAGTAATTATCGCCCCATTTCTAAGCAGCCTGTTTTTGGAAAAATTCTTGAATGTATTATCAACACGTCAATTAAAACTGAAATTAAAGATATAATTGAAGAGTAGAGTTGATAAAGGAGGTAAGTGACATTTTCGTGAAAAATGAGTTACTGTTGTGGAAGAAGGTTATAAGTGACACTCTTTTACTCTCAGTAATTAAAATCAGTAAAAGTCCCATATTCTGGAAGATAGCACTGGATAAAGGAGGCAAGTAACTCCTTTTTTCCTATGATTCATGCAATAAAGAGGTAAGTAGCAACACTTACCTCCTTTATCTACCTATTAAGAAACTTACCCCTTTCATCCATGAACGTTTTGAAGATTACTCTATTTATTGTTTAAACATTATGAATGAAGGAGGCAAGTAGCAGTACTTACCTCCTTCTTGCATAAAATTTCTGTTTGTGTTCCGTAGATGAACTTTGTAAACATAACCTACAATATTTTGTTAGTTCACCGGTAACTTGCGAACAGTTTGGTTGTTGTGCAAAAATGACTTCAAGGGCCAAATTAATGGTAGAACTGGCTAGGAAAAATGCTGATCAGTTTTCAAACACTACAGGTAATATTCGTTCATAAATCTCTAGGTAAACACTTTATTTTTTATCTTGACTTTTATTGCTTTTAGCAGAACCAGAACCAGGCTGTAGCAAAATAAATAAAGCTAAATACAATACAAGATTTACATCCCCAAGCCCAGTAAATGGTTTGTTTAGTTAAGCTTTGTGCATTTTACATATTTTTTAAGCTGCATGTTATTTTTTTTTTAGATTCAGTTCTTAGCAGTGAAGAGCCATTTAGAGATTCAGAAAGTGAATACTCTCCGTCCGATAATAGTAGCAACAGCAGCAATTTTTCAGAAAATAGAAATTTAATAGTTAAAAACCGTAAGCAAGCTATCACAAAAAAACTTTTTGATGATGGTGTTCTTAAAAAAAACATGCAGTGAAGTACGTGATTCAATAGTTATTAATAATTTTGACGAAAATAAAGGCTCAACTAACAACACATCTGCAAAAATTACTATTCATGATTCAACAATACCAACGAAAAAAATTTTCTCCAAAGTTGACAAAAAGGTTAGGAAAAGAGTGTCAGATCCTGACAAAAATTGGAAAAGACGAGTCGCAGCTATAGCAAGGGAAAAGGGAGAAAGTTACACTAATCAAAAAGGAAAAATGGTTGGAAGTAAATCTGTAAATGAGGGAATTTTGTGTACAATAAATTGTCCAAAAAAGTGTAGTGATAATATTACTTTGGAAATGAGGCGAAGAATATTTACCCGTTTCTATAAGTTAGATGTAAATGGAAAAAATATGTTTTTATTTAAAAGCATGATGGCTCGATCTCCAAAGCGTCCGCGACAAAATGCAATCCATCATAAAGCTTTGTCCTACAAGTACTTTTTGGAAATAGACAAGAAAACTTTTTTGTATGTAAGAAAGCCTTTTGTTCCATTTTTCAAATAGGAAAGAAGAAAATTGAGTATCTTCAAAAAAAGAATAAATTAACTGAGGCAGCACCTACGCCGGACAAAAGGGGCAAACACAACACAAGACCTCACAAACTGAATGACGATGTTAGGCAATATATTAAAGATCATATTAGCAGTTTTCCTGCTGAACTTTCTCACTACTCCCGTAACAAGAATCCATACAAAAAATACCTGTCGCCTACACTAAATATTACAAAAATGTATCATTTGTACAGGGAAATATGTAATGATAATAAGAAACCAACATCGTATTTTGTAAAATATTGCACTTACGCTAAAATATTTACCACAGAATTTAATTTATCATTCGGCACACCAAGGAGTGATACGTGTGCCACATGTGATAAAGGTGAAGACAACGAACAACATAAAGCAAATTATGAGGAAGCCTTTCTACTTCAACGTAAAGACAGGGATTTGTGTAAACTGAATTCTGAAATGTACTATATAACCATGGATCTTCAACAGACATTACCTCTACCGAAACTAACAACTTCAAAAGCATTTTACCTCCGCCAAATGTGGATGTATAACTTAAGTATTCACTCTATAACAAAGGACCAAGAAAAGGCTAATTTTTTTACATGGACGGAAAATGTCGCCCATCGCGGAAGTGCTGAAATTTGCAGTTCTCTTTTGACATTTCTGGAACACGATATTCTTTTACAAGAAAAAAGATCTCTCACCTGGTCATTTGGACAGATTCATGTGCTGGCCAAAATAAGAATTTTTTAATAATTTGTCTTTACCAATACTTGATTTTGAAAGGGATAGTAAAGCAAATAGATGACAAATTTCCCGAGGTGGGACATAGTTTTCTTGATTCAGATCGCGATTTTGGAAGAATCGAGAAGAGTTTAAGAAAACATGACACAATATACCTACCTGACGAGTATCGTAATATCATTACAAAATCAAGCAAAATAAATCATGTCACTGATATGTCAATTCATTTTCGACAGTTTGATAATTTCGCTGAAGAACTTAATCTTATAAACAGAAAAAAAAATGTATTGAATGAGACAATCCCATTTAGGGATGGAATCAAATGGATTAGGGTGGATGAAGATGGCTCTTATTGGTATAAAGAAAGTTATGATCCCAATACTCCATTTAAAAAAAGTAAACATTATAAAGAACGCCCGCTTGATGCCTCCTAATGATTTTGAAATTCAGAGGATTGGAAGAAAATATGGAAAACTGGCTCCACTAAAAGTAGGTAATTTAAAAACGCAGCTACCGTTTGTAAAGCAACCTTTCCGTTGGTATTATGAGGATATAATCAGGGAGCAAGAAGAACATTAAATATCTAATATGTATTAAGTAGGTATTTGTGTTAAATAAAAAAAATATCATCAAGCCTAAAGATGTTTGATTTCTATCACCTTCATCGATTTAAAATTACACCTATTTTTATATCATCGCCGTGAATAAAGGAGGTAACGTCACTTTTTTGAAAAATTAGAAACCATGTTGAGGTTTTAATGAATAAATGCTAAACTAGAATAATTTTGGATATAAAATAAACCTCCAGTTTTAACAAAAATGTATTAAAATTACAATTTTATTCTCTCTAGATAAAAAACTTTGGCGTCGATTTTCCCAGTTATGTGTTTTTGCCTCTTACCTCCTTTATCCACTCGACTCTTCAATTATACCACAGCAACATGGGTTCTGTAGAAATCGATCTACAATAACAAATTTATTATAATATACTAACTTTCTTTATAGTACGATTGACTCATCATCACAAGTAGATGTTGTTTTTACAGATTTTCAAAAAGCTTTTGATAAAATTAATCACAGTATACTGATTGAAAAATTAAAATTTATTGGATTTCACGGCAATTTATTAAGATGGATCGAGTCGTACATCAGAAACAGGAAGCAGGCGGTAGTTGTAAATGGGGCAAAGTCTGAGTATGTGGATGTGACGTCTGGTGTCCGTCAAGGTTCGCATCTAGGACCCACGTTATTTATTCTATACATAAATGACGTTGGCACGGTATTAAAACATTCTCATTTTTCATTATACGCAGATGATCTCAAGTTATACTCTGAAGTTGGTAGCCTTGATGATTGTCGAAGGATTCAGTCTGACTTGAATAATCTTGAACAATATTGTGAGAAAAATAGGCTCTTTCTTAATATACAAAAATGCAAATGTGTTTATATGCCACATAAATATAGCTTTTGTTTTTTTTTAAAATACATAGTTATACCATATAAGTATTGTAATGATAAGTGTTATGGAAGCATGTTTTGGGGAAACCTGTATTGCTTCCTAAAAATAAATAAAATAAAAAAATAAAAAATGTTTCATATGCAATAAATAATTGCTTAAAGCAACAAGTTTGAGTGGTCGATGAGCAAATTTTACAAGGAACAATTAAACCGCGAATAATATTCGGATGACCATTTCACGACACAATGTAATAACAGTTAATTTTTTAAATTGTTGCAGACTAAAATATTGGTAAAAAACAATTGAATTGTCGAATTAATCCTTGAGTTTTTCCACTTATTAAAACGATGTAGGTAGGTCATGTGATCTGTTATTCTAATTAGCTATAGAGGTATGAAAAAACAGCTGGTTAGTTGTGCCACTGTAAAACTGAAAAAATAATAGATGAAGTATAGGAGGAGTGGATTAATAGTCACTTGTAAACATGTTATGGGCATGTTAAAAAAGTCTTCTAGTTCAAAACCAAAAATTTATTAATTGCGAAAACATTTTTGATCTCACTGTATAAGTCAAACAAAGAAAACTAAAACAAATCTAAAAACAAAATCACAGCAAGTGCTCAATATGTCCACCGCCTACTTCAATGCATTTATTTAACCTTGTTTGGAGCTTGTCAGTCGTTGCACGTTCAATCATTTGAACTTCAATTTGGTCAAATGCTCTTTGCACCCTATCCTCTAGTTCTTGCCTGGAGTTAACTGGTGTTGCATAGATCTCTTTTTTTATGTAACTCCATAAAAAGGAGTCAACTGGAGTTAAATCCGGAGATCTAGCAGGTCCATTTGGACCAATCCATCTATCCTCAAATAGCTGGGTCAACTCTTGATATACAGCATGAGTAGAGTGAGCTGGCGCTCCATCCAGTTAAAACCAATAATAGTTTTGGTGTGGCATGTCATTGAATATATTTGCCGCCACTTCCCTAATGATTCGCAAATATCTTTCGGACGTTAGCCTTTCATCATAAATATGATAAAATACCCTTCCCCACCCTATTAAGGCAAATACATTCAAACTAAATTGATATTGAAAATGGTTTAGTCGTGAAAAGTGGGCATTTTCATCTGCCCAAAAATGACAATTTGTATTATTTACAACGCCCTTGCCTGGTAAACTTGGATTCATCCGACCATAAAATCTCCTGTTTACAAATAGTTAGCCACTCACAAAAATCAATTCTTCTCTGAGCGTCTCCATTTCTCAGTTCGTGGACTTTCCTTTGTGCATATGGATGCCACTTGTTCTTTGCTAGCACGCGTTGAATTGACGTCATACTAATATCTAAATCCACCTCTGCTTTACGTATCGAAGCATGGGGGTGAGCTGTGAAATATCCCAGAATATTAATTTCGTTGTTTTCTTCACCCGTTACTGGCTTAGTACAATTTTTTTTTGTTTTCATATTCCAATGTCGCAAAAAATTTGTTCCAATTTTTGCAAATTTGAATCGATTCATCGGAGGCAAATTCGGGTATTTCTGATACATTCTCTGTGGATACTTTCATTTGGATAATTATTATTATAGCCTTCCATTATGGACTAATCAAATCATTCAGTAAAGTACAAAAAATATCCAAGCATCAAATTAATAACAGTAACAGCGAACGAAATTTTGACAACTAAACATTTTGTTACTTCCAAGGCATTCTTGAAATTGTGTGCATGTGATAAATGTCAAAATATCGGGCCTTCAGGCTGATCTCCCCAATAACTCAAAAACCTCTAGAGACAGTGGATCGAAAGACAATTTTTCTCTCCTTCAGAAAAGGCGAAACTATACAAGGTGTTTCATTTGAAAAAATTGAGTTTCTTGCATTTTAAATGTGTATAATTATTGTAAATTAATTAGAGAACACCCTGTATAATATTATTGCTAAACATGGTGATATTCGAATAGGACAATACTTTGACTATCTCAGGAACAAATTTCAATTGTTGTATCTTTTCTCATGTCTCAGATAAAGAACTTTTAAAAATTACGATCAAATGCCCTAAAAATGGAAAACAGTTGAATATCTCCGAAACAGTTGACTTTGACATAATCCAACCCGGTATCTCTGTTCTTCTATTTAAATGAGCAACATCCATAAGTCTATGCGAAATCCTGCACCATCTTTTAATTACCAAAAATAAATCTAAGGCATGAGTTCTGCAAAACTTGAATTCTACGTACATCAACTTGATCTAAGCAACTATTATAAACTGCGTCACAGTAATTAAAATGAGAAAGAATTAGAAAATAAAATAAATAAACGCCTGTGTGGATATAACATTTTCAGATTACATTAACCATTTCTAATACATATATTAACGTATTCTATCATCACTATCGTCACTATCCATGACCAAACCCAGATCTTTAACCTTATCATGGCAAGCAAGTCGTACATTATTAACAAAAAGCATAATATCACCAGAGTTCAGTGGTTTACGTCTAAGGCCAAGAAATGTAATAAATTTAGATTTGCTCTCATTAATATCTAAGCAATGATGTTTAGAGAAATGCGAAGTATAGACAGAAAATAACAGCGGACTCAATATGGAACCTTGGGGAACCCCTGACTTGGTATATGTAAAATCAGAGAATATATTTTCAAACACGTTGACCCCTATCACACAAATGTCTCTGGAAGGAGGTAACAGCCCTTTCATCAAAGCCGATATAGTGGAGGATGCTTAGTAACAGTGTATGATTAATTCTATCAAAGGTCTTAGAAAAATCAAGCAGAACTAGCGCTGTCATCCTACCCGAATCCGCTGCTCTAATGATGTTGTCAATAACTGTAGTAAGTGCAGTTTGACAACTAAAGCCCGGCCTAAAACCAGACTGTATACTCGGAAGTATATTGAAACTTGACACATGCAAACGTAATTGTTTCTCCACGATCCTCTCCTTATAGGACGCATATCCTCCAATGAATTCGGGGAGCCATTCTTAGGAATAGAAGTAACACGTATTAATTTTGTTCTTCTCTTTTGGCTCTTCTGGTGACTTGCCACATTCTGACGTTTTGTTTTTGATACAAAGGCTGACATGCTTGTCTGGTTCGTTTGGAACAATTTCAACATATCTTTGCAATGCTGAACTTTCCAATCTTTTTTGGTCGTCTGCCAGGGAGTGTGGCACGAAGCTCGCACAGACTTTCTGTTTGTCTAAATCTTCGAACAAAATTCGTTAGAATGAGCTTTTCCGTATCCCAGTTTCTTCTTCGATAAATCTCGCAGAATTCTTCGAAGAATTTCTTTGTCTTTCTCTTTTGGAATAATTGCTCGTTCATCTACTTTTCGCGATTCCTGGTCGATTTATTCGATACTCGACTGTTTTCATTGAGATCTTTTTATTTGCAAAACCATAGAGAGTAGACATTCAGACGTCGGTTTGTCCAATAGCAGATTATGCTTGTGTTATCAATAAAAGGACACCCACTTCAGAGGGTTGATCAAATTCTCGACAACATCCCAGAAACACCAACTTTTAAAAAGGCACTTTGTTGTAGAATCACAGCTAGCAGAGTTTTTTAGTCTATCGAGATGCAGTTTCCCATCCACTTACTTTTTGGTCTTTTTGGTCAGTTTATTCGATACCAGACTGCATATTTTCTCCCTCTATTGTGGCTGTATATAAAACAGCTTTCCTATGTCTTTATTAAGAAGTTTATCCTTAAACAACCATAAATAACAGTTATTTTTTCGCTGTCTGGATGCAGCTTTCCTTCTGTTACCTTGGTGTTTGGTGTTGGCAAATTATCTTCTCTCAAACTTACACTGTATACATTTGAAAAAAGTAACGTCTTTAATTACTTCAATTACAACAAATCGCTTTTAAAAGGGACAAGACTATAACAAGTATGCATACATCGACTAACTTAAACTATCGCGAATTCTTGCACAGGTCGCAGCGAGTACTTCCACTCCGGCAAAAACAACAATCAGTATACAGTACAGGAAACAAATTTACGTTCAAAATCCACCCTAAAACTCGAGCAAAGAAAAAAAGAACGACCAGAGGTTCTCTCCTATACGAGAACGGAGAGCACTCGAAACAACAAAGGAAACGAATACGACAGCATAAAATTTTACGACCGACACGAAGACAAGAAACGAGGCTAGTGGAATGACCTCGTCGTGTCGAATTTTCGATACTTACACTGACAACTGGGACAAAAATAATGTAAAAGCGCAAATATCGAATAATAATTAGACGACCACAAACTTTTTAAAATAAGGAAATAGTTATGAAAACGTTGAGAACTCCCACACGTCGGTTCATTCGAAAAAATTGATCTGTCAACGCGAGATTGGGCAAAGAAATTACGAACATCAATCGAAAATGTCCAAAATGTCAAGAAAAGGAGCAGTCCTATTGAACAAATTTTTGGTCAACAATCGCGAAAGATGCATTTTGATAGACGATGAAACCTATGTCCCGCTCCCCCCTCGAAATCGAAAATTTTGCTTCATACTACATAATTTTTACTGCCGTTGTACTAGAGTCCAATCCATTCATGGAGCTTAAGCAAGTAGCGCCTAGAGATTTTTAATGAATACAAAACTTTGTTACTTAACTGTAACTTACGAAGGCCACTAGAAAAAAGATCAATCTAACCATGAAAAAAGCCATTGATAGACTCGAAGTCGTCATTTAGTGGCAAGTATTTATTAATTTGCAGTTTATAAACTGTTTCGTGTGAATAAAATGAGCAATTTAAAACAAAAAAAATTAAGAAAGAATGATTGGGGTTTATGGAGACGATGCACCATCATATTATGTAATAAAGTTTTGGTCAGAACAGTCTCGCTGGGTGGGTGCATCCATCGAGGATGATTCAAGACGTGGCAGGCCCAGAATATCTGAACGTTACATAATAAACATTCTTAAACATGCGTAAAGTGTTAGCCTCAAGACCCCCACGCTTGTAGACACCCAATCAAAAAATTACGAAGGTTGGAAATTTCACAAAGCCATTTGACAACTTTAGAGAAGAATTCTGACTTTTTGGCACAAATTCTGACAGAGGATGAGACTTGGTTGAATCACTGTGAAGAAAAAGCAAGGATTCAATCATCTGCTGGAACAATTATGGCAACAGTTTTCTGGGACACTAAGGGTATCCTTCTCGTACGAAATAACTCTCAACTTGCGTAAATAAATAATCTGAACTGAAATATGAGCTCAAGTCTTTTTCTCGATTTCTATAGAAACTGGTAGATGTTCCAGGAGCCAACAAATTTTTCTCAGGAAGTTTGGATGCCAACAATTCTGATTCATCTTTAGGAAGATGTAAATCTTTTATTAAATTACTCAGTTCATTTTGAGTAAACAGTTCTGGCTTAATACATTCTTCTGGATTAAAGTCAACGTCTTTGGAATCATATGGATCCTCATCAGAGTCAGATGAAACTATTGCTTTAATTTCTTGGGGTGGAACAGGTACGTCATCCTTTTATATTGCAAGAAGAAAAATAACAATCATCACTATGGCTTTTTTTTTGGTCACGCCATATCATGGGTATTTCAAATTTTTTTTCTACCTTTTGTCCAGTTTCGCAAAGCTTCTACGCAAACCCTGCATACAACGTGTGGTGCCCACGACTTATCTTGGTCACCAAATTTTATGCAAAAATAAGCATAATATGCTCATTTCACAAATGCAATTATATGTTGTCTTTCTTTAGTTATTACAAAATTTCCACAAATATAACAAAAACAGTTCGGATCATTTAAACAACGTCGTCTTTCCATTATATAAATTAACAAAACGGTGGTGCAAAAACGTGGAGTCGAGCTAATTTGGTCGGACGTGCAAGGTCGAAAGAACTGCATTTCTAGGCATCACGAGGTCTCTGTCCTCTAATGGAGACGATCTTTGGACTTCCTTCGCTGCGTTCGTATAGTGGTTGGAAGCAGCCCTAGGAGCTGTGGTGGGTGTAGAGGTTCACCTGCATCGAACAGATGGCAGCACTGTTTTTGGGTGCTTCTGAAACGCTGAATGGCACGAAAATTTGGTGAGGCGATCAGCTGGGGGAGCTCCTCTTCCATCTTCCAGACTGAAATAATTGCATCTAGACATGTGCAGAGAACATTTTAAAGTGGATCGCTAGAAATTCTATCTGGTAGTTAGGCTGTCCTAAGAGCACTACAGGCTGTCAGGTTTGATTTCGAGGTGGTACTTGACTGCCATAGGAAGCTCGATAAACTGGCAAAACATCACAGCACTGCTGAGATGTGTACCAATACGATCTGGAGTCAGGAGCAACAAAATAGCTGACCAGTTAGTAAAAGGTGCTAGCAAATGACCATTTATTGATACCATGACATTAATTAAACTAATGCCCAGTGCAGATGTCTTGATTATTGCCAAATATAAACTTGAATTAATCAGCTGCTTTGAAACATAATTTCATTCGTTACTTCAATTCTCAACACCTAGTATAACACAGCGTGAAACGAGATGCTCCATCTTTGAAAATCGTTTCTCTATAATGTCGAGAAAGAGCCACTTAAAGCTGTACAGAAGCCTAATGGAATTGAAAATACAAACCCCTTGTTAGGTGGATACACGCCCGGTACCTAAACAACATCGTCCTAACATCTTTTATCATACAGAGCGTTTTGTTTACGTAAATCGAGGTACAGTTTGCGTTTCTTGTAAAGCATCACCCGCTTCCCCTTCCCTCCCATTTAACCTCATACTATCCGACAGACGCCGGTTCACCCTCACATCGGAGATCCATAGGCCCGAATATGGGAAACGAAGATGTAAGGGATGAGTAACGGAATAGGTACAAGCAAAGTGAAGGCGAGAGAGCTTGCTCAAAACGGGATGAATAATTCGGTAAGATTGCGTGAGTGTGTATATATGTATTTCGTATTTTCGGAAGGGAGAGAATATAATATCAGACGATGTTTGAATATAGGGAGGGGGGTGGTGGTGGTGGTTGAGGATGGAATTTTTCACACTAGGGTAACCAGGATTAAGTATTTTTTGTTTGGAATACTCCGTCTCGCCCCATTCGAGCCCGTTCTTGTGGAAATTTATATTTAAGAGGTTTGTGTATACTATGTTTTCGGTTATGAATACCTATCCAACTCTTGGGGTGGGTGATGTATATATAGATATAGATGTGTACAAGAGGCGGAAATTTACTTGAAACGCGCTCTCGCAGGCTAAATGGATATAATGTTGGTTTTACATTTATGGGGTTAAATGAAACTGCAGCGGAATTAAGCGTTTTGTATACTGATGTCAATATTCTTCCGTATACATGGGCTCGGAGAAATAATGTATCCCAATTAGCTACAGATTAAATAAATCATTCAAAATAATTAGTCAAAAAATTAGTTACTATATTATAACGGGTTGTATTACAGATTAATAAACGTGTATACACGGGTTTCAGACTCCTATAACCTCATCAGTACACGAGATAATTTAATCTATAACGGTATTAAACCTCGAGATGTTATTGTAGAAAGTTTACTTAACATGTCGTTTAGGACAAAGGAGAATGATGTCTTTTCGTCCATTCCGTTCCATTCCTCTCGCACATTCGGTACACCTTAAAGAAACCTATCAAAACTTGGAACTTCTGTTAAAGAAAATTAAGTGTGAGGAACATAACTGGATGCTTTGCGGGGATCTAAAGGTGTTTTGTATGCGCTTCGGGGTCAGCAATCAGGACTTACAAAGTTCCCCTGTTTTATCTGTGAATGGGATAGCCGTGCAAGAGACAAACATTGGACTGACACACACGTAAAGTGGTTGCTGGACCCCAAAGGGGCACCCAGCTGCCGACCGACCGTTAGGTATGCGGCTATCAGGGCACACAGGTGCACACACTCCTCAGGACAAAGAGGCACGAAACCAGTTGCCCGCACGAGACCGACACCTCGCGGAGAGGCCCGGCGAACCGGTGGGCTCCTCTCCCCCGTGCTACCCATGTTAGACAAGTTTTCTTGTCAACGTTGGACGGGTCACCGTTGGAGACGCTTTAGCGAACTCCTACCTCACATCTAACCCCACGGGGCCTAGGCCTCCTTGCGGATGGCTACTATCGGCCAAGCGTGGGAAACGGAATTTGGCCGTGAGGTACAACCAGCCCGCCCGTGAATTAAGCCTGAACTACGGGGACGGCCTGGCAAAAGCCCTACACCAAAATGCCAACCGCGCCAACCCTTTCGCCCCTCCGGCGATCAAGTATCCGCGGCAGCTACAGTGAAACCGTAGGGTCCCAGAATCACCGAGTTGTTTTAGGATGAAACCGAAGGTTTCCCCAACCAGACAACCAGCGGGCGGACTACTCCTCGGCGAACCGACTTTTATCCTCCCCTACTATCTTCGCCAAATTCTCTCGCCACGCCCGTTTCCCTGAGTGTGGCCACCAAGGATGGGGTAGTGCAGCTGCAGAGTTCTCTAGGTAAGCGCCGTAGGGTGCCTCACTTACCCACCGTATATTCCGACGGTTAGCGGCCGGACACCGGAGCGTATGCCCATGCCTACGCCCAAGCATCCTCCCCTATATACGAAGTCTACTCCCGCCACGCCCGTTACCCTGGAACTATGAAACCAGGGATTGGGTAGTGCAGCCGCAGAGTTTTAAGGGTCGACGCTATAGGGTGAACGCCGACCCGAGGACTGACACACAGTAGCCTCTTCGGAAAGACCTTGATCCAGGTACAACAAACGTACAACGCACTAAATTGGTAGATGCTACAAAAATCCTTTTACCTCCTCTACATATAAAGTTAGGCCGAATGAAGCAATTTGTTTAGGCTCTAACAAAGATGGAGACTGTTTTAAGTATATTTGCAACAAATTCCGGACTTTATCTGAAGCAAAGTTAAAAGAAGGAGTTTTTGGAAGGCCTCAAATAAGATCGCTTTGTAAAGGTGAGGATTTTCTTAGTTGTATGAATGCTGTAGAAAAAGATGCGTGGATTGTGCACGTTTCAGCACTTAGGTTGTAATATGAGTTTAAAAGTGCATTTCCTATTTTCACAATTGGATGAGTTTTCAGAAAATCTCGGTGCAGTAAGTGAAGTACAGGGTGAATCAATGATTGCAGACTATTGCTGGATGTTACAACGCGATAATCTCGAACAAACACACCACAGAAAGCCAACTAAACGCAATTTACATACTAAACGTAAAAGATATTAATTTAATAAGAAAAAAAAATCACATGTTATATTTTTGGAAATATCCTATAAATGTACCGGGTGGCCAACTAAGAAACTCACTCGGCCGTATCTCAGGAACGGTTTACAGTACAGCTTTTGGAAAAAAATATTACTGACTAAAGTGATCCCAAGAAACATCTGGAAATTATTTAGAAAAGCGTAGGATGACCGCTAGAGGGCGTAACTGATCACCAAAAATTTTAATTCTTATTTTACGCAAAATTTACCAACTTAAGGTCTATCATAATCATAAAAATCGGAATCTACTAAAAATTTTGCATATTTACATCGAACAACTTTTTTATATTTTGTCAAATAAGGAAAGGGGAGGAGAGGAAACTTTGTATTGAAGAAACGCTTATAGCTCCGGTTCTGTTGAACCGAGTTTTGCAAACTTAATCTCGTTGAATGCAGAATTACTCCTCCAATCTCATGCTAACAAATTCGAAACAATCTAATAAGTGACGTGCATGCTAGAGGGCATTATTTAATTTTTTTCGGGCATTTTGTTTTTTCTCGAATATATTAAATAGAAACACATATTTTTGACTGCAGATTCAAAATGTAGACCAAATTACCAACAAATCCACGAAAACTGGGTATCACTATCTTTTACCAATCCGAAGATATCTTCAGAAACGTGAGGATGGTAAAAATATCATCTATAAATTTAAATTATTCTTGTTTCTGTGAAAGGAATTTAGTAAATTTGGTCTTGTTAGAAAGGATTTTTATTGTCCTACGTTTAGAGATTGAAGCCATATAATTTTATCTTGGCCGTCACCGCTAGAGGGCAATAAACACATTTAAATACGTAAATTTTATAATTTTTGAAAAAAACGTTGCATGGAATGCTTGGCGGACAAAAAAATAAACTATCATGGATTTTCCTAAAACTGCTGCTAGTGATTCAAATTGTTTAATATTGTCTTTATTTCTGTCACCGCTAGAGGGCGTTAAAGACCACAGAATAGAAGACATGTTGCTAGCAATTCTTCTCCATGTTCTTTTCAAAAATTATGAAATTTACATATTTAGATTTCCTCAACGTCCTCTAGCGGTAATGGCCAAAACAATATTAAACAGTTTGAACCACGAAACATAGGCCAATAAAAATCCTTTCTGACAAGACCAAATTTACTAAATCACGTTCATCATTTTACCATCCACGCGTTTCTGAAGATATCTTGGGATAGGTAAAAGATAGCGACACTCGGTTTTCGCCGATTTGTTGGTAATTTAGCCTACTTTTCTAACCTGCAGTCAAAAATGTACGTTTCCATTTAATATTTTCGAGAAAAAACAAAATGCCCGAAAAAATTTTAAACAGCGTCCTCTAGTATGCATGTCACTTATTAGATCGGTTCAAATTTGTAAGCACAAGATTGGAGGAGTAATGCTGTTTTCAACGAGACTAAGTTTGCAAAATTCGGTTCAACAGAACCGGAATTATAAGCGTTGCTTCAATACAAAGGTTTCCCTCCTCCTCCCCCTTATTTAACAAATTACGAAAAATATGGCAGATGTAAAAATATGCAAAATTTTGAGTATATTTCGATTTTCATATTTATGATAGACCTTAAGTTGGTAAATTTTGCGTAAAATAAGAATTAAAGTTTTTTGTGATCAGTTACGCCCTCTGGCAGTCATCCTACGCTTTTCTAAATAATTTCCAGATGTTTCTCGGGGTCACTTTAGTCGGAATTTTTTTTTTCCTAAAGCTGTGCTGTAAAGCATTCCTAAGATATGGCCGAGCGACATTCTTAGTTGGCCACCCGGTACAAATATCTCTATAAGTTCTCTTCCTTTTATTGCAGTTTGTAATAATCAGGACCCCGAAATTGTATGAAAGTAGTTGTTGAATTTAAAACATCTTTCAACAAAAAAAATTTTGCAGAACTGTGTTATCGAATCTTGAAATTTGAGAAGAAAAGAGGCGAGACTAATGGATCCTGTTTGGGGATGAAGATCACCCGAGTCTCTCTCCAGCTATCAGGTATGTAGCCAGTGGTTAAGATAGCCCTCACTAGGGAACACAAGACTGGGGAGAGTGGCTCCTTGGCCCTGTTGTAAAAGTGTCAGAGAAATGCCGTCCATAGCAGTCAATTGAAAAGGTATGAAGGATTCGATGGCTCATCGAGGTTTAGAAACTTGAATTATTTTTTCGAGCACGTTCCAATCTTCTTTCCTTGCTCTCAAGTCGGGTGCCTGAGCAAAACTCAGATCCCGCTGAACTTTCATCTTTTGGTACTTCTTGGCCACTGTCCAAATATTTTTTGACAGCTGTCAAATTGAAAGCAAACAGTTATTTTTCTACAATTTCGAATGGTCGTTGCAACTATCATATTGTTAAAATAGAGCTGCGAAAGTGTAAAAAATATCTGTCAAAATATATCTAACAGCAGTAAGGAATTTTTACAATACTACAGATACTTTTTTCTTCAACTATACGATTCAGAAAGTAAACAACACTAAACTCGATGAAAGCGATCTAGCCGGCCTCTTCGAAAAAAAAAACTTCGGCAGGTGAAATCGAATGCGAAGACGTTGTTGATCAGTTTTTTTTTTTTTGACTTCGAAGTGATCGTCCACTCAGAAATTGTACTTCAAAACCAGCCAGTAAAATCAACAATTTTATTTTGAGGTTATGAATAGGCGGTGCGAAAGCTTTAGGCCTCAACGAAGACAACTTCCTTGACTCACCCACTTTATTCGTCAGATTCAGTACCCTCGGACTTCATCAAAAAAAATTTTGACGGTTACTAAGTTTTGATTTTTCATATTCTGACAGCTGTCAGCATCCAAATACTTCTGATAGCTGTCAAATTAAAAAAGAAAACATGTATTATTTTCTATTTTGACAATCATATCTATCTACCTAAATACTTTTGACAGCTGCCAAATTGTAAAAAACGATAATTTTCGGCAATTGTTTTTTCTTGAAGCTGGCGAACTAAAAAAGCATTTGTTTTTCACTTTTCGGCGGATTTAACAGTTTGATAATAGCTTGATAATAGAAGTGTGTCTACAACAAAGTCCACATTAAGATCAGTTAACGCATTTTCTGAATAATTCATTATTAAATAATATTCTACATCCTGAAACAATTTTTTTATATTTTTTCAGGCAAATTGGCTGAAGCTGGATTAACTCCTTGAGGTGTGCGCTCTGAAGGTTGTCTTTGAATGAATTTGCTCGCCTAGTAGCTGCCAAGACAAAGATTTATACATCAATGGTATTTCTTGGGAAGCCTTATGATGATTTTCCAAAATCCATTTAGCCAGTTCTCTCTTCTCATAATTCATCAGTTGTATGTTAGGCCCAAATGCGATTCTCGTAAATTTGGGGCTATAGCTTTCCCTGAAGTTGAGCGTTTGATCAAAATCAAACTTATCATTAACCATACACAAAACTATCCTGAAAGTGGGAACCTTTCCATTCCAAAATATTGTTGCTAACTTTGTTAGCTTAGTTCTTTAACAAAGTTATTCATGATGCCTCGTTCTATGTGTAGATGTAGTATTATGATTTTTCTTCTTCCAGTAGAGGTTGGTGGATGGCTTCTTACGAATTTTTAGCCATACTTCCGCGATTTAGGAAGCTAGTTGTGAATTTGATAGGTTCAAATCCAACTTGATTAAAACAACAAATCTAACTTGTGTCTTCTAGAGCAAACGCGTCAAAGCATATCTGAGCAAGTCTTATCCTGCAAGTTTAACTTTGCCAATTAGTGATTTAAGATAAAAACACATTTTTTTCCTTTTTGTGTTAAAGTAGTCTATATAATACGTACACAAATTTAATAATCATAAAAGCTTTATTCAGAATTTTCCAACATATTATTTGCATTAGAATGCATACCTCTAGCATGCTTGTTGCCTACAGTATGTTACCTTTATTGTATCAATGTAGTTCCTTAAAAGAAACTTTTCGTTTCAAATGGAAAACTTATCCAATTTATGTAAGTCGAAAACCTTGCCGAGACGTCCATGTACATCTAGGTTGCTCCTAAGTTGTTCAGAACGTTCCCGAACGTATTCAGACGATGTGATGGATTCATGAACCGTGACAGCCGTTAAGTGCTTTGTGAAATTTCACAAATCTCCATATAAGACGTACAGGTAATGCCAAGTGACAAGAATCCAATACGAAGATACGTGTATCGAAAACGTGCCCTTACACAGGCGGCAATAACTTTTCGCCTAGATTCTAAATGCTTCTGCAGAATTAATTTAACTTAATAGTTCTTCTCCTCCTGGTGATTCAGAGTTACCAATCTTGAACAAATTTAAATGCCACACCATTCCATCGTTACAAAAACTAGTGACCAACATCCCCAACTAAAACACTACTAGCTTTCCACTTCCTCCCTACTTCTTGAATATGTATGTGAGGTATATCCACTGGATAAGTTAATTAAAGGCGGACATCTCTCTAAGAAAGTAATTAGGTCTTCTGTGGAGCCCCCGGGATGCGAATTCCATTTCAATAAATTCACATTTTTCTTCCGCCCCTTCCTTTCCCCCAATCCGAATCCGCCGTTGTACCTCTCGCCCGTATTCAGCTTGAAACGCCCCTGGTGTGGAAGACTTAGGTACTACGCTACGAATGTGGATCACTTCGAATAATTAGGAATAATTTGGGCGACCGGGTAATTACATTTAAAGTTCTTCGGAGTTGTACATCTTCCTGGGCTGGGAACGAGTCTCTCGACGAGTCTCAAGGAGGTATCTCGATTTTATATCTTTGCGCGGAGTATTTTTTCATTATGTTAGTTAAAAGGAGACGTTCTATTATGATTATTTTCGGAATTGGTGGGATTATTATTGAATGTTTTCTCATCTCGTGGATGGAAATTAATTGAATTTGGGCTGCAGAATGTAGGAATTAGAGTCTTGTGTATTCGGCTAGCTTGTTCCAAATCAAATATAGCATTGGATTTATACAGTAGTGCGCAAAAATATTAATATGGATTGCTTGTTAAGACACAAGTTGGTGTCACAATGTCGTAAATGATTACTTCTTTGTTGTATTGATATGTTCAGCAAAATAAACTAAGACCATTTCTACGCTGCAAGCCTGTAAACATTTAGCATATCTGGAATAGGTCAGCCTACATTTCAGAGTCCAAAGATTTCGACATTGAATACAGAGCTGGGCATCAAAACTCTGACGTCCTTTCGATGAAATCATCTCCAGAAGGCTTCAAGAATTGTAACAAAATAAAAAATAAGACAGCCAATACATACAGAACTAAAGTAGTCGATGGTGGTGGATTGGTGCAATGGAAATTTTTGAAGTTTTTGCAAAAGAAAAACGCCACAAGATTGAGACTCTCAGCAAGCTAAATGATGATACGGCCAAACCAAAAGAGTACACCCTCCAGCGCCTCCTCTGAGCTCCGAAATAATCCTAAGCCAGGTTAGGAAAGCATAGAGAGAAGAAGATACGAGTTGCACGCCAAACAGTTTAAGAGAGGTTAAGGTGGTCTTCGAAAACGAAGTCGTAGAAACCCATCAACCTCACTTCATTGCTTTTCAAAGTCTTAGAGAAGATCGGTCGTAAACATTCAAGAGATTTGGCTTTAGCCAAACTACTTACACACTTTAATTAATATTTTTATCACGCAGAAAAACCTTACGAGCAGGCTATGATCTAGGTCAACTAATACAACAAAACTACTTTCCTAGAAATAGAGGGTACCATTGATAGGACGCTTTTTCTATTGATGAAGAGGGTCCTGTTAACGTTTTACACTATAAAGGCAACTATGGCAGTTGGTTGCCCAAGAGGCAGAGTACAGTGGCGGAGTATGCCAAAGAGAACGGGGGTAGAGGAGGGGGGTAGAGAAGGGGAACGACTATAGCTCCGTTTATTTACAAGAGGAAGCTTCCCAAACTCCAGTGCTGGTTTATTTTAAGTTCCAAGATATTGGTATGAACCCAGGCCCAATATGTAGGTAACTGAACAGTGAAAATTTTTTAAGCATGAAAGTAAATCAAGAGGAATCCTAGCTGATGGCCAAATTGCCTTCAAGGCACTACACTCTTTTAAAAATTAATTTTTTTTTAATTTCCCTAGATTGGCAACACTGTTAATGAAATCATGAGAATTTAGCTTGTTCTATCTTGTTCCCAAGCTGAAGAAGGGCAAGAAGAGGGGGTGGTAGCAATTCCCTTCCTTCTTAATGGAAAAAAAATTAAAAAGGAGGCATTGGCAAAATTAAATTTTTTACCCATAGAATTTGAATTTTTAATTGCGAGATCGTCAATGAAAATTGAAATTTAAAAAATTTCTTCCGATTGGCCACACTGTTCATTCATGACGTTTATGAAATAATAGTGAAGGAATTCAGGTAATCACGTGATTTTTTTATTCGGCTCCAAAGGGAAAAAATGAGGTGGAAGAAAATCTTTTTACTTAATTATTTCCTCTACTTAGTAGGCTTTGAGACAACTGGAGCAAACTGAGACAACCTTCAAAAGTTTAATTATTCCAAACGGGAGCATTGGCAACATTGTTTGATAACAAGTTTTAGTTATATACCATTTATAGTTTATGAAATATCTAAATAGGAATTCCAGTTGTTATATGATTGTTTTACTCTGTTCCAAATGAGTTGGGAGTCGGGGAGGAGGATGGGAAAGGGGGAAAACGCATTTTTTCTTAGGCCAAAACTTTGAACCAAAATTTTCCAAAACGGAAACATTGGCAGAATTAAATTCTTCTTGAATTTTTTAATTTAAAATCAATAAAAGGAAAGGGTTGGGGGAGGGGTTGTAGCAAAATTTAGTTCTTCTCGAGAATTTCAATTCCTCCAAAAAGTAGTCCTGGAAAATTATAATTATTGCATAAAATTGGATCGTTACATGCGGTCAGGTTCCATTCTGTGCTGGTGTACTCTCTTTCGAAAATCGAAATTTTAAAAATGTTTCCAGGTTGGCAACATATTCTAGCAACAAGTTTTAGGCTTTCATCTGTCATCCTTCGTGAAATAATAGAGGAATCCAGGTCATTATGTGTTATAGTGTTCTAAGAAAGAAGAAAGGGGTGAATGTGTTATTAAGACTTAGAGCGTCCAAAAAAAGAATTGATCAGAGGTTTTAAGATTTACATTGAAATCTTTCTGGACCGGCAAGAACCTTGTGTCTCTCTAGAATGTGACTTTGTTTACTGCATTGACGTTTTGGCAAGTTATTGATTCGTCGGAAAGAAGTCTAGAAACAGTTCCTCTACACAACGGCAATAAGGACGTTCATTGGACCTGACATCATGAAACTCATGCAAGATGCCAATTTTCAAAACAAAATGGATACAATAGAAAAAACAACAGTAGTTGTTTTAAAGCAGTTTTCCATGAAACAAAAAGGACACAAACTATAAAGCAACTCTTACTGATGTGCTGGACAACTTCATCAAGCTGAGCTCTAACACAAGCGTAAAAGTCAATCTTCTCCACTCACACGTTGACTACTTCCTTTGAAATCTTGATGCTGTCAGTGGAGAGCAGGGCGAAAGCTTCCACTCAAACATCAAGAAAATAAAAAGACCGTTGTCGAGGAAGAAGACAATTCTGAAGGTGACCACCACCATGAAGAAGAGCACTAATAGAAGCATGAAGCAGAAAGAGGCTGGGGGTGGGAGACCTTCCGCTTCTTTGGTCATGTTCAACCCCACCTAAATTGTCTTACCAAAAATTTTACACTACAAAGCCGCCTCTATCCGCTCATACATTCCAGTCTTTAGTTTCTGAATCGTTTTAAAATATTCCTGATGATGAATCAATAAATTTCGAAGATTAGGCGTTTATTTTAGATTCTAGTGAGGGCGACTTCATTCCTATCACCCATATAATTATTACGGCTATATCTCAACAACTTCCAGCTGTAATAAATTCACATCGAATGAACGCACCGAAGTAATGCGTTTGTCGTTTTTAAAGAGAGCGATGAGGCAAGACGACCCGCCGGTTTCGAACCTTATTCCGGGCGTTTTCAAAAGTAAATCCGGGGCGGTATCGCTTTCTCGTATTTGACAGTTTCGCAAAATAAATTACCGCCGATGGAGAGGACTAACTGAACTCGCACAAACCATCAGCTCACTGGCACTCACATACTCACGTACGCACGCATACATTGAAAACGTTTAAGCAAACTCGCCCATATAAATAGAGGATCCTTTTCTCCGTTCAGCGCTATGGTACGTACCACACATATACGGTCTAAAGCCCATCGGATCCGTTATAATTAAATGACCTTTTCGCTTGAGTAAACTTAATTCTACACATTCGTCGTTTATGTGTGCGCGGGACCATCGCTATATGTGTATTCCTGTACGAGCGTGTATAATATAGGGGGCATCCCCTAGAGCTCCTGATTTATGCGAGATTTCTCCCCGCCACTGGTATCGTGTGTGAGTGCTGGTGTATAATGCGCGAGATAGGATTGTATCGGTGCTGCTGAACGTGCCACTCGAAATGGCCCATTACGGCAACTAAATGGAGGAGGTTTTGTTAGATGAGATCATGGTGGTGTTTGGAAAATTTAGATAACGCACACTGCACATCTATAAGGGATCGGGTAGATCTATTACAAGATCTGTCTGTTCGATAAAGTTGAAAAACAGCTTCATATTCTGATGAAAATTGTTTTTACATATCTTTCTTTGAAGACTAACTGACTGAAGAAAGCTAATAACTGAATTCCTATGGCAACTTTAAATAATAAGCCTACTTCTACAGTTGACAAAACTAGGATAACAAGTCAATTGTTATTTTCTAAGTGGGGAATGGCACAACTTTGCCATGCCCAGAATTTTGTGGTCCTCCTCTCTAAGTGAAGCTCGTAACAAGCTAAGGCAACGTTTCTGTATGAAAGATATTCCTATAGACTCAACGATTATTTCGGCATGGATAAAGGCATAACTCCCAGTACTACCGGAACATCGCTCTGATCTCTTCTCCAGCTGAAGTCACCAAAGCTATCATCCTGAACAGGTTGAATTAATTTGGGTTTAGAGAAGGATTATCCACTGGGTTCCAGCTATTCATGGATGTGATCTTTCTGGACACAGAACGAATCTTCGACACTATCTGGTACCACTAAAGTTCTACCTAAGATGATCTTTGGCATCAATCTCTTGTTGGTGTGGGTCGTTCCGAAGGTATAAATCTCCGAAATCGATAGTGGCAGGAGTCCCTCAAGGATCACTATAATACTGGCGCCAACTCTATTTTTAATTTACATTTTACATTTCCCAGGATCCAGCAAGTCAATCACGCTATTTACGTTGATGATAGACCGATGTAGACATCTTCCAAGAATGAAGAAATCCTGTGTAGATGCCTATACAGTGGGTGGCCAAATTATTAGATCCAAATTCGAAATTCAAACAATTTGTTTAAAAATGGTTTATAATTAAAGCTACATAATATATTGATATGTTTATTTCTATTTTATTATGTTGACAACTCAGACGCCATTTTGTGTCAGTGCTGTTAATTCTCTGCTTACAAGTCACTTTGTGCGGACCTAAACAAATGCTTTTTTTTTATGATGGGAAAAGCCAAATACACCTCACCAAAGAAAATAACAACAGAGATAAAAACTTTAACACCTAACACTAATCGCTCTAACAGAAAGATAACCTCCATTACTAAAGTTTCCAAGGCAACAGTGAACTGCAACACTACGGGATGTGCGACAAAGACGCAAAATTATCGTCGTAAGCAGAAACCAGCCTCGCAGAATCCTAACAAAAATTTTGCAAGTGTCTCATGTCAACATTTCGCCAACAACAGCTCGTCGAAGAATAAAGGATGTGGGGTTTTCAGAATGGGTCGATCTGCAAAAAAGCTAGCGATAAAGAAAAAAAGACTACAATGTCATGTCATGGTCAAAGATCATAAGGATTCGACAGTTCTCTCTCACTCTCTCGTGCACCTTACAATTTATCAGTTTGTCTTGAATTCTAAAATGACAAAATATTCCAGGTCTGGTTTTTGGACGAATCGATCGTGAAGATCCTCGTAGATAGAGCTCGATTTGTGAGAAGTTCAGGACAAAATATAAGGACGAATGTATCTCAGCATTATGATGTGCTCCATGATCAGCAGTCAAGGAACCTGTCTTATCGTCAAAGGAACGATGAGACAGGACCAGTGTTTGAGAGTACTGCATACAAAAATGTTTCCTCAGATCCAGAAATTGTGGAAATTCCTCTCTGACAATCACATGAAGGTATGCTTGAGTGGCCTGGCAATTCACTAAACCTCAACCCAATTGAAAATTTTTGGAAGTTGATGAAGAAAGAAATTATCACCACCAAGCGTCGGCTGATCGAAGGCTTAATAGAAGTGTGGCATAGAAGTGAAACAATTAAACAAAACCGCATAGAAAACATGCCAAGTTAAGTGCCCAGGCAGTCGATTCTTACACAAAAACCAAAAATGCCAATTTTGTACTGTGGTTCTAATAATTTGGCCACCCACTGTAGTGTTAAATGAACGCCATTGGTCGTTTGGGATCGAGGTGAAAGCTTAACCCTCGAATTCCCTTACTTTTAATTTTTGACTATAAAGATTAAAAGCATATTTCAGTTATAACAGGGTTAGTCAAAAGTATGGAATAGGCGGTTTATTTCTGTAAATATGAGCTTTATGACAAAATGTCTTGAACAATTTTGACATAAAGCTGTGAGGTACCTTTCAATAAGTTAACAAGTTAATTTAATCAAAATAGTTTCATTTTAATTTGTAAACATGGTTAAACTCAGTGAAACTTAAAGAATTGAAATCTTAATGATGGTTGGTTATAGAGATCGACAACGTTCACATCAAGGTGTTTGCCATTGTACAATCCACAGTGTCTAAATTGGTTAGGGAATTTAGAGCAACTGGAAATGTGAAAGATATTCCAAGGTATGGACGTCCACAATCAGCCACAAATCAACATCAAGCTCTTGTGTGTGTATGAAGTATTATTAAGTGTTATGGAAAATCCAATTACGTCAACCACTCAACTTGCTTTGGATAATGATATTAGTCAATCGTTGGTAGTTTGAATATTAAAAAAGAACAAATACAAACCCTACAAGATACATCTTCTTCATAAGCTAAACGAAGATGACCCTTACTGAACAATTAAGTTGTTTTGTGCAGTAATGATGGAAACGATCAATAATAATCCAAATTGTCTAAACCACATTTTATTTTCTGATAAAGCCAGATTTTGTCTACGCGGGTTTGTAAACAGACACAACTGTCGCTACTGGTCCAGTCAAAATCCCTATTAGATGATAGAACACCATACACAGCATCCACAAAAACTTAATGTCTGAGCTGGCATAATTGGGATGGAAATTTGACGGCAGATAGATACCTAAACTTAGTGCGTGATCAGATTGTACCTGACATTGTACATTTATTTCCGGATGAAGATCGACAAGGACTGCCAAACCACAATATTTGGTTTCAGCAAGACGGCGCTCCACCACATTATGGAGTTGATGTTCGCCTGTTTTTGAATAATGTCTTTCCAGGTCGTTAGATTGGACGTCGAGGATCTATTGAATAACCTGTTAGGTCGCCCGATTTGTTTCCCTTAGATTTTTTCCTCTGGGGTCATTTAAGAAATAAAATTTACAAAGAGAAACCGCAAAATTTACAAGACCTGGAAGCCAGAATCAGGCATGAAATTGAAGAAATACTATTTAACTGGCTGCAAAATTCGTTGCATAATTTTTGTGATAGATTAGGTTATTGTCAAGCTTTTGTGTGGCTGTTTGCATTACCTCCCAAACGAACTTCATTAACTATTCTGTTTTGTAAAGGCACATCACAGCTTTGTTTTTTCGTTGCAGGAACAGTACTTAGGCACATAAACTTGAACAATTCTTCTACGAAACTGGCAGTACGTTAGCTTATCTTGTTTACTGCACGCTTGTTTATTACAAGCCAGGCATTTTGACACGCAGCATCTAGTCCAAAAGCAAATAATGGAAACCACCAATTTTTCCCTCTTACACTGACTCTTATGGAATCCACATTTTCGTCAAATCTATCTACGCCACCCATGTATTTATTATTTTTCTGTCATTTACAAAACCAATTCGATCTATTTTTTGAATTGACTCTAAGTTATGGCAGTTTGAGGGAAAAGTAGCAATGTTATTATCATTCCATCTGGTAATAAGAACTGCTCAGAACTTTTGAAACAGAAAGAGCCTCAATTTTTTTTCTTCAAAACTAAACTTTGGGTTCTGGGACATTTTCCAATTCTGTTTTCGTGAATTGTGCCTGTTCCACCAGTTCCACGATCAGCCAAAGTGGCTCAAAAGTTAAAGGTACCCATCTCGAGTAGCAGCTGACCACACTTTATATCCAAAACGTATTGGTTTAATATGCACGAAATATGCACGAACTTTTGCATATTTATCCTCCTCTGGGAAAATCTATTCCGACGCATACTGTTAGCTACAGTCTCATTGTGAGGCACGTTGCTGGAAAAGAAAAGTTCAAAACATTCCAGCGGGGAGTATTCAAAATTATCAACTCCAATTTTAGTTTCATCAGTGTCACCTCTATCGTTGTTAGAATTAAAATTATTTTGAGAGTTAGACCAAGTATAAGGATTATTTTTAGCTTTATGGAGTTTTGAACACTTTGTTTTTTGTTTTTGGGGCTTCTAGTTGCTTTCTTTGTTGCAATCACTCACATGTGTCTCGATCATTTCATTTTCAGCAGACCTCTCAGTAAAGTTTACTTCTACATTCGCTACGACAGCGTACGACCCGCTAGTCTCGTCCACATCACCACTGACCTCATCTGTGATATCACCGACATCCGATGGAACCAAGACAACTTCTTCTATTTCATCGTCATCTTGTCGTAATAACTCCTCCAATTCTTGTAGTTTTAGCCAATTTTGGTCAATCACAACGCCCAGTGTCCCAGGTGACGAGAAGAGAGAGAGACAAAAAAAATCGTGGCCATAAGGTCACATCCTTCACCCTATAATAACATATCGGTCATTGTCTTGGGCGAGCTTGGCCAAAAGGCATCTTAAGAAATTAGAAGTCTTCTAGAACAAAATGCTAAGATTGAACTCTATCTAAAGGCCTAGTCATAAATAACATCTAGTTGGTGCCGTAGACTTCGACAGACTATGTTATCGTAAATGGCCTTTTTGAGCCTTACCACCCTCAAAAAATAGCAGACGAGATTTGCTGGAAGAGGCTATACCACCTTGATAGGCTGTGGTCCTATCATATAGATATGAAATAAAAAATTCTAATAATATTTGGGTTCATACCAACGTTGACCATCTCAAAATTCTAAAGCCTGAAGAGCTTTTGGGAGAGATGAAAGAACTACTCGCCCAGCCCTGTTGACATTTATAAATTGTAATGCTCCTAAATGACAACTACAAATCAATTCAAATTTTTATTGTTTAAGGTAAGAACCTGGGGAGTAGCACGTGAAAGAGCAATGCTAGTTAATCTAATCAAATATTTGACTTGGAATGTTGGTAGTATCGGTCCCCTCTTTATTATTATCATTACAGTAGTAATAACTGTGCCATCGATGTAGTTGTAAACTTTGCTCTCCACCACCAGCTGCAGACCTCAAATTATCACCTTCTCTCACTTCTATAAGCTCTAAAATTACCGTGGAGCAAATTACTTGAACCAAAAACCGCATTCTGCATAAATCTGAGCGATTAAACTGATAACACGACAGAGCAAGCACCGTCTAATACTCTACGCACAAGTTTTGCGGTCCTGTTAATGCGTTCAAAGATTAATAATCGACCGAATTGTATTCTAAGGGCGTGAAATAGTATCGGTAGGCTTTCTACCGAATCGAATTTCTGTATTTATACATACATATGTATTGAAACAATAAATTCTCATAGTTTGTAGTTTGAAATTAATACTCTACTCTGTAAATTTGTTGAGTGAAATATACAAATATAACTGCAGGAAAAACAAAAATAAAACAAAAAATACATTTAAAACAAATTCAACTCAGCGATATATTTTTTTTTCCATAAATTCAACGTATCATTCCGATATTCTATATTTCGTAACAGTTTTGTACACGCGTGTATATTTTTCAGTAAAAAAAAATTGTTACCAGCCGTTGACGTATTTCGCAAAATCGCTCGGGGAAAAATATTTGAACATATTCGCAATTGAATGCGCTTTTTCGCGGTAGAGTATTACGTCAAATCGTTACGGGTAGTGAATCCCTGAATCTGACACCTGACAAATTACGAAACCGCTATCAACAAGTATTAAATGTTGCGCACACAACAACGTCGATTATTAATGTCCGGAAATTATTACGTCCCTGCACATTAACATGTGTGCCCCTCGTAGATGCCGCAATACGTAAATATACTGGGTGTCTCAGTCTTAAGCTAGTATGTATTTGCAATATATACATTGTTTTTGTAGAAGAAGAAAAATATGTCATGAAACTGGTTTTTTTTTTCAGAAATTCCATTTCCAAGTATGCCTATCTTTGAAGAATTAGGAGGTCTCTTCTGAGACAGCCAGTCAGCACTAAAGACTCTAATGCTCGATTGCACCAACATCGCAACAACATGTACTACTGCTAGGTAATTAATAGCTTTAAAAAAAGGCAATACATACATACAAATGAAGCAATATTTTGTAGGTGGTAAACTTATGCGTTGGTCCCCCTCCTGTTTTGTACAATTCAATGCGTTCCTTTGCAACTTGTTTCCTAGCTTCCTTTTTCTTGTTTTCAAATTTTTTTTTTAATTTTCTTAGGTGCGTGATACACAGCCTGGATTTTGTATATTAAATTCTTTGATGAGCATTTCCCATGCCTATTATTTTTCTTTTAATGTTATCGAATCTCTTTTCTTATTTTCTATAATATTTTTGTACTTTAGTTTAGTTAAGCAAAGTTTAAAATTATCTTGGTGCAAATTATCTTGGTCATAAGGGCTTCCACTTTTAAATCTAACTGGGACTGTCTACTACCCTCGATGCTCTGGCTCAAAAAAACACAGTTACACTAGTGTGGGTACCAGGTCACTGGAGGTGTGAGAGCAACAAACCTGCGAATGGTCTTGCAAATAAAGGCGCAGCGTTACGATTTATTGGACCAGAACCAATTCGTGGTCCCATCAAAACCCATATAACAGCTCATCTCCAACAATGGTAAAGTTAACAAAAAATCTCGTACTGAGCTAACACCTCAAAACTAAGGCGATTAAAAAAATTTATTAGCCCAACAGAAGAGACCTCAGCACCATCACGACTTTACTCACTGACCACGGCCTTCTTGGATACCACCTGAAGGAGATGGGCAAGATGGAGCATGACAAATAGCGATTCTGTTCGGAACATAGGGAGAACGTCCTACTTTTAGCAGTCGCACGTAAAACCGGATAATATTAGAACTAAGGCCCCGAAAAAAAATCCTAGACTTAGGAAAGAGATAATAGTCGCTGATGGAGAATAAGTTGAAATGCCTTCTTCGCCACATGGGTGCCGTTTCTTCTTTATTTCATCGTTCAATTTGTCGAATATCGTTGCATAATACTCCCCTGCGACTGTTCTTCCTTTCTGCAGGTAATCAATAAAAATTATACCATGCGAATCCCAAAAAACAACGAAGGCCATAACATTGATCTTTTAGCCTATTTAGCAGGTTTTCGTGGCTTTTCAACTACTCTGTAAACTGTCTATTGGATTTAGGTGGTCCGTTCGTTTGAGATGCCCAAGGCCACAGCTAACTCACTCAACTTTACTTTACTTATCATTCGAAACGATTCGATGCAATTCCTTTACAATTTCGGCCATCCTAGCCTCTTTTGGCCTTCCACAGCGCGGTGCGTTTTCGGTACTTGTACGACTCATTTTAAATTCATTAGACCACCGATAAACTGTTGTTCTCGAAGGAGTAGATGGCAGATAACATTTCTGCAGGCATTGTGGGACATTTTGGACTTCAGGATATTCCTATAAGAAAACACTGCAGCAAGACAAATCCGGAAATCTTACCGACCAATTAAAAGTGTGACATACATTGGAGCTATATGACTCGTTACTCCATTTTGTTGGTTTATGTCTCTTCCTAAGCAATGTAAAATGCAGTTGCTGGCTGTTCTGTCGATCATCGGGTCGGCGTTCACCCTATAGCGTCGACCCTTAAAACTCTGCAGCTGCACTACCCCATCCCTGGTTTCATAGTTCCAGGGTAACGGGCGTGGCGGGAGTAGACTTCGTATATAGGGGAGGATGCTTGGGCGTAGGCATGGGCATACGCTCCGGTGTCCGGCCGCTAACCGTCGGAATATACGGTGGGTAAGTGAGGCACCCTACGGCGCTTACCTAGAGAACTCTGCAGCTGCACTACCCCATCCTTGGTGGCCACACTCAGGGAAACGGGCGTGGCGAGAGAATTTGGCGAAGATAGTAGGGGAGGATAAAAGTCGGTTCGCCGAGGAGTAGTCCGCCCGCTGGTTGTCTGGTTGGGGAAACCTTCGGTTTCATCCTAAAACGACTCGGTGATTCTGGGACCCTACGGTTTCACTGTAGCTGCCGCGGATACTTGATCGCCGGAGTGGCGAAAGGGTTGGCGCGGTTGGCATTTTGGGGTAGGGCTTTTGCCCGGCCGTCCCCGTAGTTCAGGCTTAATTCACGGGCGGGCTGGTTGTACCTCACGGCCAGATTCCGTTTCCCACGCTTGGCCGATAGTAGCCATCCGCAAGGAGGCCTAGGCCCCGTGGGGTTAGATGTGAGGTAGGAGTTCGCTAACGCGTCTCCAACGGTGACCCGTCCAACGTTGACAAGAAAACTTGTCTAACATGGGTAGCACGGGGGAGAGGAGCCCACCGGTTCGCCGGGCCTCTCCATGAGGTGTCGGTCTCGTGCGGGCAACTGGTTTCGTGCCTCTTTGTCCTGAGGAGTGTGTGCACCTTCCCTGACGCCGCATACCAAACGGTCGGTCGGCAGCTGGGTGCCCCTTTGGGGTCCAGCAACCACTTTACGTGTTCTGTCGATCAGTACCGCTTAACGTGTCAAATAAAAATGTGCCTCAAAAGAGATGATCAAATTATTGGAAACACCTGGATTATCACGAAGAAGAGGAAGGAAGTCTCTGCAAAACTGTAGGCGTGCTGTAAAATCTTGCCTACTAAAACATTAAACCGTATAGGCTGACAACAACAATTCGACCATCACCTACAGAACCGGATAACTTCTGTCAACGTTTATCGACCAACGCGAAGCCTTTATATACAAGAATCATTATAGGGAAAAAAGAGAAAAACACCGAATTTATGGCTTAACTAGCACTTTTTCGAAAATTTAATCTAAATTAAAGTTTTTTTATATTCTATGTATTATTGGTGTTTGCAGATTTTTGGAGGTATGATGTCACCGGATAGTATTTTAAATGAATCACCCTGTATTTTTTTTGAGTAGATATTTTTTTCCTGAATTCACTAATACCAGGTTTAGTGGGTTAGATTTCTAACTTATGGTTTCATAAGAAAAAAAATAAAATGTAATGGCATCTAAATATGTATTTAATAAGAAACGAACGACAATAACTGAAAACTTTAATTCAGGTTAAATTTTCGTGCTTAAGCCATAAATTCGGTGCTCCGATCTTTTTGCCAGACCCTGTATGCAGGGTGTACCAGTGAGAACGCCCGTGGCCTCTGGTAGTCAAATGGTAACAATTTTTGGAAAGTCACATACTGGAACATATGTAAGCGGATTAGGTCTACAATTTAAAAATAATAGGCAATATACAGGGTGTTTCAAAACTTAGCAATGTACCAAAGTTATGTTTTTCTTAATGGAACACCCTGTATTTTATGGCATTTTTGAGTTGTACACTAAAATCTAGATCAACTTTATTTAAGGTTTCCTATGTCTAATCTTTGTAGTTTATGAGATATTTTAAGTTTTTTGAAAATGCAATATTGCACGAAAAGTTTAGTATCTCAAAAATGACTTAATTCAGAGAAATGGAACGAAAAGCGTAAATAGTAGATCCTTTGGCTGATTGAATGCCATATTCAAAGTATTCTACAGGTCGTTCAAATACCGAGGCCAAACTTTGTGAACTTCTTTCGTGCATAACTTTATTATTTTAAATGGAACACCATAGGATAAATGTTAAAATAATTTGCCGGAATAAATTCTGTACCGTTTAGATTCAAATTGTAGTAATTTCCACATGAAATTATCCAACCTGCGAGTTTCAAAATCAAAACTTAACTTTAAATGTTCCAATTTTTCCTGGCCCCGTTTATTCGTTTCCCCAAACTTCATCCCGAACGTTTTCCAATCAAAAATTAATTAAACAAAGTTCGAATTCAATCGTTGCCCGTCCGATACTTCCGCCGTATTGAATTTCATAAACCAGGCAGACAAAACCGAGTTATCCAACGCAGTTAATGCATGAAATAACAGTTTCCGAACAAGCAACTATTCCGAACGAAATCTGAAATCCAATGCAATCGAGGGGTCCGGTCGTGTACGACGGCTCCATATTCCGATAGTGCCAGTAAAATGTTATTGCTTATTTGCTTGTTCTGTTTCGGGAGTTTTGGTTCTGCACTGGTGCCCCCTCGTACGCGGAGAACAAGAATTTTGCGCCAATTTCCGCTACATATATATGCGTGATTGTGTTCGATCGAAGCTAGCGAATGGCAATTCAATCGGTTCGAAACCCGCATAAATTTTAATCGCTTATGAAATGCTGGATTGGAATTAGTTAGCTCTTGTAATTCGATCAATTTTTTTCGGTACGATTAAAACTGTTCTTGTTCGATTGTAGAGAATCTATCTCATATTTATGTCATGTCCCCCCAACAATGCATTCATATAATATAATTCTACAGTATTATTGTGTTAAACCTAACAGGTAGCCGCCGCCGTCTTCATCCGATGGACTATACAGAACCGATTAATTAATCATCAGAGTCCGTTGAATGTGTATACGAACGATACACCGCAATGTTGTAGATAATAATAGCTGGTGTAGATTATTAACAATGGATCGTGAGCGGCGTCGCCCTATCAATATTCCATCCGTGGAGGAGTAGACAATGCGCCCGAAGTGGCGCGTGTGATTAAATTGTTCTGTACGGTAAGGAGACTTCGACGGACTAAGCCGTGAGTGAGTGACAGACAGTGGGGGATCTCCCGTCACCGCCGAATGTTCTTGCACTATCTCCTGTCTGGCTGTTCACCCGCCGGGCATCAGACCAACGCTCTTTTGCCCTTTTGTGTTTGTATGTTCCTTCAGGTTACCATTATTGTAATTAGAAGAAGATCGCAAAGTGAGAAAATGAGAGATTCTTTATGGATATGTTGTTGGGGATGTGTATTTTTATATAATTGTTAATTTTATTTTTCTGTCTCTGTCTCTGTCTCTCAAGGGTCTCTGTCTCTGTCTCTCAAGGGTCAGGTGGGATCTAGACTCACTTCACACAGCATCGAAACACGTTTTTTTTTAAATTTCAATTTTTAAATTGAGTGGTTTATTACTGGTGACTATTGACAACTAAATCTTAGGTGACAAAATGCGCAATTGGTCTAATAAATTTGGTCGTTTGAATGAGAATCTTAGATTAGATGTTATAATTTTAAAAGCAACATTTATAGGTTTGACAACACTGTCAGTGTGGTTATACGACATGTCGTTGTTATTAAAATTTCAATATAAAAAAGGTTGTGTTCAGAGAAGCCAAATTTTTACAAATCTAGCATCGGCTCTCAATGCAATCAAGAACGCCGTATTAAAAAAACAAGCGGCTAAATTATATGGAGTTCCCCGAGCTACAATTCAATTCCGTCTCTCTAACAAATTCACTAAAGCATCACCTGGTCCACCACCTATATTAACAGCTTCCGAGGAAGATACTTTAGTAAAATGGATACTTGAATCACAAAAGAAAGGTTTTCCACGCCGAAAAGACGACATTCAGGCTACAGTTAAAGCGTTTCTTGACCATCACGAAAGAAAAACGCCTTTTAATAATAACTTGCCGGGTAATCATTGGTACGAGGCGTTTCTGAAGCGCCATAGTGAGTTAGCTGAAAGAACAGCTGAGGCTGTTACACAGAGTAGTGCCTGCGTTTCTGCACAAGACCTAAAAACATGGTTTTATGACATTAAAGTCTATTTAATAAGTAAAGGATACGATTCAATTTTGGATGAACCTAGGAGGATATTAGAGATGAGACCTGTTTTCTGTTAGGTCCAAAAGAGACGAAAGTTTTGGCCTCAAAAGGATGCAAAAATGTATATGAAGTCACAGCTGTTGCTAAGGCGAACCTTACAGTTATGTTTACATTTTCAGCATCTGGAGACACAACACCTCCTATGATAATCTACCCGTACAAAAGACTACCACCTGCCATTTTAAACTCAGTTCCCGAAAAATGGGGTATAGGCCTAAGCGAAAATGGATGGATGAAGACCGAAATTTTCTTTGAATATACAGGGTGACATAGAAAAAAGTACATTGCATAGTACCACACAATAGAGGACACTAAAATAAGAAAAAAAGTTCCTATGAATATGGGTCCGCAAGACCTTCGGTTAAAAGATACGGGGTGTTGAATTTTTTTTTTAATTTATTTGCAAAAACAATGATTAATTAAAACAAAAAAATTAAATTTTTAGAAGATGTTCAAATTGTTGCCCTTGTACTTGAATACATTTTTCCATTCTTCTTCTTAATGATTGACGGCATCTTTGAAATATTCCTGGGTTATTACGAAATCTATCTGCCGATTCCATAATTCTTATCCACAATTGTTCTTCATAATGTATTTCTACAGCATAAACTTCATTTTTCATAAATCCCCAAAATGAAAAATCGAGGGGATTAAGGTATCGGGACTACGAGCTGGCCCCCCTCGATCAATCCACATATTTCCAAATCTCCTGTCCAAATATTCCCTTGCCAATCGAGAAAAGTGAGCTGGCGCCCCATCATGCATGTAATACATTCTTCCAGTAATGGCCAATGGGACATCCGCTAATAATGTGTTTAAATCATTCTCCAAGAAATTTCGATACAGTGCACCTGTCAATCTATTGGGCAATCGAAATGGGCCAATTAAATAATTGTCAATTATACCTGCCCACACATTAATTGAAAACCCATATTGGTGACTTCGAATTACAGTTTGATGAGGATTTTCATCACTCCAATGGTGCATGTTATGTAGGTTCAGTAGGTAGACCATCACGACTAAAACCAGCTTCGTCAGTAAACAAAATTGATGAAATAATGTTTTGTCTTTGGTTTTGCAACCATTGGCAAAATTGTACACGAGGAACAAAGTCATGTTCCAATAGTGAATAAATTTTTTGGAAATGATATGGGCGAAGAAGTTGTTCTTTGAAAATTTGTCTAACTGATTCACGGTTAAGGTTTCGTACCGCTGAACTTGTTTTTCTGGTGCTTGTTCTTGGATTATTTTCTACCATTCGTAAAACAGTTTCTTCGTTTCGCACAATGCGACGAGTTCTGGAAACCTCACTATTCAATTTTGGTTTTCTAAAACAGCCATCTTCTCTCAAACGCCTATGCACATCAATAAATGTTCGAAGATTAGGAACTTGTTTTAAAGGATATCTTTCTCGATAAATACGTTGAGCTTCGTAAGAATTTGATCTAGCTTCGCCGTAACACATAATCATGTCCCTGTATTCTTCAAAAGTGTAGTGAACCATTTTTGAAAGCAAATTTGAATAATCAGTGAGAAAACCAATGAAAAACTTAATCACGAACACAAAATTCCTCAAACAACAATTACATCAGTTTGACAAGTGTCATTATGACACATTATTCAATTGTTATTTTTTTTTAATTAGCGTGCATTGTCGGCTTTCAGATGCATTTGTACTGGAACCATAGATATTAAAAAAAAACAAAAAAAGAAATAAAATTCAACACACCGTATCTTTTAACCGAAGGTCTTGCGGACCCATGTTCATAGGAATTTTTTTTCTTATTTTAGTGTCCTCTATTGTGTGGCACTATGCAATGTACTTTTTTTCTATGTTACCCCGTATAAGTCAAGTTTTACATCCGTCCCTGGTAAAAAACAATTATCAATTTCCTGTTATATTATTTGTGGATGGGCACAAGTCTCATCTTACCTTTCAAGTTAGCGAACTATGTGAAAAATTACAAATTATATTGATAGCTTTATATCCCAACGCCACCAGGATAATTCAACCTACTGATGTCGGAGTATTTAAGCCAGTCGAAGCACTTTGGAGACGTTGTTGTTTTGCAGTAGAGACGAGAAAATCCAAACGAACAGTTAACCAAAGAAAAGTTTGCACCGATCTTAAGAGTAGTAGTTGACTCAATTAAACCATCTTTCGTAGTAAATGGCTTTAAAGCTACCGCCCTATACCCATTTACATTTGATGGAATCGACGCTTCAAAGTGCTTAGGAAAATCTACTAGTTCTACAGGAAACAATAGAAGAAACTTGCAGCATTTCTGAAGATCGCAAATTAGATTATGAAACTTTTTTAATATTGCTGGACCTGAAACTATTGAAAAATTGAAAGCTTTGCCAATCTAGAGTCATGTGATGAAAAAGATGATTACTTTCAAATACTTTGTAAAATTTAGAAGTATTTTAAAGAAAACAAAGCTACTGATCTTGTATATTCATCAGTATTCCGAGGAAAACTCAGCAACTGCTCAACAAAAGAACCCCAGCGGTAGCCTATCCGACGGCATCCTTTCTGATAGTTTGATACAGGAAAAAGAAGTTAAAGAAATTAAGGACCTAAATGACAGTAATCAAGAACAAATGGAATTAGCAGGAGCATACCATAAAGATCTAGAAAAAACTGATAATCGGAGAATTTATGAAGGGGGAGACCATTTAGAAAGGAATAATAATCAGAATGTTAATGTTCCTTTGGCGCATTTTTGGATTGGCCAAAAACACCTCAAAGAAAAAATAAACGTCAAATCAAAAAATCTTCATATGTAATTACATCTACGGGTTGGCAAAAAAGCGCAGAAAGAAGAAAAAGATAATAAGGAAAGAGAAAAAACTGAAGAAAAAATAGGAAATTAGCAAAACTGGCGAAACAAGAGCAGAAAAAGAGAGATAAAGAAAATCAAAGAAAAGAAAGGCTAAAGAAAAAGTTATTATCTGCTGTTAGAACAAAGAAAGTAATGGAGAAAGAAGATAAAGAGAGAGAAAGATAAAACATAATTGAACGCAAAGTATTGTAGTTGACAATGATGTTTCTAATCCCACTGTTCTAAGATCTGGTGTTCCTCAGGGCTCTACATTGGGGCCTCTTTTATTCACAATTTATACATCTCAAATGTTGTATTTTAAAAATTTTACTTCCACTTTTCATCTATATACTGACGATACCCAGCCATATTAATCCTTTTGTCCAAAAGATTTGGGCAGAGCTGTTATATTAATAAATAATGATCTGCAAAATTTTTATATTTCTAAAAAAAAATGGTCTACTTCTTAATGAAGAAAAGTCTTGCTTCATAGTTTTCGGGGGCACTAGAAATAAACAGAAGTTAAGTGCAAGGATTGCCTTACAAATTAATAATTCAGCTATAGCGTGAGGTCACTCTGCTGGCGTGGTTGAATGCACTGCTTGAGTTGACGCTCATCACGTCTCCGATGAACCAAAATTTGGGCATCAATGTGCCTCCACTCAACAATCCACCAATCTTGTCCACCAATCTTGTTAGCGTAGCGCCTTCCCTTCCTGCTGGCCAAACTACAAACCACTTATACAGGTTCAAGTTGCCTTGAGGAGGACATAGGTGACGCTACAGCGTTGAACACCACTTGTGGTTTCTATCCAGCCTTCATTACATTGGTGATTTCATTCTTAGCTGAACATTCAAACTAAACTTTTCACTCCTACAAGTTTCCGTTGATATCAAGAGACCTCGTAGAATGTTTCTACTTACTTCTAGCTATATCTTTGCTCCACGCTTGTTATACACGGTGTATTCAAAAAGTTCCCGAACTACCGCTAGTAAAACAGTACAGGTGACGCTGTCTCTACGCAATTACCGGAACGCATAGCAAGAACCTTCTCTTACACACGCTCAATGTTTTATTATGTTCTGATGAGTTTCAACTTGACAGCGTTCACTCGAGTAAAGTGTGTCTGAGTGAGAGCAAAGAACGAACATCAAATTTTGTTTTAAATTGGGCAAAACGGCCACAGAAACTTATGAAATGATTAAAACTGTTTATGGTGACGACGCTATGAGTCGTTCGAGTGTGTTTGAGTGGTTTGCAAGGTTTAGAGATGGAAGACAATCGATAGAAGATCATCAGAGGTTAGGTCGTCCACGTTCAGAGTGGGACTGATGAAAATGTTGAGCGAGTGCAAGCGTTGGTGAGGTCAGACTATCGAATGACGATAGAAATGATTGCAGAATTGTGAAGGATTAGAAAAACAAGCTCTGCGCGCGCTTTTTGCCACACAGTCTCAGTACGGAGCAAAAAGAACACCGAATTGCTTCTTCCGAAGATTTGATTGCCACGACCGATCAAGACCCTAACTTTTTGAAAAACATCGCCACCGGACATGAGTCCTGGGGTCTCGAATACGATCCGGAAACTAAACGCCAAAGTGCGGAGTGGACAAGTCCGGGAAAGGGTCGACCGATGAAGGTTCGTGCGTCAAAATCAAAAACAAAGACGATGCTGATCGCGTTTTTCGACAGTCGAGGAATTATTCAAAAAGAATTCCTTCGACAAGGATCCACTGTCACTGGTGCCTTTTACAAAAATGTGATACACCGGCTACTGGAAAGAATGCGGCGTGTGAGACCCGAAATGTTGGACAGCGGAAACTGATGTCTCTTGCATGACAATGCACAGTCACACAAGTCCATCATTGTTCAGCAATTCTTGGCGCGAAGGCTAGTTGTAACCATCGACCACCCCCCATATTCACCTGACTTGTTCCCTTCGGACTATTTTGTATTTCCAAAGTTGAAATTGAAGATGAAGGGACAGCGGTACGAGTCGATACAGGCGATCGAAGCGGCGGTGACAAGGAAACTGCGAAGTGTTGGTCACGGCGTTCGAGAAGGCGTTCACCGATCTTTATACTCGATCTAAACGCTGTATTGAAGTGCAGGGGAATTATGTAGACATTTGTCCCAAAATTTGCAACAGCCAAATAAGCATCAGTTGAGGGAACCACCCCCCAAAGGCATATACCAACTCGAATGCCAATGCGAAATTTAGAAACTTGGACGAGATACCAAAACATGAACTGAAGGAAGCTCGAAAAACTGACGTAATCAGAAGCGATGAAACAGCTGACAAGTTAGTAAGAGGTCCCAGCGAACGACCATTGATAGATCCAGAACTGACGTGTAGGAGTTCTTATGACAGCATCAAAGTCTTCGTCACATTTGAATTCGCACCTACTGAAATGCACTTGCTGACATGAGACACTGTCAAACTCTCGGGATTCGTCCAAACGCAAGGTCGTCTTTATGAGCAGAGAGTGGCTGAAGTTACTCACAGGCATCTTAACCGGTCACATACTTGGAGGGTCGATTGATTAGATAATCCTCGAGTAAATAAATTGGGTGGGAGTTGCGGACTTCTTTGTTTCGGTGCAACCTGGTTGAGAGGACTAAAACAGCATGAGAGCGCAATAGGTCTTGGACGAGTTTACCTTTCAGGGTCGTCCTCTAGTACTTCATACTTCAAAATTGGGATTGATATTTCGCCTTCATAATGCTACAGAGTATTCTTAATTGATTTCTGCAAAGTAACAGTACAATATACGGCAACAATATCTCATAATCACTTCAAATCCTCTCCGAGACATTGTCTAACGAACTATACCATTATAATTCACTTCATACTCAATAACATTGAATAATTAACGAGCTCGTTTATCGAATTCATCAATCAAATTTCTTGCGCGTGTGAAGAGAGCGTCTCACGGTCTTAGCGTGATTGACAAACTCCTTAGTCGCTAGTGTAGGTGTGTAACAACAACATAGCACCCTTGAGCAACTTTACGGCAGCATCCATCAGCAGGAAGTGAGGAACTTCAACATCTAGACGAAACTCTTACCCTTAATTATTTCGTTAAACGTAGCAAACCCGTTCTGTTTTCGGTTTCGAAATAATTAATCAAAAGCCTTTACGTCTCCCCCGCTGCTTTCCATACTTGCACAGCCTACCCTAAACGCTCGAAATCGCGATGGAAATGCTTATAGTAATAATAATAATAATAATAATAGTGCTTCCTAACCTTGTCTATACACTTCATAACCGTTCATAACCGGAATAGAAAACTTCCCCGATAAGCCTTAGCCGTTAGTGTTGAGAACGTAAGGTGAGTAAGTCTTCGCCTGGCTCGAGTTAACATATTTTAATTTTCGAAAACATCATCGAGATGGCGTTAATTGATTATACTTCGTCACGTTTCTCGCGACTGAAACTGTTGAGTGGTAAAGGTGACGTTATGAAAGATGCTTGTTGTTGTTCGAAGTTCGGGTTTTCTTCGCTGAAAGAGCGTGTTTTATTTGACTAGACAATTGTTGTCGCTTCTAATTAAATTTCGACAATTTACAAAAGCTCTCCTGAAAGCTTTTCCGCGAGAAAAGTGGATGAAATTAATGATAGTTTGTTAAGGATTAATTTAAAACGTTGCACGTCTTAGTTTGGATGTGTATTCATCACGGTTGTACTAGAATTAATCGTTTAATTTTATTCAACATTTGTAAAGCTGATTTAGCTGCATGTGTCACCTTCAACTAGTTATTTTGGTCAGCTAGTTAGCTGGCAGATGGTCATCAGGATTTAGAAATGGCTGATTTACAAAGAAACTGTATGATGACTGGTATGGTATTGTCATACAGTGGACTCCCTCTTAAGCTTTAAATGTAATCGTGGATTTTGTTTTGTCTCGTTGTCTGCATTGCCCTTTTGAAAGCAAAATGTTTTCACAAACATTATGTCATCTGGAGAAGAGTCCACTTCTTATTGTTCTATGTAGGATGCTACTAGTTCAAGTGCGGCTTTTGCTTCTGCATGGCTGACTTTTTTTACATTCTTCTCTTCTACAACTTCTTCATTTTCTTAGCTATCTTCACCAATACCTGCCTGTATTATATCATCATCACTCAAAAATTCGCTTTCAAAGTAGCAACCCATTCGTTCACATCTTCTACATTCAGACCAACACATTCAGGACGTTTTTGTAAATCAATGAGTAGGTTAGCGGCATCAGGTGCGGTAGGATTATCTTCTATATTTTTTGCAGATAGCTTTCAAAACACATGGTCAGAGCTTTTTCCAATTTTCATTTCTTCGTAGGCTTTAGCCAATATGTAGATAACATCCTTAATATCGATAGTCTTCAAAGCAGCGATTAGTCCTGTGTCTTTATCATTCAGCTTTGAGAGGATTTCATAAAGAAGTTTGTGTCTGTAGTGCCAAACTTGCAATAACTCATTGGTCCATGGGTTGCAATAAGCTTGTTATATGTGGAGGAAGAAAGTAAATTGTTATATCAGCTTCAGATGTGAACACCTCCGTATGTATTGGAGCGTTGTCAATGACTAAAACAGCTTTGATCGGTAATTTCAGGGTTGTGAGCTGTTCTGATACAAACGTTTCCGTAAACCGTTCTGTAAACATAGAACTGTCCATCCATGCAGATTTCTGTGCACGATAATGTATAGGAAGAGATGACATGTTCACATTTTTGAAAGCATGGGGCTTTTCAGACTTCCCAATTACAAAAAGAGGAATCTTATGTGTTCCAGTGGCGTTGAAACAAAACTCCTACAGTTAGTCTTTCTTTGTTTGTTTTAAATCCAGGAACCGATTTTTCCTGATTTGTAGCGAATGTTTACTGAGGTAAAAGCTTGCAGTTAAGATAAGCTTCGTCCATATTACAGACTTGTTCAGGGTATAATGCTCCTTCTGTTATACAGGATGTCGAGAAACTCTCCTGAAAACGAAGACCGGAGATTCCTCAGATAATTTTAAGACAATTTAACCCAATTCACCTTAGTCCGAAAATGCTTCCTAAGGGAGCTAGAGCTCTTTGTAGATGGCGCCTTGTAATTAGTTTTTTTTTAAATATCTCCTGAACGCTTCTATTTAGAAAAACAAAAACTGGTATGCTTGTTTATCCTCCAGAGATGAATCGACTCCATCAATTGCGAATTTCTAGTACCGGTCATAGGCGTCCGTTTTGGGTAGGTTAACGGTTATTTTAACGCATAACTTTTTCGTGTTTAACTTTTAAGCATTTGTGACATTAGATTATTAAATTTTCAGGTATTCTAGTACTAAAAAGTACTCTTACTTTAAGTCGATAGAATACACCGTTTTCTAAAAAAATCGATTTGAAAATTTTTCGTTTTTTCGTCATTAAAATTCAATTTTTTATATACCTACTTATTTTTAGCGACGAAGTTGGCTAGGACTATCAAGGCATGGATGAAAATTAATTTAATAAATCATCTTTTGTTTCAATAAATGCAGCATACAATTCGTAAAAAAAAAATTGGGAAAAGAAGCAAAAATCAATTTGAAACAAAATTTTAGCTGAAGGTTTTTAAAAACAAAGTATTTATTACAATGAAAAAAACCTAACAAAAAAAAGAACAAGTATCAAGGTAAATAGTTACAAAAGATGTTCGATGTGATGATCATTAGTCTCAATGCATAAATTTACCCTTTTGCTTAGAGAACGCCGAATTCTTGCAAAAATTCCAAAGTTATTTCCAAATTCGTTGCAAGCGTCTTGTATCCTTAGTCAGAGTTGTGCACGATTTTGTATCGGAACGGAATAAACAAATGCTTTTATGTATCTCCAAACACAATAATCGCAATGATTCAAATCCAGCGACCTTGCTGGCCAAGCAACTGGATCGCCTCTTCCAATCCAATGGTCTTCGTAGTTATTATCTAGAAAGTCTCATATATTCCTGCTAAAGTGGGCCGGACAGCCGTCCTGTAGAAACCATAAGTTTTGCCGAATATTTAAACGCACCTCATCTAACAAATCAGGTAAAATATTTTGCAGGAAACAACACCATTTAAACGAGCAGGTAATTCCACAGGTCCAAGTAGATAATCGTCAATTACTCCAATCCAATGCTGATGCTTAAATTCTTGGACAACGTGGGGATTGTCACCAACGTACGAATAATAGTGTGCATTATGTACATTAAAAATTCCATTTTTTGAGAATGAAGCTTCGTCACCAAACAAAATGTACCTGAAAAAATCTTCATCTTGATTTTTCTGATTTTGTAACCATCTAGTGAATTCTACACGAGCAGGAAAATCTGCTTCTAGCAGTGCTTGCACCTTTGTGAAATGAAAAGGGTATAAATTTTCTTTGTGTAAGATATTTCCTAGGGAGGATTTTGAAATTGTGGGGTACATGGCAGATAGTCTTCGAACGTTAATTTCTGGATTTTCCTCAACTTCCATTAAAATAACATCTTCATGTTTTGCTGTTACATCATTATGTCTAACAGTTTCCTTTTTTTTTTGGGAGCACTGAACCTGTTTCTCTTAATCGTTGATAAAGAGCTGTAAATGTTGAGTGAGTGGGATGCTGACGATTGGGAAATTTATCTACGTTGCCATAAACTAAATGCAAATCGGCGTATTCTTCATTACTAAAAACCATTTTTTTTTATTGGAATCGTTGTGTTTGAATGCTACAAAGTAAAAAATTAAAAGATAAACTTCGCGAACTGACAACAATTTAACAATTAAAAACGTAGGTTTTATTTCTGTTGGCAGTTCAGAGCCAACTAGTGCAAAAAATAATAAATTAAATTTTAATGACGAAAAATTTTTGAAATCGATTTTTCTAGAAAACGGGGTATTCTACCGACTTAAAGTAAGAGTACCTTTTAGTACTAGAATACCTGAAAATTTAATAATCTAGTGTCACAAATGCTTAAAAGTTAAACACGAAAAAGTTATGCCTTAAAATAACCGTTAACCTACCTAAAACGGACGCCTATGACCGGTACTAGAAATTCGCAATTGATGGAATCGATTCATCTGTAGAGGATAAATAAGCATACCAGTTTTTGTTTTTCTAAATAGAAGCGTTCAGGAGATATTTAAAAAAAAAACTAATTACAAGGCGCCATCTACAAAGAGCTCTAGCTCCCTTAGGAAGCATTTTCGGACTACAGTGAATTGGGTTAAATTGTCTTAAAATTATCTGAGGAATCTCCGGTCTTTATTTGTCAGGAGAGTTTCTGGACACCCTGTATAAGCTTCAAATGTTGTAGGCAATTCGCTAGCTGATAGTTTTTCACCGAATACGCCCGTAAAATAAATTCCCACAAACACCCTTCACTTGTGGAAAAATGGCCACCTTCTTTAATTTTCGAATGAAGTAAAAGTGTCTTCTCTTTTAAAATGGGACCACTTAATGGAGTAACTAACTTCTCCGACGTTCTTGTTGAAACCATAGCCAAAGAGAATCGTCGATCAACTCGTTTCCAGGTTTTTTGATCGTACAACGCGTTGATAGTTTTACTCGATTCTATTTGAGTGCAAAAATCCTGAATTGATTTTCGATTTTTCCACCAATCGTTTACTACACTTTTTCCAGCATCTAATTCGTAACAAATTCGCTTAACTGACTCTCCTTTATCCAAACGCTCCAGAGCATTTAGTTTTTGTTCCATTGTCACTACTTTACGTTTCCTTTTCTCACTCATCTCCTTAACATATAGTTGCAGTATTCACACAGGATATGCAAGAAACATGTCAGCACTAGAATACATCAGCAGCTCAACTGAACTCAATAGGCTACCGTTAAGAGCGAGTCTACCGTATTTTCACACATTTTCGAAAGAGACACTAAAGGTTTCAATTGGAGACAATTCTATTGGACATCTCTTAGTGCAAAATAACAGACATTGGATGCTGCAACAATAATTGCTAAAGATCGATGATTGGATGGTTGGAGATAGCAATATCGGCCAGTATCAAGGATGAATATTTAATTGGCAAGAAGACCTTCACGAACTTTTTGATGCCTTTGGGGAAATATGAAGGGCACGCACACAGACATCTAGATTCACTTCTTGTGAATTCAGCTCATCAGTTTGAAGACTGCTCAGGTACCATCAAATTATTATACGTTATAAATGCAAATTCGTGGAAAACTCTTTCCATTTACTTGCTTATTACAACAGAGACCATCACTGTCACACAAAATATTACAGCCAACATATATACAAAGTTTTTCACTTACACCTAACGCGAAACAACACATCACGCAGACATCTGATTCCCCCCAAAACTTCTGTGCGTGTCACCTCGTTAAAAATTAAAATCCCGTATTCAACCCGAAAACGTTACTATTAATACATTCCGTGTGTGACGTCGGAGGGAAGCTCGCCGTAGTACATTCAGAAACACCCCAGAAAGATCCCGAAACAAACTCAGGTCGAAAGAGGGACCATCATCCGATTCTTCATTCGGACGAATGTACAGCTTAGTGTAAGCGCAGGGCAGGACGGCTGAACTCAGAGAGGATATTAATGTTGCAAATGTACGCGGTAATAAAACCATGAATAATTAATTCGTGAACAGCCCACTAGGTAGGTCTTGTCGGCTTGCAGAACTGACTTCTCGGTATATACCCTCTTTTCGCGTTTGTCACGTGACGTCCAAAACTTTTCAAATTAGTCGCGTATATAATATGATATCAGGGACTATCATCAGTGACTTTCGCGTACTATCAACGTGGAGCATGTATCGCAAACTTCGCCGGAGTGTAGATGATTGTGTCACATCTAGACGCCGTTGAAATTCGTTTAGGATTCTTCCACTGGTGGCTGAGCTTTACTCTGAAATTGGAGTTGTGTTAATTAATTTCAACACATATTTGCAAGTATAAAAACGAGTTTATTCAATACACACTACGAAAATTCAACTTCACAAGAGAGGATGTTATATGAAGTTGAAAAATATAGAACATACTAACAATGTTCAACGCTGCTCGTACAGAGGCTCCCACTGTAATTAATTTAGCCGGAATATTATTCTGTAGAAAGATGAGATGTATGGAAAACGTTTGTTTCTGGAAGATACTGTAATTATCTACCTTACCGGCCGCGCAGGGATACAGGCCGCTTTCATGTATATAAACGAATAGAACCTAATGCGCCCGCCTCAAAAGTGTATTGTTTAATGTAATTTTGTATTCTCTATATTAATTCTAATTATTGTTTCATTTAGAGCTTCTACCTGCTCTGTGTTTGCTGCGTGTTTATTATTAGCTTCTTTAAGCGTTAGCGATGAAACGTTTTATTTAATGTGACTTGTAAGGTGTGCACGTTCTGAATTGATTATGTCCACGTTTCTGATGTTGTTTGATGCTGCACTTCGTCACACAAAATGGACTTGAAACGATTTGTTAAGATACCTTTTTAGGGTTTATGGTCACTTTGATCATTACATCACTTATTCGCCAATTATCTTCTGGGGATGCTACCTCCTCAGAAGGCACCTGATCGAAACGCCAAAGTCATACAGACCGATAAGCCTGTCCTCCTTCTTACTCAAAACCCTTGAAAGGTTGGTGGACAGGCACATAAGAGACACCGCGCTGACAGAACAGCCACTCAGTGACACACAGTACGCTTACCAACCAGGAAAATCTACAGAGGCAGCATTAGATGATCACAACAGGCTAATTTCAAAATCTATAGAAGACAAAGAGATAGCCTTAACGACTTTCCTGGATATAGAGAGGGCATTTAATAATGCCACCACAACCTCAATTATTGAGGCTTCACGGAAAAAAGGAGTTGTGCCGAAGCTTCTGCAGAGGATAAGAACCAGCCTGGAAAGGAGGATAATTACATCCACAACTGGCGAGGCTACCATCGAGGCGTGGAGTCTTATCTCCTCTTCTGTGGGCCGCCCTCGTTGACGACCTAATCCAGAAACTGACTAAAAAGGGCTTTTATTGCCTAGGATATGCTGACCAGCTAACAATAGAGTCGTTAGAAGGCGATTTCCAAAAGTTCTTATGGAGCAGATGCAAAGAGCTCTAAACACGGTAAATAAAAACGACTACTAGTCAATGCTCAGAAAACACAAGTTGTCACGTTCACAAGAAAAAGATCGCTAGAAGGTCTGCAACTACCAGTAATAGGTAGGGAAAGAATACCACAGGTCAAAGAGACGAAATACCTTGGGGTATGGTTTGATCAAAGGCTCACGTGGAATACACACATCCAGAAAACAACGAACAAAGCTACCATTGCCTTGGGCTGGTGCAGGAGGTTATGTGGAAAAAACTGGGGTCTTAGCCCCACAATGACTCTATGGCTACATACCAGGGTAATTAGACTCATGATAGCATACGGAGCAATAGCATGGTGGTCAAAGCTGTGACAAGCGGAGGAGGCTAAAACGCTGGGCGGCGTACAAAAACTGTCTACCACCGCTACGAATCTTTATACAAGGAACCGCTAGATTTGCAGCTTACAGACTCATCCACAGTCAAACACCGATAAGTAAATCGCACGGTGCCGAATATCAAAAATGACTGGATGAACTCAAGCCGGCGGCCCTAACGGGGACACCAAGAGACGCCATGGTTCAGATATTCAACCTAGATGGGGAATATCAGGTTAAGAAGGACTGGGAATATGCCCCCCCCCCCTCCAATAAAAGCGGACTCAAACTGGTACACTGACGGCTCTAAAACTGACTACGGCGTAGGAGCTGGCATTTACGGAAACGCAAGGCCCTTTCATTGAGCTTCAGCAAGGACTCGACGATTTTCCAGGCTGAGGTTGCAGCGATTCATCATTGTGTCAGAGAAGTAGATAGATGGACTGAACCAGGTAAAAGCGGCGCAGTTTACTCTGACAGTCAAGCACCACTTAAAGCGAACAGTTCCGCTGACTTAAAGCTAGTCTGGGACTGCGTAAGAGCCCTAAATGAGGTGGACACTCAAAGGAAAATAACTTTAGCCTGGGTTTCCAGATGAGCTGGCCAGACGAGGTTCGTCAAGGTCTTTCATAGGGGCGGACCTTTGCTTCTGCATTACCAAATTACAAATTAAAAAGTTCATCTACGAATGGACACAAAATTAGTCCAAGGAATGGTGGAAAAGATCAACTGGACAAAGACAGGCTAAGGAGTTCCTAAGGGAACAGAGAGGCCTGAGTTTGCTGACTAACGACAGGAAAACTGTCAAAGTGATAGTAGGTCTAATGACCAGTCACTGCAGACTGAACAGGCATATATTTAACATCGGCCTGGCAGATGATGCTCTCTGCAGATTATGTCAAGAGGAAGAAGAAACCCCAGTTCGTATTTTGTGCCACTGTGACGGCTTAGCGAGGACAAGCTTTCTAGCAATGGGCGTAGAGAACCCCACAGCTAACGGCTACATAAAAGAGCCGCTCTCAAAAATGATAGGTCTAATTAAGAAGGCGAAACTAGAGAGCGTCCTCTAGGATAAAAGGGGATCGCAAACAGGCTCGCATACCACCCCACTCCTAACCTAATCTAACCTAACCTCCTCAGAAGTCCCGTTATGACCTGGGTGATGTCATTTCCCATTTCTTCTGCAATAATACAAGTTTGAGTTTTAAGCTCAATACCGGACACTTCAGTGGATAGTATGTTCTAGAGCATAGTGCCGAATACAGAAGCCTGTGGTCCTGTAAATACTGCAAATGCACCACATTTCTTTCGTTGATGATGATATAATTTGTGGGAAACCCAAACCAGAAGTGTAAAAAAACTTTGTTTGTGGTTTAATAATTTTAGACGTTGCAAAATATATTTTTACATAACGAGGTAACCAATCTTGGTTGGTGGGTTGGTCCTTCTACTGTGATAAGATTAGGCACAACATTGCTAGAAAGAATACATATATATTTAAATTGATAGGTATTTCACGACCAAACATCTACTCGAATACAGCAGTTAACAAATGGAAGGTCAACAGAAAGGCCTCTCACTGGCAGAATACTCCAGGACAAAAGCAGGAGAAGGCTCTGATATTAGGATCGCCTACGGCAGCACAGTCGTTGCTATCTTTCAGCAGCCTTGAGTCTTTAGCCTTGAAATACCACCTACATAAATTCGGAGAAGCTGAAGATCAAATCTACCGTCGATGCCAAAAAGATCTAGAAAATTAATGACAATAAATGCTGAAACTGGTTAGCAAGAAATTTCGAAAGATTGTAGGTTGTGGCATTTATAGAGCTTATTATAGGACGAAGTGGAACTACAGGTTTATGAATTTTTGGTAAGCAATACAATTTCGGAGTACCCGAATTATATATGCTAAGAAATTTAAAATCATTGTCAGAAAGTTCACCTTTGTCTTTTATGCTGCGAAGAAGATCGTTAAAGTTACGTTGAACGATTTCTAGAGGATTGCGTTTTAAGCATTTATAAGTATTAACGTCTTCCAGCATATTGTTAGTTTTTTCGATGTATTCAGCTCTATCCATCGCCACAATGCAACCACCCTTGTCAGCTTGTACTATGCAAAGATTAGGGTTGGATTTCAAGAAATGTTTGGTTTTGTTATATAGTGTAGTGAATGGTGAGAAGGTAGACGGTTGTGGTTTGGTAATGAAGTTTGTGATGACATTGGTTACCCCATGGATATTATGTTTTCCACATCAGCCAGAAGGTTACTAATTTTAAGATCTTTGCCAACAGAGGAGATGCCAAACTTAGGACCCAAAGAAAGAAAATCAGAGATATCTGTGGGAATGTCTGTGGTTGTGATGTTTTTAAACCATTTACTGTTATCAAAGAAAGGACGGTCTCGAGGTAACAAATCCGTTAATTTGTTGAATTTTTAATATGTAATGACTTAGCTAAATTGAATTTGGTTTTCTAAGCAAGCGTTAATGAGTACTGAAATTGTTCAGTAAAGGTAAAGTTCGGTAAAGGAACATATTGTGATAATTGAGGTTTAAATTCTGATATGACATGTTTTGTTCTAGAGATAGTATTACAAGTTATTTTAATTTCTAATTTTCTTACATCAAACACCTCCACCCTGATAATATTGTACCGTTTTTCAGCAATATTCCCAATTTTAAAATTGCTAAATACAATCCTAAAAAGATCAGAGACCTGTTCTCCATTTTAAAAGATACCACGCCCTTCTGGCATAATAATAACTTGATTTATAAAGTCAATTGCCTTGACTGTAGGGGGTGTTATGTGCGACAAACGTCACAATGGCTCAAACACCGCATTATGTCATATAATCACATTTAATATTATATATATTTTTCAATAACAAGATTAACACATTGAAGTTTGTTTTATCCTTATAAGAATTATTACTATTGGATTTGTAGAAATATTCATACCTAATGTTGTTATTTTTGTAACTGCTTTTCTATATTTTTAATTAATTAGCTCTTTTAAATGATGTCTATCTTGTTAGGTAGTAAGCTTCTTTTTGTTCTTGTACTTAAGTTTTCCTTAGCTGTTGTGTTTGCTGGATAATACTTATAATATGAACAAATTAATTGTTGCACATATAAATGTGCGGTCACTCATGCCAAAACTTTTAGAAATCTCTAATTATATTTCCACCTCTTCCGTGGATATACTGGCAATCACTGAGACGTGGTTGACACCATTTGTATCATCTAATGCCCTTTTCATTGACGGATACATGTTGTTCCGTGAAGATCGTACCACTGGCAGAGGTGGTGGAGTATGTTTCTATATACGAACATCTCTTAACCCAAAACTTAATATAACATCACAGACAATAGAGCAATTGTGGGTAACTGTTAAACTGGCATCATTTTTAATTTCTTTTGGTGTCTTTTATCGGCCACCAGATGTTAATTGTGGGAATTTTATTGACCATTTAGAGGAATCGTTGTCTTTGCACTACACTATGTCTAATTATGTAGTTTGTATGGGGGATATCAACATAGACATGCTGGATATGGATGGTTCTTCTGCGTTGCGCTTTAGAGACATGTATAATTCACTCGATTTTTATCAGATTATTAATGAACCTACCCGTGGTGCTTCTTTATTAGACGTCATACTTGTTTCTAGTTCGAATATAGTTCATGATGCGGGGGTGACTGACTTTCAAACATCCGATCATGATCTAATATACTGCTCTCTTAATCTTCTTAAGCCTGCAACTAAACCAATCTACAAAACGATAAGGGATTTTAGTCACTTTAACCACTTGGATTTTCGTAAATCCCTGGATAGTGTACCCTTTCATAAAATATTTTTTACTGAAAGTATTGATGAAAAAATTAGTATTCTCAACAGCTGTATAACAGATTTGTATAATAATTTTGCACCATTAAAAGCCATCAAAATCACTACACGATACTCTTCAATTAATGATGTCAATGAGAGATAAAGCTAAACGACGTTTCAAACGCACTAAGCGGGCTACGCATTGGCAGTATTACAAAACTTTAAGAAATCTTACTACATTAAGTGTCCGCAACGAAAAGAAAGCTTATTTTGAGTATGTGGTGAAACAAAATAATGGAAAAAAGCTCTGGACTGAGTTTAGGCGCCTGAGTATTGTTGGGGCGCGTGACAGGGTTATACCTAAGAGTCTTCAGAAGCCTAATGAAATTAACAATTTCTTTATAAATAAATTACCTGATTCTACTGTAGATAAGAACTTAATCCTTTCCTATAAATCGAACAGAATTGATTGTGTCTCTGGGGAATTTCATTTTGGTACTCTGACCGAGAGCGAACTCCTTCACTTTCTGCGAACCATCAAAACTAGCGCTTCGGGATGTGACGGCATTAGCATGAATATGAGACCTCTGTTGTCCCGTAATTATTCCATATCTTACCCACATTATTAACTCTGTACTGCTGGAAAGTTATTATCCCTATGCATGGAAAGAAGCTTTAATTATACCCATAGCCAAAAAAAGTTCTCCTGAAAGTTATTCGGACCTACGCCCGATCAGTATCTTGCCTGTGGTTTCGAAAATCATGGAAAAGGTAATGTGTCATCAAATAAATAACTTTCTATCGAAGGAAAAAGTACTTTCCAATTGTCAGTCAGGATTCAGGGCTGGCCACAGCTGCGAGACTGCTCTTCTGAACATCACTGATGACATTATTACAGCTGCGGACAGGAGTAGATTAACGGTTGTAACCTTACTAGATTTCTCAAAGGCTTTCGATACTATATCTCATGAGTTATTGCTTTCTAATGACAGCTGTGGTGGTGACGCATTTAAATATGAGGTGCGTAAATTACTATTATATAAGCAAAAACTGGCTGGGTGACCGGACATTTGTATATTATATGCTTTTCCATTTCTACATACATCTACATCCGCATTTACAGTATACATATATGTACATATATGTATTTATTTTGTAGTTCAAAACTTACTATTTATTACTGCATAGGCTAATTTAACTTTACAATAACAAGTATATGTTTGTTGTTCATGCACGCAATATACGGGGCAATCCAAATTAAGTGTTTACCATTGGTAACTTTGTTATTATTAAAGATACAAGATTGTTTAAATTAGCAAACTTGTAGTACTTTTAACGCTCTTTGAGATGGAAGAATAAAAAAAACAAATGAGTATGTTTTTTTCAAATGGGAACCCCTGTATATTATATCATTTTCTGATAGAACTTTTTACTGGGATTAAAAATACTTGAGTTATAATGAATAAAAAAAAACAGCTAAGTCAAGTGGATTTCTATGTATCTATGAAAACGACGATAAGTCTTTCTACCAAACGTCAAATATTAATACAGTTTTATTAATTTTTCACTCAAAAGTTTCATTGTCCTAGTTATTAATTTGACAAAACAATGATTTTTACCCATGCAGAAAAGTGTGATATGTTAGAATCTTATTTAGTGTGCAGAATATCCTCTAGAGAACACTACGAATTATATCCACTCCAAACACAACCACATAAGCAATATTTTCTGAGGCTGTACCGAAAATTTAGAGGCAATGAGAGTGTTTTTGCCAAAACAAGGACAAAAAGGACTTTTATAAAAAGCGAGGCCACGGAAATTGCAGTTATCGCATATTTTGAGGCCAACCGTGAGAATTCCATACTAGATATTGTCAAGGAATCTGATTTGAGTCACGGTACTGTGCATAGGATTCTGAAGAAACACAAATTCACTCATAAGTACCAACCAGTTCAGATTTTTTTTTGCCAGAGGATCCAGAGAGAATATTTTTTTTGTCACTGGTCCAAGGGAAATCTTCTTTTAGTACATCCAAGACGCCCACATGTCCGTTTCAGTTTTAATGTTTGGTGCGATTTAATTGGTTCAAAGATTGTTGGTCCTTTCTTTTATGATGGCATTCTAACTGGTGAATGGTAAATTTTGAATAATTTCTTAGACGATCTGGATGTTATAAGTAAACAGAATCTGCATTTTCAGCAGGATGGCGCACCTGCGCACAACTACAGAAGTACTCATCAACTTTTAAATACTATTTTTAATACTTCATGGATAGGAACAAATGGTCCTATTCAGCGGCCTCCCCGATCGCCAGATTTAACGCCGCTTGTTTTTTTTATGGGGTTTAAATAACCCCCAGATTTATAAGCAAAGGTACGAAAACGTAAACGCCCTAAAGATTGCAGATAGTAAAAAGATAAACCAAATAGATGGTAGGACCATACTGAAGGCAGTTCGAGAAGTTCGGAAGCGTGTACAAAAATGAATTGAACAACAAGGTGGTATGTTTGAAACATCTTCTATGAAAAAATCAGTGATTATTAATTATTAATGATAAGTTTATGTATAAAATAAAGTTTATAAAACTTATTTAACTGTTTTCGTTTATTCATTATAACTCAAGTATTTTTAATTCCAGTAAAAAATTTCTTATAAGATTTTTGTTTAAAAATTAAAGTTCTAGCAGAAAATCATATAATATACAGGGGTTTCCATTTGAAAAAAAACATATTTTTCGGCAAAACTCGAAAACGCGCTGCTCATTTGTTTTTTTTTCTTCTTCCATCTTAAAGAGCGTTAAAAGTACTACAAGTTTTCTAATTTAAACAATCTTGTATATTTAATAATAACGAAGTTACCATTGGTGCACACCTAATTTGCATTGCCCTGTATATTTAATTTTTTTTTTCTCTTTTGCTGTTTGTAGTGATGCAATTCCTTCGCACACTTAGTTTTACGTATAGTGTTAAGTTAGAATTAAGCATTTTTTTTAAATTTTACTATTATCTATATGATATATAGGTACAACAAGGGTAAAGTGTAAAAGCAGAGTATTGCCTTTGGCATACAACTGAACTTCCCCTTGGGGTTTTATCCATAAATACCTTATTTACTTTGCTGTACTTTTGTTTATTCACTTTATATCTTTCTTTTGGTGGGTAAAATAAAGGCTATTATTATTATTATTATTATTATTATTATTATTATTGATCTAACTTTGCTTAAATGATAAGTATTATAGCGTGCATTACTAACTTTTAAGTACAAGTCTGCAATTTATCAATCGTACAAAATTGCGTTTGGACGCACGCGATTTTCAATTCATTCCATTCGCGTTTACAAGGAAAGGAAACAACTTTCCGAGAGAGCCTTAATTACTCCTTTATAATTACCCCTTAACATATACACACACGTAGTGAGTCAATTCCTTATCTACAACCCTCTGTCTTTCACTACACTAAGTTAGTGAGTTTATCCGACGCAGCTACTTACCTTTCCCGTTTTTTTTTCTAACCCCAGCTTCGTTCCGTTTTAAAACGTGTAATTTACGAACTTGTTACTTCCATCGTAGGGTAGCACCTAGACATCGCACATGCTACCAACTTGCAACGATTTCGCTGCACGTAGACGTGCGTAACTATACGTTGCACGCTTGGTTCCTAACGGTGTATAGGTAATTGACACACCGTAATTTCACGCTGAGATAATTGAGGTAAGCCATCACGGGTGTGTTGTGTAAGGTACAGCTGTGTGTGCACGCTACACCGTACATGGGTGTAAGGATATGTGTGATACACGGCGGTAATATTATACACGCGTAGAATAGTGGTATGCACCGTTACAAGTGTGTATGTGCCGGTAATGATATGCAAATCGCTCCGTCGTTACCATACTGTACGGTTAGGGCGACGGAAGATTGATGTGTATGGGCGTCGGGTCGTATATGAGCTGGAAATGGCCAAAATGCAACCGTCATGTCAGGACGTGTACGTCGAGTCGTGTTGCCGCAGCTGAATTGAAAAAACCGGTTGATGTTGCTTGTCTTCTCGATATCTAAGTGGTATTGCTCATCTATCATAATGGACGTTCCTAAACAATGTTCCTGAATTACATGAATTTATTTATACTCTGGGTATGATGATCGTTTAAATTCGAAGCACCTCTTACTGCGACCTCATGATCTATCAGTCTACCAGTCATCTACCAGTAATCTTGATGAATCTCAGGACTAGTTGAAGTGCCAAAACTTTGATCTGTTCAGGTGTTAAGGTTGTCTGTCCTAGACGCTGAAAAGTTTGCCGGCGTGCTCGGATGTTTCAGTTCCTTGTTCGCAGAATCGACACGTGCCTTCATCAGCTTTGCCCATATTTTTAAGCTGCTCTTTGGGAAAACACTTAAGTTATCCTCAATTAACTACGAGTCCAAGAAAAAAGGGAAAAAATTCCTTCGGCAATATTCTCTAACAGGGATGGGCGTCGACGCGTCGACAATAACTATCAACATCGACAATTCAACATCGTGTACAAAACGTCGACAATGTAGAAAAATGTGTCAAAATTATAGGTTATGTCACATAACATAACTTACACGCCTGTCAGTTTGTTAGTTGTCACGCCTCAGGTCCCCGCTAGATTTGTTGTTTACCGATTTGTGTTGAACTGTTAACTGTGTCCATTGTTTTAGTACTATAGTTTTGAAAATTATGATGAGTGGACGTGGCAGAAAATTAAATGACAACTATTTAAACCGAAATTTTGAATCTGTGCATATTAAGAAAAAGCCTGCCGCAAAATGTATGGTTTGCGACAGTATATTGGCTAGACTGCAGAGCCACAGGTAAAAAAATAATTATCTATTTAACCAATAGAAACATTTTGCGGTTTGGTAGAAATGTATATAAATTAAAAACTACGTCAACCTCAAGATCAAGGAGTTCCCACCGTCACCACTATCAGCAGGAAATATCTCCTACACAAACTGTAGAGGTAATTAATTACTAATTCAGTGACCCCAATCAATTTGTCAATTACATTCTTCTCGCTTTAGGCTAAAAGTACAGAAATAGTTATTGATTTTTTTTTAATCTGTGGTGAGTGCTTAGTTGCACTGACTCCGTAAGCTGTATTACTTGTCTGGCTATCACTGCAACTCTTGCGGTGTAGTTTTTGTGTGTGTATGTTGTGTTCAATTGGCTTTGTGACAGCATCATATCGCCTTTTATGATGCCGCGCTGTTAATCACTTTGCTCCCAACAGCGAATGGCAAGTCGATCCGGGATTAAACTCGCTGAAAAAGTGTCACCGTCCCTCCAGAGAATTGAACCGCGTCACCTATCGTCCTCTCACAACAATAGTCAGCCGCCTAACCACTGCGGCCATCGACCCCGATAAAAATGATAACATTGATAACTTGCCTGAATCAACAAGCACCAACTCTTCCTCTTGGTACTTATGAATTGGACGATAATGGAGCTTTAAGAAAACTGGAATTTGATGATGCTATTGATATCGAGAAGATCGAGATGGAATGGATGGATACTTCAGGAAATCTGACTGAAACTGAAACGTCATATATAAAATGCAATCAGACTAAGAAAACAAAAACCAGAAAGAATATTACTTCCTATGTTGATACTTTAACAGTTGAAGAAGAAAACAAGTTAAGTGGCAGTATTTTGGAAACTTGCTATAATGAATGTATAGAAAAATCAAAACAGAATCTTTCTGTGGCAACAATGCTGCAGAGTGCTGAGGGTGGAAGTGCTTTTTTAGAAGCTTGGGACTTGAGCACAGAATCTGAAACGGCAGATAAGCTAGCGGAAATTCTAGTTGAATCTAAAAACATTGCCAAAACAAAATTTAATATCGGCTGCTCCAGTGTTGTTTCGGATAATGCAAATGTCATGTTGAAAATGGGAAAACTGCTAGCACATACCATATGGCATAGTACTTGCAGCAGTCACACTGGAAATCTTTTAGCTAAAGATGTACTGGATAAAGCACTGGTAGACAATGTCGTCACAATACTAAAGGAGTTTAAATCGCCTGATTTAGAAAAAACTGATCGTACTGAGTGGAGGTCACCGGATCAAATTACCAGCACTCTAATCAACACCTGACAAAAAGACGACACATCTGTAGCTGGCGCAGTTAAGTTATGGTTAAATTTAAAACTTCCCATAAAATTCTTAGATAGCCTAAAATCTAGACAGGAAATTGCCTTATCTGCCTTCTATTCCTAATCCCACAGATAAACTTCCCCGTACAATTGATACACTGGAACTGTCACTATCTTTCCATGAAGAATCAGTAAAAATCACACATGACATTTGGCAATTCCTACAATGGAAATCTAGAAGTGACATGATCTGTGATCTTCTTGTTTCTTTTACAATATCCATTCTACCCATGGTACACTTTGTACGACATCAAATAATTTTTCATACTCTTTTAGTACATATGCTGAATTAACAATTCGGCGTCCTTGCAAAACGTCTGACATTGTTTTATATGATGATCTGGTCAATCTAGTCTCTTCTGGCCAGTCAGAAAACTCGTGAGAGTCCTTAACTGTCTCCAGTGGAAGACAATTTTTTTGAACTTCTTTCTTAGGGGATAAAGAAGGGTTCATGTCCAATGAAATGCATGTCAGCGCCTAGCTTTGCAAGTTCATCCGCCATATCATTTTCTCTGGTATCCGCATGTCCTGGAACCCACATCAGGGGTTGTGGCTATTCGCGTCGCATTCACCTGAGACTCCAGACCAATTTAGACTCAAAGTTATGAGAGGCTAGAACTTTTAAAGCGGCCTGATCTCTTTGTTTGTCTTGAATCTATCTGCGTACCAGATAAGCGATCCATTTTCGAATTAGGTCTACCAGAACTCCATCGTGGACACTCATGGTGTCAGTTGACTTGTACCTCTTCATGAAGATGCGCGATTAAGGCGCCATCTTTAAATCAGCGTGATATACTCAGCCGGTGCGCAGTGAGAACTGCGGTTGTCTTGATTGCCACATGCAAGGGTGCTAGTCCCAGCAGCATCTCAATTGAGGTAGTTGGGCAGGTTCGCATCGTTCTTATCGTTTTTAAGCAATTTTTAAGAATCCTTTGTCTTCTTTTCTTTAAATAGTTTTTGTGACTACCTGTAGCCAATTTCCTTGGCCGAATTTTTTTTTTGGTATAGAATTACCAGTTCTGAGGAAATCAAATCCGGCTTTGCCCATACCTATAAAAGGAATTCGTGTAGGCTTTGGCGTAGGAATCTCTACTAGGCGAACTCTTTTCAAAAAACACCCAGCTCAATAGTGACTTTAAATTCAATTTCATCCGATTTTGATTTGACAGATTCTGAGGCGGTCGTGGAAACAAGTCTAAAGTAGGATCTGGATGATCTGAGAAAGAAAAGCAAATTGATAAGGTTTCATTGGGTTGTCAAGGTATGTTACTACCACATCTTAGATTCTATTTAAAAAATCATCCAACAAGTTTTATGCACAAATCCGAAAGCTCCAGGTAGGGGTGGCCAACCTTTCCTGAAAGCTTTGAATCAGCTTGTCCTTTTTCTTCCCAAGATTCAGATAAAGTCAGCTTGTTTATTTCAACGTAATGTAAATCTAGTTGTTTCCGTATTAGGGTGTCACTTGGGAATACATTTTTGAGCGTTGTGGTAAATACGCTCGTAGTGGCTACTCTTTTGCGGTGTTGCCAATGTGTGCAAACCATTACGGTTTCGAAAACTTTACAACTTTAGCAGCCATACATTACTCTTCCCATCCCCGCTCTCTCTCTAAAGTTGGCCGTTTCTGATTTATAAAAATAACATATTAATGGTTGTTAATTACGAACAACATCGTATCGTGTATTTTGAGAACAACACAAAGCTATTCATCATCGCTTACGCAATAAATTCGAAACATTTCCAATGATACGTCCGTCAAAAAGGGATAATACACATCTTCTTTTGCTTGTGGCGTTCGTTCATTATCACACAAGTTATTTCATCATAATGCTGGTGCAGTTTATTATAATCCCATTCTGTTCGTTTCACGGTAGTGCTGAATAGACGTCTCGATTTAGAAATACGCGGTCGAACACGCTACGTTTTAGATTATCAGTGCTAATTCTGATTGCGATGACGAGCCGTGGTAAAATCTAAAGCGCACGTATGTAATGTACCTAATTATGATAACAGGTATTGTCAGATATTAGCAGGGAATAATGCATCCCAAAATCTCTCTAGCATAATGGTACTTTAGAGTATGAATATCGTGCCCTGAGCCATGATTTTGCTATTTTAAACGAGATATGCATAACAAGCGTAATCCTTGTAACAAGTATATCGGATTAGAGGTCATTGTTAGCCAACAATTTGTGTTAACAAATGAAATTAACAACTCTATAAAATCGACATATTTCTGGCAAAAACTAGAAGCTGAAGCCTAAAACGATCCTCTGGGCCCTCTACATGGAATCAGCTGTAAAGTTCAGAATTTTTTCAAATCAATTACTATAAGCAATATTTTCATGCATGGAAAGGAAGTGCGAACCATCGTGCATAATTCGACTCCTATTAATTTCCCTATAGATAATGTTGCCTAAACATGGCCTTACTATCTCGTGTGACATGCATTTGTGATGAAATTAATAGGGATCGAATTATGTCTAGTTGGCACGATGGTGCCACATGGTGGGGTTGTACTTACTGTCTCACTGTATTTCTTTGTCAAGTGTGGTATTAGCCAAAACTTCAGCAAACAAAAAATTAATCGTAATAGAAGCAAAAATGGTCACACCATTGGAGATCAAGAGGTCCAATCATATAAAAATCTGACATAGCTTTGACAAATACAGATGAGGACCGAGAATTAAGCTCATTCTCTTGCAAAGGTTGATACCTGCTTCGGTGGAGAATTGTTCACGCCCTTAACTCAGGCCAACCCACCTCAAAATACGAAAGAGAACTACACAAGAACTGTTTTTGGTCCATTTTGACCGTAACACTAGAACTGTGGAGATGTATCGGAATTGTTTCAGAAAAAAATGCAGATCAAGTCGAGTATTTCATTCATCCTTAGTGTGGTAGCCAAAAATAAATGAAAAGCAAGATGAAACATTTCTACAAGTCAAACTACGGCGATGAAGGCCCCTTTAAAGCTGATTCCTCAGGAGACTTAATCGACAATCTATGATAGTTGGCAAAATTAACCACCACTTGCAAAATCGCCAAACGTGGGAGTTCAACGAACCTAAACTGTAAGGCCTGTCCATACATGCTACATGAACGGGTTCAGAACAGACAACGGAGCGTCGGTGCCGTTAAGTACAAGCCCAACAATTTAGACCTTTGAGTCGAAGCTAACCTGTTCTGACAAAGCTCTGGCCTAAAGAAGCACAGTCGTACTAATGTGGGTATTGAGTCCATCGGCTCTTCTAGACAACACAACTACAAAAGAGGAAAGAAATGACCACACAAGTTCAATTTAGAGCATCTGGACTCGAATAAGACTGGATTTGGTTTAGATGTCAGCTCAGTTAAGTTGCATCTAACTTTTTTCATTATCTGCTCACCTTAAAATGATTATTCATCCTCTCCATCTTCATTTTCTATTATTTTTATGTCAACAGAGACCACAAGATAAAACACTTCAACAACTGTCTCCCTTTCTTAAAATATTTTCTTCGTCACTATCTTGATAGCTTGTCTTCCTTGCTCCCCACGCTTTTGAAAACTCGTAGCCAACCTCCTTGGCTGAGCTTTTGCAACAATTTCTAAATCTAATTCGTAGTAAATTCCACACATTCTAGGCAAAAGCTTCAGGAATACATGCACGTCTTAACTTGATGATGAAGATGAATAGAGAAGATCGCTAACGTAAGTGAGAATCAATAATAATCCAAGGATCGAGCACTTATCTTTGACGCGTCATCTATTTACAATCAGTCGAACCACAGGAGTCTCAGTTCATTCAGGTTGATATCAATTTTTACTATTTATTTAGTGTTTTGTGGGTAAAACAGTGCTTTAAGATTGTATTCCTTACCTATGTGATCTTCTGAGTTAAGAAATGAAGGTACTATCTTCAAACGCCTTTAATTTTTTTTCTATATCAATCAATTTCTATGCCTGATGATAAAATCCATCTGAAATTTAGTCCTTGCATTACACAGACTTGATGATAAGCCTTTAATTGCAATTCGAAAGGTTTCAATGGATGCCATAACCTCAATTTTGTTCTCTTATACAGGGTGTGCAAAATAAATGCATAGGTTTCGGGGAGCTGTTGTTCTTAATTTTTCTATGGGCAGAGATCTACGAGTGTGGTGGAAATAATGAATCTGTCCTTTTGGCACAAAAACCACAAACCAGCTGAGCTGAAGCTGCATTCATTGGATTTAGTGCTAGATCGCATCGGTAGACCAAGAACCGTTCAAACACTGGAAAATCTTTGCAACATGTCAAAGCAAAATGTGTCATCAAGCAAATGTTACATCGAAGCCTTAAAGTCCATTTTTACAAGATGGTTTCGGTTTATGCGATACACAGAGGTGATTTTTCAAAGATATGCGAATGAATGGCAACCTATCCTTCAAAACTTGTCGAGAAACACAGTTTTACTTACCAGTAATGAGGCGCATTTCCATTCATCTGACGTTAGTAACCGTGATTAGATAGCAGAAAAGATATCTGCATTTAAAATCTGAGAGCCTTATTTGTTTTGGAAGATGATAGACTACATCTAGTGTCTCCATGCAAGTTCTGGAAGGCGAGTTAAGATGGCTCATTCAATCGCGTCAGCTGATTTCGTTCACTGGTGCCACCTCTAACTTTGCAAACTATTTTTTCGCCGTTGATTGAACCATTTCCCATTTAGTTTCCTTCGAAATCTATGCATTTCTCCGATGGACCCTGTATGCAGGTATACGCTACCAGCAACGGAAGCTTGGCCAAGAGAGAAAATGACACAAAATAAATTAGAAAACGGATTCAACTTGAACCGGAATCGCAAGATCCTACTTCAAGTCATAACTTTTAATTTTGGATCGTTGGATCAACACAAAATTTTGACCAATTAGCTGTAAACCAAGCGGACTGGCGAGACTTATTCACCAACAGACAGGTGTCTTGATGAGTCGTCAGAATGTACAATCGGTTCCAGTTGTTAGATTCACCGATTCGATTACATACTTCAATTTATGTCACTTGATCCTGGATCCTCGTTCATCAAAGCAACAAAGACAACACTTTTAAATTAGTTTTCCTCAACATCAAAGATGGCACTACTATATGGCATCGCTCACTTAATAAACAAAAAAGAGCTCTCAATCTCTCTTCTCACTCAAAATACCTGTCTGCAATTTACGATAATTCAGATTATATCCAGGTAACTCCATTTCCAAGTTGAAATTAGTTTTCGTATTTATTCGAGCCGTTCGTGCAACCTGTTTAGCATGCAAAACGACACGAATTGATTGATCACCTAGACAAGACGCCGCTACCCCACCCCACTCTATCTTCCCTCACTCCCACACTACTACTACTACTTTAACTTATGGGTATCGTTTTAATTGTATTTAGGTATTTAGATAATAGGTTGGGCTATTATCTAAATTTATATCAGCGATAATAACCGGTTTAAATGAAGGAAGTCGTAGATGTTCGAGTGACTAGGATATCCTGTTTCTTTTTAAATTAGTAAACTTAATTAAAAAAACTGCATGGATACGGATACGTGAGGTATTTCACACCGGTCAATCCATTCCATTTCTTCAAACAAGCATCACTGCATTACGATAATACATTTAATTTCGTTTGAGCACAATAGAACTGGAGAGTTCTTCGCGCTGACACGAATTCCCATTTCGCATCTATTGGAAAAGGCATATTTAATACAGATATCATCATAAAGCGGAAATTAAATCTAATATTTTAAATGAATCCCAGCCCGCGCGCAATGTATTTAGTCGTCCTACTGGATATAAACGCCTACGATCGTTACTACCTCGTACATTGAGAGAGAGAGAGAGAGAGCCAACAGAGAATTGGATGCAAGTGCAGGCTTTATTTGTCCCATGTTCTGTTTGGGGGTAACAGGAAAAGCTCTTCCCACATACCGCTGAAAGTTTAATGAACTATTCCCTAGTAGTACCCGCCGATTTCATTTAATTAATCTGATCATGATTTGGTTGTGGAGTGCACCTCGGCTAGTCCTAGTTCAGAACTAACGGTAATTACAGGTGACAAAGGTGAAAACCGAAGTTGTTCAATTTAAGTAATGAAAGTAATTTAGGGATTTAATTTAATAATATACAATAAGGGGATAATACACAACGCAGTTAATGGAAACCGATAATTAAAGGCAACTCGGGTAAAAAGGTGACCATCTGGAGTTTCCTCCACAAGTAATTTGAGCCTGTCTCTGAATTAAGATGTGACAAAGATGTTGATGCAGCCTTACACCCTAGACCTGTGACTGGTTGTTCGCTAGCTTGGCTTGCTAATGTGTCAAATGCCGGAGTCGTTTGGCACCAACCTGTTCCCTACATCTGTCTGAGCTTCCTCTGCCATCCGAGTACCACGTCGAAATCAAACTTAACAATGTTCTGAGAGAAGCTCCACTGTCATATACACATTCTACCGATCCATTTTTGTACAAGCAGTTTAAAATGCTCTCCCTAAACTGATGCCTCCGCCCATCAAGTTTTTCGTCTCTCTAAATTCCAATGCCCATGCCTCACTGCTAGAAATATCTGCATGGCGTCCTCCAGTGAAATTGAACATGGGAGAAATCTTATCTACCCTTATGAACGGAGGTACTATCTGCTGGATGTAGTTGAAGATGCAGTCTCCTATTTAGCCGGAGAATCCTCTAGGGCCTCTAGGGTTGCTCCTGACTATCATGCCACCTCCTCCTTTATCTCCTCGTCGGTTGAAAACCTTTTACCATCCATTTGCAGCTTCAGGGAGGTAAATAGATAGTAATTTGAAGCTGCTAGATCAAGGGAATGCGCGAGATGGTTCAGGACATCCCATTTAAACGAGGCGAACAGTTCCTTCGTGGCATTGGCCGTGTGTGGTCTGGCATTGTCGTCCAGCAGGCAGACTCCTTTTGGCGGCATGCATCTGTTCTTGTTCTGAATCGCACTTCGCAATTTTTTTAGGGTCTCACAGTATCTTGCAGAGTTGATGGTCTCCCCTTGAGACAGATATTCGATTAAAATTATGCCTTGACAGTCCCAAAACACGGATGCCATGATTTTGTTGGCTGAAATTGAGGTTTTGAACTTTTTAGCGGAGGGTGAAAATGTATGACGCCCCTCTTCAGACTGTCTTTTAGTTTCAGGCGTGTAGTGCGCTACCAAAGTTTCATCCCCCGTAACGATGGAGCGGAGAAATTCACCTCCATGGAGGTTGTAGCGCCTCAAAAACTCTTGTCCGACCTCCACTCGATTCAACTTGTGTTGGTCTGTCAGTTGTTTCGAGACCCATCTTGTGGACAGTTCCCCATAACCGAGGATTTCTGTGATTGTTTTGTGTGCTCGTAGTAGAGATCTGGAAATTTGCGGAATCATCGCAGAACGTTCACGTCCATGGAGCGCATTTTCGATCTTTTCCACAATTTCGTCAGTCACAATTAAAGGTCTTCCGCTCCTCTGATTATCATGCACAGACGTACGACTACTTTTAAACTCGCGACACCACTTGTACACACTCGTACGATTCATAGCTTCATCACCGTATGCAGTTTTTACCTCATTATAAATCTCAACGTACTGACCTCGAACCGGTTTCGTTGCAAAGCGGAGTTGGCTACACTACCGTGTTGCCAACATGACGAAAATAAAATCACTCCGGCTGTGAGAGCTTCAGTACTCTTACTTTCTGGATATGTCTCGTGCCAGCATTCCATAATAGTAATAACTGTAGCATAACCTTCTGCATGGAATCCCACCGTCCAACAATCAGACAACAAATCTACCACAATAATGGTGATAACACTCCACCCTATGGGCACCTAGCTTACATGGTTACCTGCGACACATGAAGCGTTCCGTTTCTTAACATGGTACTGATCCAGTTCCTCATCGTTGGCTCGAATGCAACACCTTTTCCATCTACAAGAAGGGCATTATCTGAAAGGTGTGTTCAACGTCCAGGATGTTTGCCCAAGACTCGCAGGATTTTCCAATCTGGTAATGCATTTTGGTTCTAATATTGGGGCAACCTTCCTAAAGCCGAGACCCTTAAATGTTCATCAATTAGATTGTCCTGTATTGGTAGACCACTACAGGATTAAACAAGACAAGACGTCCTGTCCTGTTTAGGATTCTTCTTTCTGTGTTGTCAAGTCAAATATGTAACGTCCCTCCACCCTTCCACCCCCTCGATCTGGGTTACAATATTCTCAGAGCCCTAGACGTGCATCTATAGGAGGTGTTGGAGAATCTGGTCCTTTTTTTCGGTATCGCCATCTTTTGGCTTGCTCAGAGTCAGTATCCTGCAGGATCCTTCACTTAGGAACATCCAACTAGCTCCAAATTTACTCCCAGGACGTCATAACATAAGCGGGAGATCAAGATTATGTGGAATCACCTACATATTTGTCAAAAAAAAATGTTGAGAGGGTATCTAACCCGATCAATTGAAATTCCAATTGGTACCATTGTTTATATACATATTAGAAATTAACTCTTCGTTCCATTAGGATATTTCATGAAATTATCCTGAAAATTTTCACCGGATTATAATAGCATCATCATGAACCATCATACATATTAATAAGCGCGTTTCTACGTCGGCGGCTACGAAAAGATCAAACACAACCGTGAGAGACACGGAATCCACCAACCGGAAACAATAGATCCGGACTCCGGCTTATTGCGATGTTCGCCTAGCGGTGGTTCCGAAATCCTGAGCGACAATAAATTAATTACTTTAGTAATTAGTTGCATTAATTAAATGTTCGTTATGCCGTTTACCGTACCTCCTCCGCACTGAACGGAATCTACCGGATCGAGGATGAAGGAGGAGGAGGAAAGGATGGGGAGGGGGCGATGAAGAAAGACCGATGATGATGACTTCGGTTGTAGCGCGCCTTCTTGGATGGAAAAGGAAAAACAAGTCGTACAGAGAGTCGGAGATACAGAAACGAAGGGATTCGTTGGAGGAGGAATGAAGGGAAGAGGGAGAAAGACCCTCTAAGGCAATGCAAATCGGTTGGATTATTTACATAAGACCGCAATACTGTAATTAATTTTAATAAATTATGTTCTGATGACGTTTTTAGGGTTTTCCCCTAGAAACGAAATTTCTTTTTAACTCCAGACAAATTTTTCGTTTGAAAGAATTGGAAATAAATCATTTTTGATGTAGGTATCTACTACGTAACACAAACCTCCCTCATTTAGAATTCACCCCGTAACCCTTCCTGCAGATACTCGAACATTACAAATCATAGCACATAGATCAGAATTGAAAACGCACCTATGCGGATGTACTTATACTGCCGCCACCCTTACTCCTCCATACGTGTTCTATAACTCACTCACTATCTGCACACCCCCAGGGGTTAAAACCGTGGGGGAGACACCACCGTCGTGTTATAGGTAGATTTTCGCGATGTTGTCGCTGCTACATGGAATAGAGGAGGCATCAACGTAGACGAGTATATCGAGGTGAGATTTCGCAACGTGGCGGCAAAGCCGTGTGTGCCGGCGTTACGGATGCCTCCTTTCGTTTTCATGTCACGAAACAATATCATTACCGATATCTGACGTTAATATCGTACCAATATGCGCCCCATTACATATTCAAGTTGCATGCGGAAAGAGAACAATCAATTTCCTAACGGGCGTCAATCAGGGCTAACGTTGAACGTTTCGATTCTTTGCCAGCTTTAGAGGATTCCGTGCGGTTGTTCTACTGTGCGTTTCCGATATTTCCGGGAAACTATCGCTGGTGATGTAGAAGGGATATCGATTTTATTAAATTAATGCTTAATTGAAGCTTTTGAGGTAGAAGAACTATACAGACTTAAGTTTGATGTTTGTAATCTATAATCTTCTTTTTTAATGAAGTTGGTGTAGTAGCAGCACAAGAGCTGTAGCTGAATCGAATGTTGAGTGGGTTATTGCCGGGATAGAATCCTCTATCCAGCGGTTTCCTGAGTCCACAAAACAGTTCTTTAGGGAGGCCTGCAAACATACTATTTCAAAAAATTTGAAATCCTATTAATCACCTCAGAAATCCGAAAACATTAAAATCATTAAAACTTTGCGGGAAAAAGATGGTTTTTATTTGAAAGCTGACAAAGGGAACAAGGTTTTTATTTTAGAATAAGAGGAGTACTATGATCGAGTTAATGACCTGTTGAGTAGTGGTCCTTATAAGTCAATTTCAAAAAATCCTTTACCGAAAATGATTAGAGACGTCAACAATGTGTTTAAAGCTTGTAGCAACCTTGTTACTGCCGATGTTAGACGTAAGCTACATCTTTCCAATCCTGTTATCCCTAAATTATATTGTTTACCTAAAATTCACAAACCTAGCAAGTCGGTAAGGTCAATTGTTTCGGCAATTGACGCACCGACTTATAAACTTTCCAAATGGCTGACAAATGAATTTAATAATTTGCCAATACAGCAACCTAGTTTTGCAGTAAAAAATTCGTTAGAATTTATTAAAGAAATTCAAAATATTCAGTTGCTGGAGGGTGAAATACTGATTTCATTTGATGTTAGTTCTCTCTTTCCTAGTGTACCGATTCCAGACACCTCGACATACCTCGAGGACTTGTTGCTTCAAAATAGTTTGAGTCAACAATGTGTCCAGGAATATATTCGTTTCACTGACATCTGTATGAAACAGAACATTTTTCAATTCAACGGGAGTTTTTATGAACAGCTGGAAGGAACAGCAATGGGTAACTCCTTGTCGCCCTTTTTGGCTAACCTTTTCATGAGCCGTTTTGAAAAGGACTTAGAATCTGAGAGCGAATATTTTCCTAGGGTTTGGTTGAGGTATGTGGATGATATTTTCGCTATATTTGACACTAAAAAATGTAATATTGACGATTTTCTCAATAGATTAAATAATCGGTTCGAAACCATAAAGTTCACTTGTGAAAGAGAAGAAAACGGTCAGCTACCCTTTCTAGATACGTTAGTAATTAGAAATAACAATAGATTAGAGTTTGACGTGTATAGAAAGGAAACCAGTACACTTCGCTAGATTCCTTCAGATTCCCATCATTGTGTTCAACACAAAATGGCAAGCCTGAATTTTTTGGTCAACACACTTCTCACTTTTCCCTTGAACAAGGCGAGGTATGAGAAAGAGCTTAAAATTATAAAAGATGCGGCTAAGTGTAATGGTTTCCAGCCTCAGCATATCTATAAGTTAATTAGGAAGTTTAATTATAAGAAAACTGTGAAAGAATCTACGACTTTTCGAGAGGATGTTAAAGCTTCACCCGTTGTGACCCTCCCATACGCTCCGTTTATCACTAAAGATTTGAGTCAAATCTTCAAAGAGCTAGATCTCAGAATAGTTTACAGTTCTGGGACTAGTTTACGAAGTCTCATCGGTAACCCTAAAGATAAAATACAACCTCTAGAAAAGTCAGGTATTTACGAAATCAATTGTAAAGATTGTAATCAAAAATATATTGGGCAAACCAGGAGAGCAGTCTCAACTAGATTCAAAGAGCATATGGCTCATCCTAGATTTAATAGAATTGAGAAATCGAGCGTTGCCCAGCACATTTTTGAAACAGATCACAACATACGATCATACGAATGTTAAATAAATTAGACAAATAAACAATTGTAAGTTTCTAAATGTTTTCGAAAGTTTAGAAATATATGAAAATAAGTCATGTGTAATGAACTGTGGCATAACGGACCTATCCCGCATTCGTCATTGTTTTCGTTAATCGGAAATTAATGATGCGTATCGGATTGACCGTGCATAACATTTAGGTTACCTGTATTTGTAGATTTTATTTTAATTTAGTTTTATTATCGCCTTGATAATGACAGCATTTCTGTTGAAACGCGTCGGTGTTTTAGTTGTAAAACTTGTTTGGTGTTTAGTGTACTACTAGTCAGTCGTTCTAACCACCACGGCTATCGAACAATTATACAGGGTGTTCCAAATCGGCTGGGATTGCATGGGCATCTTCCTTATTATTGAAGATAGAGATTTGTTTAAATGGGCAATATTTTATGTGCTGATCTAGAATCTGTTTTATAAAAAATTTCGAAACATTATGTCAAAAAAACAAATTATGTCAAAAAAATCAAAATCGCCATTTTCTTCTAAGTCGAATATCTCCGTAAGCATAAAAGTTCAATTCAAAGAGATTCTAAATCAGCACATGAAACTGCAAAACATTGCCCATTTAAACTAATTTCTATCTTTAATAATAAGGAAGATACCTATGGAATTCCACTCGATTTGGGACACCCTGTATACTGTTTTTCGATGTTGAGGTGTTTGGGGAGACTCTATGAAGCTTAAAAGGATAGGAAATCCATTCGAAATCTGCCCGAAATCGACATAAATTTTAAACTAGAGATAGGGACAACTTTTAAGAAACTAAAGCCACAGCTCAGCCACAGAACCTCAACAAAGGAGATGATACCAGTGAGACGAAAAAAAAACATCAGACTGAGGACACCACAGGTTCTGCTTTGATTGAAAATTGGCCAAAATATGTCCCCTACATATGTATTAATTGTGCAAAATTATGGTGTAATGTCCCTTCTCCTTGAGTGCTTGGCATTTATACCATATCAATGGAGTGTCGTAAACAAACATATAAACAATTTGTGATCTCCAGACCCTCAGGCATTTGGGTATTCCTTAATTTTTCCTTTTTTGGTAGCAACTTGAGAGACCTGTGCCATTTGGATCATACTCTCCTGTTTTTTGTGTCAGCATACATGATTGACTCTCAAGAGTCGCTCAAGCTGCTACTCAGCAAATAGTAGGTCTCTTTCACAATATTGTTCATTTCAAAATTTTGTTTACCAGTATTTTCCATCTGTATTCCAGTGGGCTTGTCCAAATATGAATTTTGTTTTTGCAACTCTTTTGCTTTTTCCTTGAAAATTGAATTTTGAAGTGAGTACAATGGCTCTAGCCATGCCCTTTCATGTGTAGCAGTTCTAAAGTAACTGGAGGTGTAGACCAGGGTTTTCGTTGGGAGAAACCTCTGTTGATCCTAAACGTTCACGGTGTGTCCACCACAGTCTGTAGGTATTTCAAGTTAGTACTCTTAAGGATCGGTACACTTTGCACGTTCTGATTATGATCCTGGTGTCTCTGTGTCTAGATCTTTTGGTAACCATCAACTACCAAACTAAAATGTTAATCAATTATTTGAGAGAAAGTGGTGACTGCTTGTGCAGCCACTAACTTTCTGGTCAATGTAAGAACTGCAGAAAATAGCATCAAAGAGCAAACTTTCTTGTCCGTCAGCAGCAACCGTTTTTGTTGGATAAAGACAAGTATTTCACAGATGAATGTTTGAATAGTGATGACTCATCCGCCAGTTGACTTTTTTTTATGAAATAAAAGTGGTGAAAAAATAACACATTTTACAATTTTATAGTTGTGAAATATAGTGCGACAGCCAAATCTGGAAAAAGTTGCTTTAGAATTTACCAGCTCTGAGAGACTTTTTGAGTAACTCCTGTTAATAATAAAAAAAAGTTTGACAGTTAGACATTTTTTGACTGTAACACCCCCTAACACTCTCTCTTCTTGTCAGATTATTCTGAAGTCTATCTAGAGGAATCTTGTCGAATACTTTCTCCAAATATATTAAAGCTAACCGTCATTTTTTAAGTCATTTAGAAGTCATACACTATTCTTGGTATTATTTTGCAGGAGTGGTATCCACTAAACTGTTTACATAGGTTCGTTGTTCAGCCCAGTTGAAATCTTTCCAAAAACGATTAAATATTTGAATCCTATCGGTTTCTGTAAATAGTCTGCACTTAATTTTACTTTCTACTCTGCTAAGCTTGCAATTACAGAATGGGTTCAGTTGTCTTTCCCTTCTGTCTTGATCAAAAGTCCATTTACCATCTTTTCTTCGAATACCCTTATACTCCTCGCCTTTCATTCTCTTCTCTTTATTTATGTTTATCTCCCTTTACGGTTTCTATTGCATTTTTTCATCACTGCATCTTCAGTAGCAACTTCTACACCAATACCCTCTTCAGGAGATTGTATAATTTCTAAATTTTGTGCTGGGATCAATATTTTCAGTCGTATTTTCATCCTGAATCACTGCCGTTTTAAAGCACTGATCCTTCTCTTACCGTAACTTGGTCTAGAACATCTTCACATTCTTCCATGGCATTCTTTCACCTGAATCTTCATCAGGGGGTGTCGTTTCACTTGCGCAGTTTTCCGCCAGCAGTACTGTTCAGTGCATTGCATAAATTTTGAATTCTAATGTTTTTTGTTAGATTAATCAAAATGATGCGAGACTTATATACCTTTGATGAGTGGTGAAGGTTGCCAAACGATGAACTTTTGCGTATCTTGGATGCGGATGAAGTTGATAATAACCAAGCTGTTAATTCAGATGCTGGAAAATTGCAGCCATTCCACGCGAAGCTCAGTTGCAGCAACTTCCACGTCAAATGTCATTACAAATCGCAATGCAAACACTGATTTCGATAGTGATGATTCGATTGCTGACCCCAATTATATACCTATGGCTGATAAACAGCAAAGAAGGCCCGAACATACTCAGAGTGACATTAGTGAAGTTAAGAAGTTTCGTCGCAGAGTGACCAAGAAGATGAGGATTTTGATTTTGGCAAATCTGCTCGGGATCCTGCACTATTCTCACAATTTTATTTCAACAGGCTACTTGGTCCTAAATCCGAGGTGGAGATTGGCGCACCTATAAACATTTTTCTTACTTTCTTTGAACCAATGTTGGAGTCAATAGTAGAACAATCAAATTTATGTGGAGAACAAAATGGGGTTCAATTGAGCCTGTCCATTCTAGAATTGAAGGCCTTTTTAGGAATGGTGATTATAATGGGTTTCCACTGTGTGCCAGCAATTCGCTTATACTGGTCCTCAAATAGTAATTTTTGTGTACCCAGAATTGCAAATATAATGTCCCTGAAAAGGTTGCTTCAAATTCTAAGATTTCTGCACCTCAATGATAATACTAAAATGCCTAAAAAATAACTACCTAAAGATAACTACAGTTTATAAAGAAACTTTCAATCCAAGACGATATTTCTCACTGGACGAAAGCATGGTTGGTTTCAAAGGCAGTAGCAGTTTGAAGCAGTACATGCCTTTGAAACCAACCAAAAAGGGCTTCAAGATATGGGCTATTACTTGTGCCATAACTGGTTTTCTATTAGGGTTTGAAGTATATCAGGAAAAATCAGACAGACAGCAAGGACTGTCGGCTATATTTAGGACATACGGTTATTGTATATTTTTCGATTGGTTTTTTACTACCATTCCACTGTTGAAAAAGTTGTTGTCTTTTGGACTTTTTGGCTGTGCTACTATGCAGTCAAACAGAAAGTATTTTCCAAAAGACAAACTCGTAGAAGATAAACGCTTGAAATTTGGTGAAAATGATTTTGCAAGACAGGGGTAAATAGGCTGTTATTGTCGCTTCCAACATGCACGATCGCAGCCAACAAACTACTGTGAAAAGAACTGAAGAAAACTGGAGACAGGGAAGATATTACTTGTCCCACATCTATATTTGATTACATATATGAGGGGCGTCGATTTATTCGACCAAATGATGGCTAGCTATTCTATTTCGTTAAAATCTCGTAGATGGTGGATGAAATTTTTTTATTATCTTGTTGATACTGCCACTGTAAAAATGAGTACTAATCCAATAAAACCTATTTCACACCTAAATTTTCGAAACACCCTGGCTGACCAGTTAATTGGCGACTTTTGTAGTAAAAAATCGAAAGGCCAGCAACCAAACGTCACTGTAACGAGAGCTCAAAAGAAAGGTGGAAGATCTATAGTAGGCGGCATTCATTTTACAAACGTTGGGGAACATTTACCAGTTATAGGTACATGTACTAACACTTTATGCGTTGATTGCTTTGCCCCTTTTCATTTACCAAAATCTTAAGTTCCTAGTATTTAAATATTTTAGTTATACAAGTGTGTTTATTTTTATAAGTATATTCAGTTTGCCAAAATAAACAAATAAATAAAAATATCTACAAATATCAATGCAGTAAAAGTGTCCACATATATAGCCACAAAAATATTGGTGTCGAGTTTGGACTTTAAGAAGTGGCCTACCAGGCTCGAGTCACTATAGAAGATAGAAAGCCCTTTCTCTAAGGTCTTGATACAGTTGTTCATTCAGATTGAACATTTTAGATCATTGTTTTAGAATGAGTCGATAGCATTCTGGACATGCACCTCAATGAGATGTGGGGCAATTTTTCTCATATACATCCTTATCTTAAACCTCAACAACGCTCGATGATGGATACCATCCCTCTAAAGCCACCTGGAAGCAATTTCCTGACTCCTATGAAAGTATTTAATGTAAGATGGTGGAAAATTCAGTCAATCTCATGAAGAGAAACCATTACGTTGTTTCCCCAAGTTTGCTTCTAAAGTATACAGCGACAAACTAGACCTGGCGAGTAAAAATAACTCACAGATGATAATTTCATAAACTAACATTCCCTTTGTGACTTGACATGTAGTTCAAGAGCGTTCCCCCGTATCTACACGCGTTGTATTACACCCGAGAGCGCGTCATACTGATACATTAGGAATTTAAGATGAGGTAGGTACCGGAATGAATATTAATTTTCTCTCATTATTTTAACGTTGTTTCGCCTAAGATACACCATCCTCCGGGTACTATCGCACCTTACCTACGCCTTCATATCGCCGGTCTACCCCTTTCGCTGTCACTAATGACGTCAAATTCGGAGCATGTTTCATTCTCGCGCAGCACAGTACGATAATTACGACGTGAACGGCGCTAGTACTACTGATAAAAAAAAAGCCCCGGGTTTGTTTCCTGCGAATACATTTGCATGAATTAAGTCTCCGACGGGTAAGGCGGATAAAGTGCGGAAAAAATAACAATGCGAAGCCCTGCGATAATAATCTGTCATTCGTATACCTTTAAGACCTTAAATATCGCTTTTTTTATGTGTGTGTTTTTAAAGGAAGCGTCGGCGCGGGGGTTAGCTTCGAGTTTCTACCTCAACGTCAAACCGCCTCAACGAAGTACTGATATATCGACTTGACCAAACTTATGTAGTAGATTTTTTTTTATGTGTGGTGGGTGCTTAGTTGCAGCGACTCCGTAAGCTGCATCGCTTGTCTAACTATCACTGCAACAATTCATGTTAAATCATCTTAAAACCATCTGTATAGTATGAGGATTTCATCTGGCTGAATACAATACTCCGCCGATTACTGTTGCTTGCACTAATTTCTGAAAATCTTGTACATTGCCTATTTTGTTTCGCTTGCCATTTAAAATTGTATTCTATCAAATTAAAAAGAGGAAAGCTTAGGATTCAGGTTGTACAAACAACCTAACAGGAAAAAAGAGCGAGGACTGGCACTGGCATATCTACAAGTTCCCCAAACCACGACTCCAAAAAAGTGACGTTTGAAATCTTTTTCACTCTGATAGAAGAGAAACAGTGATGATGAAACGACTTCTGAACGATTTCTAGTCAACAACAAAACTAAGCTCCAACCCCCGAGGTGTTCTGGAAACTGTACGAAACGTCGCTTCTTGATACAGTTTTCAAAATAGCTGGCACATGGTTCTGAATCTTTTAAACGTCCACAAATTGCTATACCTTCAAGGTCACCTTAAGGCGGCCAAAATAAATTAGTAGGAGCAATATCCACAGAGTAGGGTGGGAGAAGAGGTTCAGATACGCCCGTATATTCATACTCGCTTTGTATTCGGCCGAGAAAAACTTAATGGAGAGAAGGTGATTACATGCGGAAGAGTAGTCGACGAGTCAGTTCATTTCTCGATCAAAAACTATCCAAACTACCTAAAACTATACCAATTACCAATGTTCATAGTAGGTTCCAATTCTTTAAGCCATTTCACATGAGATTCACAACCAGATTTCTTAGAATCTCCGACTATCTTCTTTTCTTGATTATCTGTTGATCGCAAGTTTTTAATTTTTATTTTTATTTCTACTACGCCAAAGTTAGGTACATTCATTCCTTCTACCAACTTGAAATATGCAGCATTACGCATATTTTTATCTTTGTAGGTAGCAGATTTGAAGTCCCACAAGCTTGTGTTTTGTATTGCTGAAAAAATTTTAATTCACTGTTCCATTTAGCCAGTACTATTTTAGAACTTGTGCAAAATGCTCTGAAAACAACGGAAGGATGGTGCATGCAGGAAAACCTAAGAGTTAATCCTGCGAAAGCAACACTACTTCCATTTACGAAAAGAAGAAAGCTGGATGGCCTAAAACCACCAACGCTTTACAAATTAACTGTACAATTCAGTCAAGGGCTAAATTCTTAGGATTGATTCTTGACTCGAATTTAACACGAAATAAACATCTTGAACAGATGATAGAAACGTGCAAACGAGCACTAATGACCACCCGCAGAACAATTGCGAAAACATGGGGATTAAAGCCAACTATGATGTACTGGCTGTACACTGCAGTGGTAAGACCTATGCTAACCTATTGTTGTCTGATATGGTGGATCAAAACTACACAGAAGCAAGCAAGTGCAAAACTCGCAATGGTACAGAGGTTGGCCTGCCTGTGTATCACTAGGGCGACAAACAGCACACCAACACCCCTCTCCCCCTCCTCCCCGAAAATTTACATAAGGGGGAAAGCAATAATTGGGACATATTGATTGATTGATTGATTGCTATCAAGGCAGGGCAGTCTCTAATTATCCCTAACACTGCGGCCCACTTAGCCTATTGTGTTATTCCTGCCTTGATTCCGTTTTACTCAAACAGGTTAGTTCCCTCGATCAGGTTTAGAAGCCTATTTGGTAAATCTTTCTCCACTGGTAGATCAAATGCGCTTTGGAAAGTAACCCTACGTTGACTTAGTGCCACGCATTCGAAGATGATATGAAAGGCTGTTTCCTCCTTGGGACATATAGACTGAAATGTGGTGGAAACTGGAAAGACCAGAACACTTCAGGACACATCAGTATAACGACTAAAATCACAAACTCCATCTTTGAGATGGGAAGTGTTACAATGATTCCCAAACTCTCCTTCGATAAACCTTTCAAGGTCGTCCTAGACTGGGATTAGTGGAGAGAAAAACAGAAACCAGGAGACCAAACCCAAATCTGGTACCACAGGTTCTGGAGCAGGTATATATAGTGAAACCCTAAATCATAAAGAATATATGACACTAGGGCAATATACCACCGTATACCAAACGGAAATACTAACAATAGACACATGTGCTCTAAGGGCATCAGAGAGACAACCAAGGGGTCAGCTGATCCCCTAAAGACACTAGCAGCTTATCAGATAACCTCGAGGCTAGCTTGGGAGTGCCTGGAAAACCTAAGAATCCTGGCCAAACACAACAAGGTAACCTTGGTGTGGGTGCCGGGGCATAAAGGTGTACCAGATAACGAAATAGCAAACAAGCTAGCAAGAAAAGGTTCTGCAACAATATTCACCGGACCTGAACCGAGTCTGGCGAATACACGGTCTTGGCCCAGCACTAAGCAAATATAATTTAATTTTTTTAAAGTAACAGCAATCTTCCAAAACCAATCCTTAAACCTGCTCTGCCTAGTATCACCAAGGACTAAGGCACACTCGTTGTCCCTCAGAAGTCTTCAGAAGCTCCTCATCGCTGGAAAACCGCTGCCCTTCTAGCTTCATTTTTACATTTGGGAGCAGCGCAAAGTCGTAAGAAGCAGCGTCTAGATTATAAAGAGGGTGCTGAAGAAGTTTCAGTGCTGTAGTTGTCCCATATACGTTGCAAGTTTTGGCGCAAGCGTCCATTCTTGGTCGCAGGTTCTTCATTGATTTGTGTGCCCAAGATGACATGCTCCACAATTCCAATCCAATTTGATAAATACGATTCTTTATTTGAGTGAGGAGTGAGATCTTCTGAGCTACTGGAGTGTCTTCATCATTAAATGCCCAAACTTTGTTTTGAGTCTTGGTCGGCACATCATAATAGTATGACCAAATCTCAGGTCCTATCGTCTTCAGTTAGTCTCCGCGGCACCCAAACACAACAAAGTTTCTTCACATGCAAATAATCATGCAGAATCGAGTAGATTACTGGTGCAATTAGACCTAATCTGTTGGTAAGTCACTAGCCTATCTTCGTTGAGCATTGTCGACATAGCAGTAATCTTTTCCTCCGTATCCGAGCATTGTACGATATGGACAAACATGGTCTACAGACAAAGTGTCTTGTGATTCTTTTTTTATTTCAGAGTATCTATTCAATAAAGCTGTTGTACAAACATGGCTAGCTGCCCCTGGACACATAACATTCTACCTAATACGGTTTTAATCTAATCAATAAATTTACAAATACAATTTCGGCCAACTGAAATTAATTATTTAATTACCGTGTCCCCTCCTATTTAAATGGGAAATTTTCCCCGGATAACACCAGGGGTAGCTGCAAACGTGCGGTTGAAAGTTATTAGCTTCATCTCGGTGCTTTGCAATTCTCATAGTTCCACAATAGTTATACGCTGACCTCTAGCGTCTCCATACACAGCGACGACCAGTATCCTCTAAAGATTAATCCTTTGAAATTAGGTTAGCCGGAAGGTGAAGCAAGGTGCTTACCGAAATTATGTTTGTTACGTAATTAAATTTCTGTCGTTATGATACATTTATAATGTTTTTGTTTGGTTTACTATAATGTTGCTAGTGAATCTACCTTACGTACATTTTTGCATACATTTATCGGATTTCATTTTCGGATAATCCAATAAATTAGGCAAGAGATACTTAATGTTGAATTAATACAGGGGACGGTTCATTATATAAATTAAGCCTTGTCGCGCACGAGTAGAGAGAGATACAATTAAGTTATCGTTAATTAAAACCAGATACCTACAGAGCTGCCTCCTTATTGATTAATAGCTGTGCTACGTCCCATATTGCCTGGCGTTTCCACCACACCCTCCCTCTCCCCCATTCAGGCACTGTATTTCTAAACAAAGAATTGGTAATTTTTATTTTAATAATCATAGGTCTTAAGGAACCCTTTATAGTGGGGGAAAAATACCACACCAAATTGACAAGTAACTGCCTGGATATTTTCACCTCACCCCACTCTACTCCTTTTCATAAATGAAGATGCGATTTAGAAAAAGTGGAAGACTGAGGCGAACAGGCTGCTTGTCGATTTGGTGTGGTTCAACTCCATGCTTAAGCTCTTTAGCGATTCAAATACGGTCGCCCACACAACAGGGTGATTTCAAATCGACCGCCTTGGATTCTTCAAAATCTGTTCCTGGTCCACCTTTATTGAAGTAGTGATTGTTTATTACTTGCACCAGACTACATAAACTGCCAAAAGTGCCCTCTGGGGGTGAAATATTATAGCAGGAATATCAAAATGAAGGTTGTCCAGATTTTGACAGAACACATCGGTGAGTTATGACGATCTAAGTGTGAAGCAGTCTCCTGGGTCCTCTATCTCTTTCTGGGTGGGCTTTTTTTTGGTCCTCAGACCCTTTGACATCCACTGTCAGGTTCATCTCGAATAAAAACGTTTGCTAAGATATGGAAAGGGGATTGAAAAATGATGCGGACTAAAAATGCATCCTATCTCAATGTTAGAGAAATGCTTACTCCGATGGAATGACGAACCCTGACTTCGGACGGATATCGATCTTGCGGGGCAACAACGCGACGTTCAAAACTAGAGAATTGGTGGTCTACCTTGCATTTTCCAAAGTCGATCTTGCTATATTCTTTAAATATTTCTGAATACTTAGAATCAGGAAACAATTTCTCGAGGAAGCTTAAGCAGCCCAACCCAGAAGGATCAAATACCAAAGTTGGGATGGTTAAAGGACCTCTCGATCTAAACTTAGCCAAAAACGAAGACCTAGACGAAGATTTAGGGTTTTGAATCATCCATCTGTCATCTTTGAGGGCGGTGACATCAGTCCAAGTTTTTCTAGGGCTGTAGAGCTTCAAATCATTGGCATACACAAAGACAAGACCAGTTAACTCTATCAGCAATTCGTTGATGTATAATAGGATTAATAGAGGACGCTGATTAGAGCCTTGTGGCACGTCAGATGAAGAGGTTTTGACGAAGAACTGATAGATGAGGAAATAATGTTTGGCTTCTAGAATAAAGCAAGTACAATGAAGACAGGACCAGCATCGTTTGTAATGCTGTGCAGTGTTAGTATAGTGGGCATCGGCGAGGTGTTGTTGGGCCCTTAGGGTCATATTTTATTTTTTTAGTATTCTTGTAAATAGCATCTCGAAAAAATCTAGTTAGGGGGTGACGAATAAGCATCGCCACATCACAATTCACCCAGGCCAGAAGGATCAAATACCAAAGTTGAGATGGTTAAAGGACCTCTCGATCTAAACTTCGCCAAAAACGAAGACCTAGACGAAGATTTAGGGTTTTGAATCATCCATCTGTCAACCTTGAGGGCGGTGACATCAGTGCAAGTTTTTCTAGGACTGTAGAGCTTCAAATCATTGGCATACACAAGGGCAAGACAAGTTATGATAGGAATAATAGAGGACGCAGATTAGAGCCTTGTGGCACGTCAGATGAAGAGGTTTTGACGAAGAACTCATAAATGAGGAAATAATGTTTGGCTTCTGGAATAAAGCAAGTACAATGAAGACAGGACCAGCATCGTTTGTAATGCTGTGCAGTGTTAGTATAGTGGGCATCGGCGCGGTGTTGTTGGGCCCTCAGGGTCATATTTATAGTCCGTGTTTGCGGTTGTGTCTATGCTTGAGCACGCGATTTTGACGTAAATGTCATTACAACTCAACTGTCAAAATCGTGTGCTCAAGCATTGGCACAATCTCAAGCACGGACTATAAATATAAACCTTAGAACAATGTAGGCGTTAGATCTACTGGCTAAGGAAAGGTGTGCATTACTGTGTAGTGCAGGCAGCCAAACTAAGAGAGTGACAAGAGAGTTGACCATAATTGGTAGGAGGAAACCAATCCAAAGCAGTCCAGAACTCACATTTCCCCTATAGACGCGCCAGCATCTTCGAAATATACGGATAAGAAGTTACAAAACTCATCTTATTCCAATTCTACAGTAATAAGAGGTCAATTCAATAGGCGGCGACCCCCTCAGAACTCCTGAATAATACATAACAGCTTACATTTTTGCATAAAAACACTCGAACGACGGCATCTTTATTTACGGGTCGCGAACGACAGCCAGTACAAGGAGCAGGTGATATTCAAATTCATCAGAATAATTTTAAACTTGCACGCGGGGTCCTTCTTTCGTCCCCTTCGGCACCGGCGCGCGCGTTCCTGCATCTGAATATTCCTTCGCAGTAATTAAAGTCGAGGAAAACATACCAAGAAGTCTATCACAATTACATTAACGAGGCGTAGAGCTGAGAGTCTTGTGCAAACTGTTCTGGAATGGAGGATTTCAGATATTGCAACAGGACGAGTTCCTTCTCGAATAGCACAGGTGTGGGTGCGGAGGAGAGGGAGGGAGGGAGAGAGTGAGGGGTTAAAATATACATTTTCATGTCCGCCGCTCGACGGTGTTGTTTATATTTGATTTAATGTTATTTTAGCATGAATTTTCGTATTTACTTTGATGTCTGAACGCTCTTACATATTCATGTTGGGCGCCAATTTAAACGAACCGCTCCGTCGCTATATTCATTCCTTAAGACACAATTAACGGGCGATGTTCTAGAGAGGATTCCGAAGATGTGTCAAGAATTGCATAGCTGCAAGCGGACGATTACTCGAGCGTTGTGTAATTGGATTTAATTACCGAGCGGTGACTGAAGAGACGACGTTTTTATATCGTCCAGAACTAAATCATTGTCAGTTGGGTAAACGTTAAGTTCATCTCGAGAGATCCATTTCTAAACCGCTGTTTATTTATAGTTGTACACCGACGGGAATCATTTAGGGCAAGTTTACAACCATTCTTTTGCAATATGCACGGTATTCAGAGGAAACGGCTTAACGAAGGCCCGAAATAAATTAACCGCCTCCGTATGGGCTTAACGATGGCAGTGTTTGTGGCGCTCTTCATCAGAGAGAGAGAAAGAGAGAGAGACCCTCCGTGCAATTTTAACGAGTCTCATTTTATGAGAGTAGTAAACTCGCCGTCTATATCTTATTGATGACAATTCGGCTTTGCTACGGCGTTCAATCTTAATAGGTTAGGCGCTGGGGTGGTAGAAAAGGAAGATACTGATTTGGCTACTGTTGAGTCGTTCATATATATTTTTTAGTGAATTTATATTGCTTGTAAACCACATCGTAAATATTTAATATTGCACCAGCGAGTGGGGGGTTTCAGTCATGATTTTTCAAGAAAGTGAGATTAATTTAGAGGGTTGGAAATTATTTATGATAGTACATTCAAAGATATCAAAGATTTCTTTTATTTTCTTCTGTTTTGTTCTTTCAGGAGTACAACATTGTCAGTGGTTGCATACCAAGTTGCATTTTGAATATTTCTCTTCCACCTTCTGTCAGAAGGTTTTCGCCTCTAGCGTGGTTGACACGTCGAGTTACCGTGACCTTCTGGTGCCCTTCACCTAATTTTGCTCCTGAAGAAGCCACTTACATTAGTGGCAAAACGAGTTTGAGTAAGTTGTATATAATTTTTTGTATTTTCTTTTTCATTTTTGTTTTATTTTATTTTGTATTGTATATATGTACTTTACTATGACACGGTCAAAACCTGGAAGCCCTCATAACAGAGACTTACACCGTGGAAGCCTTCGATATCATTTAAGGATATGGATATGTTTAACAAATGGCTACAAGTTTGCGATAAGGAGTTGCTTGCAATCCTATGACATATATAAGAATCGGAGAGTAAGTAGAAATCATTTTATTGATGAACAATTTGGTCCCAATAATAGATTACTACGTACTGCATATCCAGTGTCACAAATTCCAGATATTAATTTTGAGTTTCATTAAATTTTAGGAGTACCAATCTATTGTATGTGTGCACATTTTGTGATTACACGATAACATTGCATTTTTTGTTACAATTCTCAATAGCTAAAATGATGGATGTATTGAGACCCTTACAGTTCTAGAATATTGGCAATTGTGAATTTCAAACTTGATGCATCGGAAAGTTATGAAATTGCACTTGAGGCACAACAGTTAAACGTCAATAGTTATATTTAAAACAATAACAAAACATTATTACTATATTCTTCTGTTATATCAAGTTAATTCAACTTATTTTCCTCTTATCTATAGATATTTTGGATGTAGGAAGTGGAACTGCCAATGACCAAGTCATTGGCTAACCTATAACAGTACCTGTTACTGTAGCATCTCCACGTCCTAGTCCCTCCAGTGAAAATTGGCAAACTACATCACCAACAGAACCTATATTAAATCAGCAACAGTTTAGTAATTTTAGTATTCCTAAGCGGACAGGTAATAAGATGAAAATCAAGCATTGTTAAAACTATTATTATGGTTTTTAGGTATTCTGGCAGACCAGAAATAAAGACTTGTCTCCTAAAGCTCGAAGATTATATAAACACCTTAAATTAGAACAAACGAGAAGAAAAACACTAATACATGTTAATGCCTCTTTAAAAACACGTATTCGGTAAGCTGAAATATTTTCACACAGTAAGACTTTTTCAAGACTGATTTCTAAACTAGGATCAATCCAAGCAAATTTCTTCAAGTCATAAATAAGTAATGTAACCAGAAGTAATAAAGGTCATCGATTTTCAATGCAAGACAAAATGCTTGCATTAGTATTGTATAAGCAAACTAATAGGGGATACACAATTTTGTCAAACATTTTTTCTTTGCCATCAAAAGCAACTATCACACGACTTTTGCAACAAATACCTATAAAACCAGGTTTAAATATGGTCGACGAGATGGCAATTTCTCCACATTTGTCGTTTAACCCAAATGAGGATTCAATTAAAGAATTTGAGGAAGATGATTGTCGAAGATCGAGATTAATTGCAAATCATGTACAGCCATGTTGTACTATTATTTTTTGAAATATTTTTAAAAATAAATTCTAGCTATTTAAACAACATGAAACAGCCCCATCTATTACCGTTTTGTGAATGGTGCTGAAAAAAATATAGACATTGTGAAAACAATAAAAGAAATTATAAATGTAGTAAACAGTAATGGTTTTCAAATTATAGCAACCGTTTGTGACTAAGGTGCCAATAATGTTGCTGCAATCAATTATTTAATAAAGTTGACAACAGTTGAATATAAGAGAGCTGGAGAAATGCCAGTGGATACCATATTTAAAGTAAGACATTATGAAATAGTTCCTCTATTCGATGTACCACATCTAATAAAAGGGATCCGCAACAATTTTATTAGACATAATTTGAAATTCTGTATGAATGGCCAACAAATGAGCGCCAAATGGTCTCATATTTACACAGCATGGCAAATTGATGGTGCCTTGGGTAGCTTGCGCATGATTCCAAAAATGACAGGTGCGCACCTCGATGCGTGTTATACAAAGAAAATGAAGGTGTCTCATTGTACCCAAACTTTGATCAAATCTTTTAGCAAATCTGTAGGCATAAATATTTTGGCACTGAGTGGTAAGTTTGAAATATATTTATTTATTTGTTTATTAACTAAATACATAAATTTCAGAAAGATCAGTTAGGATAGGAAACCAAAATATAAAACTGCCTCTTGATGCCACGGACACAACCTATTCGACAGTTTAAATGGCAGTAACGTTTTTTTAAAAATCAGGTAACCTATTAAAGGTTGCTGTTACTGATTCGAGCCCACATATCGAATTTTGGAATGAAGCCTTGAAAATACTGTCTTCAGTAAAGTTCGAAACTAGTAATGGATATATGGTGTCACCTTCTGTAAAAAAACTTTTTACAATTAAGAATTTTAAATTTTTATTTAATTCACTTAAAATCTCTGGCCAACCAGGATGGCCTTGAGAATTTTTTTGGCAGAATTCGTCAGAGGGGTGTAAGATTCGTCAACCCAACTGCATCTACAATCACTCCTTTTTATAAGAGTCTATTAATAAATAATTTGACGTCAAAACATTCGCCAGGCAGCAACTGTGAGGATGACAAATCGTCTTCTTTAATTACATTAGAGAACCTTATCCATGAGGTTGGTATATTGAAAATTGAGATAAACAAAATGTTCAATTTGTATTTGTTATTGCAGAATCATGAACAAGAAACCGTTGTACCATTTGACTTTGACAAAATACAAGTCTTGCCCCAAGGAAGAAAACCAAAATGAAGCTTTTCACCAATTGACACGAATGAGAGAGTATGGGGATGGAGCAATTAATAAAAAATTGCAATATGTTAGTAAAAAGTTATTTGTCAAAATAAGTCATGTTTATAGTAAAATTAAAAACATTTTACCAAAAGTAATAGAAAAAAAAGGTTTATTCTTCTTTATTACAAAACATTGTAAAGAAAAAATTAATTTTGAATTTCACGAATGTGAACATGTAATAGTTATTTACGAACCAAGTGCGTGAAATCATATTTCGCGAATGAGTGACCAGTTTGATTAGTTTGATTCTTATATGGACACGAATTCGCGAAATGTTTCACGCACGAAGTTTGTACAATATTTTTTGTACGAGAACTATAATAATAATACATATTGTTAAATACGTTATCGTTTATGACCATATATTATTCAGGTTAGGGATTTATGATTTTAAAATGTCACTGAATTAATCAAGTTCCAGTAAGTACCAACTTTACTTTTACGCACTCGTGCTTAAAGTGACTTTTTACGCACGCAAATCGAATCGTGAAATGACAGGTTTTGATAGGCAAGTACAAAAATAATCTAATTGATGACTTAGTTAGTGGTTTTTGTAAAATAATTATATTCAATTATGTGAAACATGTAAATCAGATTCTGCAAGGCAAAGACAGAAGAGCTATATCTACTGATGCAGACGTTATATTTAATTCAGCCAAAAAATTATGCAAAAATAGAAATGTTCTTCATTTTTGTAATACAAAAAAAATTTTTGTTGCTTGATTTTTATTTACCTTAAATGCCCTCATCTAAATACTGTTTCATAGATTTTTTATTAACGTTTCTTATAATAACTTTAAATTTTACAGACGTTTGTGTAGACGTATGTGTCTAATTGTTTCCATTGCAATTCAGTTAGTTGATTTGTTCATAAGCGCATCTGTAATACTTAAAGTATTTTTACACGAAATCCTAAAATACAAAACAACTGCAAAAGTTAAATATTGCGCGGTCGACAGATAGTAAGAACCTTCCCGATAGATGACGCAAACAGAGTTGATCTTTATCTGCATTAAGTGGTGCTTCTATTTATATATATATATGTTTTGTGGTTAGTTTCGCAGTGACCTTCAACAGTGGAAGAACGCAGTTCATTTACCAGCTAGAGATTGTGTCGGGGGGTGCATCTGGGACCCCACCATGACTTCAGGTTACCATCCTTAAAAATAGTAGACTTCTATTTTATTTTTATTTCTTCTTTAGGACACTATTAGTTCAGAGGAAGTCTTCAACTTATCTAAGGAGGATGTTGCAGCAGCACTAAGAATTCTGTTTCGATCTAAATCAGAGAACGAAGAAGGCATACAGGACAGTGATGAAGAAGATGGTGTTATTTCTGATTTTCAAGATAAAATTGAAGATGAACAATTACAAAGTCCATATTCATCAATTGATCAAACTGCTGTAGAGTCATTCGATTCGGATTCTGATTCTTTACTTCAAGAAGAGCCGACTGCAGAGGACAAACTGAAAATTGTTCAAGTTCCAACAAAGTTACAAGACAAAAATGGTTATCGATGGAGTGGAAAAAAAGGAAAGCTTGCTCTATTATGCTGGTGTGATGAAGATGCAGGAATTCCTATATTTCGTTCAACGATGTGTGAAACTCGTTTTAAATATCTAATCAACTGTCTTCGCCTTGACAACAAAGAAACAAATTTCACATCAGCAAGGAAAACCTCTCAGTGAGATCAAAGACAGAATAATAGATCTAAATAAAAATGTACAAGAACAATTAAAAAAAGATTTAACTAGTTGTAAATATTTTTCAATTTTTCGTGATGAAACTAGTGATGTCACATCAAGTGCTCGATTGGCCATTATTGGTAGATATTCTGATGGTCTCACAATGAGAGAAGAGTTAATAAAATTAGAATCAGTGCCAATAAGTATATCATATCTGAATCAGCAATTTAATGTTGGTAAAAGTATTGAGGTTATGTTTGGATACATCAAATCTTTCGAAAGTAAACTTCAAATTTTCAAGCGAGATATTGAAACTAAAACATATAAATATATATAAGCAACAACATATGAAATGAAGTCCATACTTCTGTACCAGAATACAATAAAATCCTTAATTCAACAGTTCAGTAAAATATCCAACCAGTTTAGAAGTCTAGAACAGACAATTAAAATAATTAAGTATCCTGATGTAGTTGATTAAAATACTTTGGGATTAAAGGATTTTCAATGGATGCAAATTGACGATTTAGAGATGCAATTGGTAGAATTTGTCAAGTTAAGATCAGTAGTTGGAAAGAAATCGAACGAAAGGATATCTGCTTAGACGTTCAGCTTTCTAGGATAGGTACTGTGTTTATGTGGTTAGAGCTAGATGTTTATTTTGATTCAGATTGTAGTGACCATGCGTTATCACATTCCTCTCTCATTTTTTCGCAAAAATCAAGATGACTTTCTTGATCCTCTGGGAAAAATTATTTGTTTTTTTTGACATTTATATTTATTCCTCCTTCAAATAACTCTAACTGTAATTTTTGGAACACTAACACTCTTACAAATTTGGCAACTCGAATAAGGTTCGTTAGCTTCCATAAAAGCACATACTTGGACCTCTTTTGCCATGGATTTCATCTATTTTGGTAGAAAAGCAATTCAAAACATGAATACGCATGTGATCAGTAACTAGCTTCGTCATGATACCATTGCTGTTCAGATCTTTCTACTTCCCAAAAAAATTTCTTTTATTTAGGAAGAACTATTCATTTATCACCCAAGAAGCTGCTCATGGATTCTATTGAGAAGAAGACAAAACACAGCCACAACTTGTCATCTATTTTGGTAGAAACGTAATTCAAAATATGTGATCAGTCACTAGCTTCGTCATGATACCATTGCTGTTCATATCTTTCTAATCAATTTGATTTTAAATATCTGAAGACAAAGATAGGTGAAGTCCATTGCCCTGATTACTTTAATAATGGATCAGCTCCTCAATAGAGGAATTTGAAGAACTACATTTAGTTATGTTTGCACGAAGAGGACTTTGACATTACTTCTGTTTTTTGTCACAACAGAAATTCAGGCTGAAAAAGGATTTGGTCGTAGTTTTCCAATTTCTGGAACAAGCATTCACAACGCAGTTTCGCATCGCATCTTGGGGTTGGCTAACATTATAATCGTTGTGATACCTTAGAAAACTATCCTTTCAAGATTAGATTAGATTAGATGTGGGTTGTGTAGGCAATACTGCCCCTCTTTACTGCAACCTGTAAGATCTATTGTGAATCTCAATTGGTCTAGGATTTTCTTGGGAGCTATACCTCTAATATTACCCTGTTCGAGGCAGTGGGGTCTCTACCGAACCAACACCTCGCAAACATGATAGTGCTGAGGTCTCTTCTGTTGAGATCCAGCAGAGATTTTACCTTGTTGACTGAAAAAGTAATGAACTTTTTAAATTGTCTTAATTCGGGCGTGTTAACCCAGTGCGTTAATTACGACTTGAATGCTTGAATATTTCTGTTATTTGTAGAGATACATGGATTAGATCTTTATGGCATTGTGCTACTTGATTGAGAGGTAAAACAGAAACTGAATTCAATCACCTCCCAACAATATCTCTACAAGAGTCTCTTTAGAACTGAAAACTACCAAAAGCTTAGTAAAAGAAGACTATATTGATTCCTCCTCCACCAGATATCTCTTACACCGCTTTTTCCAATAAGACAACTATCAGGAGAACCAGAAGAATGCTTCTTCAGACCAATATAGCTCATCTCACAATAACTTTGGGAAGCAAGACAATGATTACTATATCGTCGACTTGATTTTTTAAGTGATAACAAGAACAAAAGCAAAATCACAACCACCTATACATATATCAAACCATATTTTTCAATTAAAGGTCTCCCATTCCATATTAATTCCAGTAACAATTTTAACGATCTAATTTTCGTGAATCTACTTTAATAAAATATCTAGATCGAGGGCCGGTAATATTTCAAACGTCAAAGGGTATCAAAACTAATAACCAGCTCCATATATTTAAAAAGCGAATTAATATTCAAAAGACGTACCTCAGTGTCGTGTTCTTGCTGGAACGACGAGGGCTTTTGGGCCCCGGTCGAATTGAATTCTAACGAACGTGCTCGACTTAGCGACGTTTACGTTCAATTAATTCAAATTTGTGTGTGTTGTTTGACTGATATGGGCGGTAGATACTCAATCTTGGGTCACTATTATGGACGTTGTAGTATTTGTCCTCGGACAAAATCGAATCGGAACACTTACCTAGAACAAAAAGAAACAAATTGTAAATATTTTATTTAATTGAGATTCTTTCCCTCATTCCCTCCAATGGCGATGTCCAAATAGCCTATTACGACTTATAATCTAACCTTCACCTTCACAATAAAAGTATTTATGTCAAAGTTTAGACGTAATAAATTAGTCAAAAGTAAGCTTCACACACATCACAAATATGTCAATAACTTCGAGCACTTCAGCGATCAGTAAAACGCTGTCGATCGGTCCACCTTCAAAGAAGGAGAAAGTAATAAGTAAACGGTTAATAGAGGAACCGTTTCATCAGGTGTACGCCACAAATTGCCAAGAAGCTGGTTTAAGCGTGTATCCCACTATGAAGGTTATGTACGCTGAACCAGTATCTTGGCTCTGCGGATTTCAAGTGAGTTGTACAATTTCTAATACTTAAGTTATCTCAGAGACTTTCAAACGAGTCCCAATTTTTAATTTTAATTTCTGACATTAGTCACTACCGTTTGACAGTTCATATAATGGCAAAAAATGAAAATTAATGTAGCATTAAGAGATCATTTTGGAGGATAATAGAAGGAACAAGGGAACGATGTTAATATCATCTGCTTCAAGTGACCTCTACAATCCAAATCCCTTGAAATTCGAGAACTATCGCAGTCTGATTCATCTTATTTAAGCCAATATTGATTTCTCTCTCTCTCTCTCTCTCTACTGGAAGATATGCTAGAACTAGGACTAAAGACAGAGTAGAACCATGACACCACATCACATAAATCAAGGCAAAAGACAATTGGTCTTTGCTTGTTATGGAAATTATGGTTAAACTCGGCTAAGGCCACTGTCACCAATGCACTAGAAAAAGATCCCCAAATTTGTCCATACTACTCTACTGGTAACAAAATTTTAGTTCATATAAAAGCTATATTATAAATCTTGTGGACAACAAAACCATTTAATCAGCAAAAGTTTGCAACAAGTCCAAGTCAACTAACAGATTGAGGTAGCTGACTAACGACTAAGTTTTCAACCTAGATCAGAAAATTTGTGCCAAATATAGAACAGAACTAGTTCAAAGCCAGTTATCAAAACCATAGGATCAGGAAACCAATCCAGATAATAAAGAATCAGTATCTACAGACTAATATTATATAAGACCTCCGTGAAGAGGTACAAACTCTAAACAAGCCAACTGACACCCTTGAATGTCCATCTACACCATAAGCATGAGGAATGGAGCTCTGATGTATCTAAATTCGAAAATCGATCGCTTGTACGGTACGTAGACGGATCTTAGACAAACAAAAGAGGTACGGGTTGGGATTCATGGACCTAAGACTAAACTCTCTAGAGTGCTAGGTCATCCAGTGGTTTCCAGGATACACCAATACTAAAGGAAATGATATGACGATGAAGAACTTGCAAAGCAATGCGCTAACATCCATTCCATCCATGGACAGTAAGCCTTCTTTGGCGTTTCCAAAAGCTAGTTCAAGAATGGGGGACAAAATAAATGGAGTGCTTCTGGGGGAAAACGCAAGCGAATAAATTTATTAACTCCTCACCAAACAGTAATAAAAAAACTATTTGATCTCAGCAAATTAGACTCTTGGAGGGCCTCTGACCAGCCACTACCCTTTAAGATACCATCTTAAAAAGATGGAAAAGTTGGAACTAATACTTTGCGAGTACGAAGCATTAAGCCGATAAAAGATTCAACATCTAGGACAGGCGGTCTTAACACCTGAATAGATCAAAGCACCCAAATTAGTCAAACATTGTAAGGACTTCAAAGTAGAGCATTGAAAAAAACTGAAGAATTTGCTGTTTCAGCTTTGAAAACTGAACAACTGAGCTAGTCTTTTGCCAACATCTACAAAACGGAAAAGTAAACAAGTTAAAGGAAATTTAGTTAAATCAAATATCTTCAGATTTTTTCAAGATGATGAGTGGTGCATTACAGTTAATGATACTGAAACACTGAATTCATCAAAATATTAAACTGATGTTGGCTGCAGTAACAGCTATCAAAGATGACTACAAGGAATTGATCAAGAAAACTGTTTGCAAAAGACTACACACCAGAATGCTACACATCCGGCAACTTTCCAAAAGAACTTCTTTATTTAGGAAGAACTATTATTTATCACCCAAGAGGGATTCTAATTAGAAGAAGGCAAACCAGAGCCACAACTTGTCATCTATTTTGGTGGAAAAGCAATTCAAAACATGAGTAAACATGTGATCAGTAACTGGCTTCGTCATCATACCATTGCTGTTCATGTCTTTCTAAAGAATTTGACTTTAAGTATCTGAAGACAAAGATAGGTGAACTCCATTGCTCTCATTACTTTAATAATGGATCAGCTCCTCAATATAGGAATTTTAAGAACTACATTTAGTTATGTTTACACCAAGAGGACTTTGAAATTACTTCTGTTTTTTTTTTTGTCACAACAACAGAAAGTCAGACCGAAAAAGGATTTGGTCGTAGTTGTGCAATTTCTGGAACAAGTATTCGCAACTAAACAGTTTCGAGCCCAATTTTTTTATCAAAACAGCCTCTGTAGGTTCTGCTGCTTCTGATTACAAAATTAATTATAAGAAGGGTTGGCTGCCATTATGATGGTTGTGATGCCTTAGGAAACAATTCAACTTTAGATTAGATTAGATTAGATGAGGGTTGTGTAGGCAATGCTGCCCCTCTTCACTGCAACCTGTAAGATCTATTGTGAGTCTCAATTGATCTCCAGACTTCTAAAGAAGTCTATGATTTTCTTGGTGTTCTAAACTTCTAATATTACTTCGAGGTAGTGGAGCCTCTGCTGAGCCACCGCCTCGCAGAGATTTCACCTTCTTGCCTGAAAAATAACTTTTTAGATTGTCTTATTTCGGGGGTGGTAGCCCAGTATGAGATTTTCTTGTCCACTTTCCCACTGTAGAAGGTGAGCTCTTACATGGCTTTTAATGAGACCACAGAATGGCTTTGGACTAATAAATCCAATGACCTAGTACTGACATCAGTGTTGGCTGTATTTCTTTGGGATAATTTAGATTTAAAAGTGCAGGGCCTTAGAGCCTGAGTGACTGGCTGCCTGAGAACCACTTGCACCCACCCCATCTTGCTTTGTAGATTCCAAAAGCTGCTTTTGGCTACAGAATTAATTACATGGGGGGGTTGACTGACATCATGGTCTTTGTAATGCTATAGGGAGCAATCCTAGAACATCCCAAGAGCTAGATTTAGTTGCGTATTTAGAACAGAATGTTAGAATGTTTGGATGCCAAAACAGAGTTGAATTTGAATTTTATTTTGTTGTAAAAAAGTCGTCACCATCAACCATCTGAGCTACGTATTCTTTGCTGTTTTAACAGGAAAAAAGAACATCTAAAACGACCATTATGCGTACGACAACGTCAATAGGATCCGCAACTCAGAGGAAGTCATCATGCGATACGAGGAAAACGCAGAGTACAAACATTTCGAAAGGACAACCAAACCCCTCCAACAAATACGAAATTTACGCCATCTACAGCGATTCTGACAGGGACGATTGCATCTACCTATACATTGATTTACAGCCATTTTCCATTAGAGGATAACGTCATGGGTGTATTACAGAAGACTATGCTCCAATTCTGGTCATTGAAACAATTGAAGTAGTATATCGAAAGGTTAGTTTAATACTAGAACTTGATATCTTCGATCTGTTTCAGATTCGAATTTTGCCAACTGACATCAGACCAATTGAAAGCCCTGAAATGGATCTTGGTGAAACGCGAGAATATCACAGAGGTCAGTCTGGATGGTAATCCCCTCAAATCCCAAAATTATTATCTCCTCTTAAAAAATACAGTACTGACGAGTTTGTCTTTACGATACTGTCAAATTGATAGTGGAGGGGCTACTAAAATCGCTGCTAACTTGCAATATCCGTCTATGCTTACTTTAACCGCATTGGACCTTTCTTGTAATTTCATCGAGGATGATGGGTGTACAGCGATAGCTAACGCTCTGAGGACTAATCGTGCGTTAACACATCTTGCATTAACGAGTAATCAAATTAGTAACGTCGGTTGTACTGAACTGATGAAAGTCCTGCAAAAATTTCCACTGACGCATCAAGAGATTTTGATCAAACGCAAACTTAATATGGATTACTTATTGAGGTGTAAAGTAGCGGTAATTTCACTGTAACAAAATTAAGAATCTAATTCTGATGTTTATTTTGGTTTGAATAGAGAATCGACTCATCTCCTAACATGAGTTCCGGTACGAAAGTGGAGCCTGTAAGAAGTGTCGTAAGACCGACTGTACGGGCTAAAACTCCTCCGAAAAGAGGAACCCTTACCAAGAGTAGAAAAGGAACCAGTCCAGGTAATAGTTCTGATATTAAACACATCTCATCTAACATTTCCAAATTTAGAAAGTGTATCGGGAAGCTCAATAGCGACTTCGAGGAGATCTAAACTTGTCATGTCCAGGAAGCTAACCCCTGTTTTATCCCCTATGTCGATAGTAATTAGAGATCCTCATCCGTTTATGCACGAATGCGTTCACGAAGACAAGCAGGTCTTCTGCTCGGGAAATTTCACGTTGCAGTACTTGAACTTGGCTTGTAAATCCAACATCTGATATGGTCAGTATTGTTTAAAATTTCAACATTAAATGTTGTTGCAGATAATAGTATCGACTGTATGGAAATTCACGATATTAAGTCGATGTTGTTGTACCAGAATTTGATTAAACCTGGTTCACGGCCACCGCCCATTGGTGTGAAATTAATCCTGGATGGGAACCCCATACTGAAGTGTATCGATCCCAAAGATATAGTTGGGTTATCGGCGTCGAATTCGCAAACGAGTGTCTGCAGTAAAACACCGAAAAGGTCGCAAACTAGATAAATATTGTTTACAAATGAATGTATTGTTTTTGTTTCAAGTTAACAAGTTAGTAAAAAAGAATTCCTAGATCAAAATTTTTTCTTTCTCAAATTCAAATAATAATATGCATACTTTGGATCAGTTTTTTTCTTCCAGAGCAATTAATTAATAATTAATAATGCGATCATTTACTTAGCCACTCTTTGGCTAAAAACTTTCCCTAACACTCTCCGAGCTCCTCATTGTTTCTCAAGACGTAAAGATATTGAGAAGTGGATTTCACAAAGTGCATCAGTTAGTGATAATACAAGCAAGAAAGTTATGAAAAATAGTGAGCACGAAAAGACGTCAGAAGCATTATTTATTTGGTTTACTCAAATGCGAGAGAAAGGTAGCATATTGACAGGACCGATTTTACAAGCAAAAAATTTAGAGTTTTGCAATCTTCTTGAAGATGAAGCAGAAGAATTTACAGCAAGTGTTGGTTGGTTGGATCGTTAGAAGAAATGGCCTGAGACAACTATGCATTTCTGGAGAAAAACTCTCAGCTAACAACGATGATGCAGCACCCTTTAAAGAAAGATTGCAAAAGCTTATTGAAGATGAACAGTTAAGTGTCCAACAATTGTATAGTTGCGACGAAACCGGATTGAATTGTAAGATGCTCCCAAAAAATACACTTGCTTCTAAAAAAGAACGGTCTGCTCCAGAGTATAAGAAAAGCAAAGAACAATTAACGGTTTTGGGTTATTGCAATATGTCTGGAGACAATAAGCTTACACTTTTGGTTGTGGGAAACTCAAAACGGTCAAGAGCTTCTAAGAATGTTAATGTTGCAAATTTTGCTATTCAATACACAATGGATGCGTTCTGTTACAGTTCCTACCACGAGCAAAAGAAAACGTGAAGAAGTGGATTTCAGCAGTGATGAGCCTGTCAATGATCCGGACTATTTTCCAAAAGATTCCATCACTGGTAATCAAGAGCCACTGTTCTCCTCAGATGAGGAGCAAGAACCACCTGTTGTACTGCCTCCTAAATGTCAAGTGTTGCCAAATGGACAAGAAACTTACAACTGGACGAAGTCACCCTATTTACCTCACATATTTGAATCCAATGCTAGAGAGAGATTTGTAGAAACCGTTGGTCCCAATATTCCAGTAAATGACTCTCCGCTTGATATTTTCTCGACAATGTTTGGTGTGAGTCTTCTAGAAAAAATAGTTGTGGAATCCAATCGCTGTCCTCAGCAGAAAAACACTTCACTTGACATGTCAGTTGATGAACTGAAGGCTTTTATCGGGATCCTAATCATTATGGGATTCAACCGGTTGCCCAGCTTACGCTTGTATTGGTCGACTGACACTAATTTCCATTCCGTTTGGATTTCTGCCATCATGACCCTCAAACGGTTTCTGAAAGTACTTCGTAACTTACATGTAAACGACAATGAAGTTAAGGAAGACGAGAGAGTAATGAAGAAGGGTCGTTAGGTGAAAAGACTGGGTTAGAGTTAACTAGGCTATTCCAAGACAAATTTTACTGTGTCTATTTTGACAACTTCTTCAGCAGCTTTTCATTGCTTTCGAAACTTTTGGATAGAAAATTATTTGGTTGTGGTACAATGAGGACTAACAGAAAACATTTTCCTCGAGAAGAATTGGTACGCGATAAAGATTTGCAAGCCGCGGATTCTGATGACCGTGAGTAAGTGGAAGGATAGGGGCAAAAAGTGTGTGATCATAGCGGATACCATGACAAAAATAACAGATAGGACTACTGTAAAACGCATGACTAAGGAGGGGAGTAGGGTGGATATTGCATGCCCACAGAGTATTGCGAATTATAATAAGAATATGGGTGGTGTTGATTTGTTCGATCAACTTCACGCCAAATACAGCATTGCCTGGAAATCCAGAAGATGGTGGCTAAAGCTGTCGTTTTATTTGATTGATGCTAGCATTGTGAACGCATACATCATCTATAAAATATACGTGCAACCTAATCGGACACCAAAAACCCACCTTATTTTTCGCAGCATACTTGCCAATCAGTTGACAGGGGATTTCTCCACAAGGCAAGCTCGAGGAGCGTGGCTGGTCATTGGTAAAAATAAATTGAAGAAATTAGATCCACATTAGCTCGGATAATCGGGACTCTACTGTACCTAATTCGAAAGCAGCAGTAGACATAAGTAAAATCCGCACGTATTCAAATAAGGTGCAAATTTCAACATTTAATACAATTTATTATGGGGGGAGGGGAGCAATTATATCTTCTTTTTCTTGGAAAGTCTTGGATTTGATCTAGTGAATCCTCATATGAAACGCCGTAGTTTATCGAGACATATCGATCTCTAAAACTGACGTTAGTAACAGTATTCTATATATTATAATCACGTTAGTACGCGAGGACTAGAAGAGCTAAAGAATGACATTTGAAATGACTACCAAATTTCCCAATCAGCTGATTAGACAAACTACTCCCTAACTATTCCCTGAACGCGTCCATAATCTGAACTGTCATAATGACAGGAGTATGACAATTATATTAAATTACTGTCTTGAAATCTAGAGCTGTAAGAGATAGAAAAATGAAAGATGAACTGTGAACATGATCGTTGTATTAAGTGGTATCATTTTATTACATCTCATTCAAGTCCAGTGCCAAAAGATAAGCATCAAGCAATTTTGCAACGTCAAGTGTCTCAAACCATCCGATATCCATAGCGTATGCGAGTTCAAGTGCAAGGAGGACAAAGAGCGTTGCAAAGACTTTAAATTCTATCCATTATCGAACAGCGAACGTCTAATTTTATTGGACCAGCATAATATGTACCGTAACAAAATAGCTTCTGGTGAGGATAGCCGCGGTGGAAACGAAAAGGCGAAAAATATGCAGGTGTTGAATTACGACGTCGATATAGAAGTGACCACCTATTGCTGGGGCAAACGATGTTTATTTGCGCACGATCGCTGTCGTAACCTACCAAAATATACATCAGCTGGACAGAATTTATTCTTGCAAAGTGGAACTTTACCAATAGATGGGAAAAATAACAAATTATTAAATACCAGCGTAACAGCATGGTACGAGGAAATTCAACATACTACCAAGGAACTGATACAAAGTTTTGGGAGAACGCAGGCGATGATAGGACATTTTACCCAAATAATATGGGCTAGCACAAAGTTTGTAGCTTGCAGTCGTGTTACTTGGACTGATGAAAGCGAAGCTTCCTTCAAATATAAATACCATTTGATCTGTAATTATTCACCAGCTGGGAATTTTTTACAAAATCCAGTTTACGAATTCGGAGAAGGATGCACCTCACCCGATGAGGCCAACGAGAGGTATAAAGCACTTTGCGGGAAGACGTTGCCGATTGCAGATGAAGAGACGCTACCACCGAATGAAAATCCGGAAAGTGCACCATCGCATGATAGTAACATACCTGTGTTTAGTTCTAGTTTTAGACTTAGGATTGAAGTTAACCTGCTTCTATTAATATGTTTCATGGCTGTTATATTAAGATAGACTAGTTATAGGTGTAGATGTTAATTAGATATAATTGTGTACTTCAATTTTATTTACGATTAAAATCGAATCGGTATAGAAACACATGCAATAATCGCGATTCAATGGAATTCATTCAGAATTCCTCTGCAAATTAGAATTAATCGACGGCCTAATTGATTTGATCTCAAATTAATCGAGTAGATTTTTAAAATCAACAAAGTTTCCCCGTCGACTTTCACCGTTTTAAAATGGCACAAAGCAATCTACTCGTTAATTGAATTCAAAGGAAGTTTCAATTGAAAGGAGTTTCGTTTGAATGGTCGTTTCGCAGTCGAAATATTTGCTTCTTCGAACGCTCAATATTCCTTCTTTCTTGTGTGTTAACGTTCATATAATCAAAGTTAAATGTAACGACGTTTCATTCGTATTATAAATCTTCTCATCTTGAACCTCACAGATATCGTATAGAAAAAAAAACAATGCATGAAGGAATTTTAATTTTAATAAGAGTCGTTCAAGGTTATAATTAATCGTGGCATATTGATACCACACACATGGCCGGAGATATTTCGAGCGTTATCGGTTTGCGATCGGCCAGCTAGCCGTGCGAACGAGAGGGTATGTAGTCGTGTGATGTATAAATATAGCACGATCGGTGAGCTCACCCAATAGTCCCAATAGTGGTCAAATTAAACAATATTTAAAGAAACCATTTTATAACTATCGATATACAGGGTGTACTTAAGATCACTGGCGTGCCGTATTCCAGTGGCGTGTCAAACCTAACCTATGTCCTTTTAAATCGAACAATATACAGGGTGAGTCACTACTACTCCCTCGGTCTCTTGTGTCCAAACGCTAAAAGATATGAGTTTCAAATTTTAGTCAAATATGTAGGACGATAAGGAGCACATTTTAAAATTATATGCAAGTATACAGGGTGATTTAAAAATACAGGATATGAAAGTTAGGTTATTTTTAATGGATACCATTTTTGGATTCAAAGTCATAAATTAAGTTAACTTTGTAGTTCCTTGTATCTATGTGCTGCCAATTTCGAGAAAATTTGATTTTTATGAAAATGTCGGCTTTCGCAAAAAAAAAAACAGGATAACTGTATGACTTATTTCGACAAAGCGTGCTTTCAATAAATTTGTAGTAGTATTTTGATATTGGCTACATGACGTTGAGCAAAACAATTTATACTTTACATTTTTTCAACCATCAATAACCCTTTAACAATAAACATCGGTATCACCACACTTTGATTAATTATTCGGGACACGTGTTTTGAAAACGCATGGGTTTTCATCATCAACCGAATACCGAACGATTAATTATTCGGGACACGTGTTTCGAAAACGCATGGGTTTTCATCATCAACCGAATACCGAATTCGGTATTCGAAGTAGTAAGACTATAGGCGCATCAACGCAGTCACTCGACGTGGACACCCTGTATAAGCTGTATTTTGACAGCTAAAACCACCAAATTGTCATAATTATGACAGTTTGGCAGGTTTTAGCTGTAAAAATACAGCTTATACAGGGTGTCCACGTCGAGAGACTGTGTTGATGCGCCTATAGCCTTAGTACTATTCGAAATACGTGTCCCGAATAATTAATCAAAGTTGTGGTGTGTGGTGATACCGATGTTTATTGTTATTACGAGCCCACAGTCCTTGAAATCACTCTAATAACCCTTTAAGTTAAATGGAACACTCTGTATTTATCCATTCTATGTGAAAGCACATGAAACCCCTTACCAAAAACTAGAAAGATGTCTACCTACATCTAAATTTAACGATTAAAATGTTATTAACGAAATTCTTCAAAAACACTCTAAAGCTGATGCTTTTTCCCATCTAAATAGGCTATGCTTTCTAATTATTTATGTGTAGATAATTATATTTCTTGTAAGTTGTATTCTAATGATAAATAAAGCTGGAAATTATGTTGAAGTAATTTGAATATCCGATTAATAGATAATTAAAAGTAAGACAAAGTTCAAATGAATCATTCATACTAAATTGTTCGTTTGAATTGAATAATAAAAATCAAATTTCCTCGAAATTGGCAGCACATAGGCATAGGGAACTATTAATATCAAATTTATGCTAATTTACGAGGTAGAATCCAAAAATGGTATTAATATAGGGTGTTCCATTAAAAATAACCTAACTTTGATATACTGTACTTTTTTAAATCACCCTATATACCTCCTATGTTTCCGATTTCTATTACTGTAGACTATAACTTCTGTAGAGCAAATTTCAATCAATTATATGAGCATTTACTTCTTTCAAGAATGTACATTTCTATACCAATTTCATAATATAAATGACGCTGTGTCTGCTTTTTATGCAACATTGTGCAACATATGCTCAGCATCTGCACCAACAACATCGGGCAAACGATCTTCCTATCCATCATAGTTCTCTACTGCAATAATATCCAAACAGGGCTCAACTAGAATACCTGAAAAGTTATGTTACAATAACCATGATCAGAGTGATTTCTTTGTCTGTTCTGATATCTGTTTAATAACCATGATATTGAGGATCCTCAAATGATTGCAAACGCGTTCGCAGTTTTTTTTTGTGAATGCTCAAACACAAAGCAATATTCCTTTAGATATTTCTGCAGTTTTTAATCATCAATCGTTTTCATTACTATACCAGTGACAGAAGATGACCTCGTCAAGATAATGGCAAATGCTCTAAACAAACACACGGCTGGGAAAGACAAACTTCCAAGCTAAATTGCACATTTTATTTTCCTCTCTCATCCAGTTCTCTGAGATAACATTTGCAAAACCACCACCACAGCAAAAGTTCCTTCACTTCAGCTAATTTGAAGGTTTTATTTTTTGAAGCAACTTCATTTTTTATTTGTGCCCAAACCAATTCGATGGGGGACAGTTCGCATTGATAGGGTGACAATCTAAATACAAATTTGTTACTTTGTTTTGCTATTTTATCCATTGCATTTATATTGTAATGCTCCTTGTGACGATTTATTATTTCTAACAGTTCTACTCACATCATCAGAGGATTAAATGGTATTTGTTTCTGAAGTAGCCATTCCTGCATATCCGCTTTTCCTGTTCAATTTGTTGGTATTTCTACTTTCTTCCTGCTATGGTAGAATACAGTATCCATTACAATGACACTATTCTCAGGCAATTTTTGTAAAATATTATTGAAACATCTCTCAAAAACATTTGCATCTATTTCATCTTGGTAATCAGCTGTTTTTCTTCCCTCAAATATCAACAAGCCATCGTTGACAAAACCATTTTTCGAACCAATATGTAAAATAATCAAGCATCTACTTTTACTAACAGGATTTTTAGACCCATTGTTTCATTTGATAATATTTACTCAATCAGCTGTGTTTGCAATATGGCGGTACTAAAATTGGCAAATTTGAGCAGTGTAAACATCACTGGCAACTAACCAATCATAAATCTATATTTTGGCGGGCGATTTTAAACTTTGTCCCTCCAGATTTTTTAAACTTATAGAAAGTTGCCTACGTAGCAGGATTTAATCAGGTTTTTTACAATGGATACCATTCAAGAGAATTTGTATCAACATCGGGAGTACCTCAAGGCTCTAACTTAGGCCCACTTCTATTTATTTTATACTTGAATGATTTACTTATTAATCTTAAATGCCCTGCGTTAGCTATAAAAGATAAAGATGATATTCAGAACCTTCAACATAACCTAATTTACGTATCACAGTGGTGCTTAGAGCATAAACTAAAATTAAACATACGTAAATGTCAGGTTGTCACTTAGACTCGCAGTGTTCTCTCTTCATACATCTAATACTTCAAGACCTTGGAATAATCATTGATCAATCTTTAACCTTCAATTATCATATTGATTATCTTTCCTCTGCAGCCTCTAAACAATTGGAATTTATTATACGAAATGCCAGACAGTTTACCGATTTTACAACCATTACACTCTGACTGCCACATGTCAGTCGTTTTCGTGTGACGAACGTCCTGCTGGATGTGGAGGAGTGGAATCTGTAGTACTGCTTTTAACTGAAGGATTGCTAAATGAAAGCAGAGTATTATATACTGACAACTTTTATACTAGTTTACCTGTAGCTAGAATTCTATTAAACAGACGTACACATTTAGTAGGTACGCTAAGACGATCCCGAAAAATACCTTCCAAAAGAAGTTACAGCGAAGATACTAAAAAGGCACAAGTACATTGGACGAGAGCCGAATGATGGAATTGTTGTGTCCAAATGGAAAGATGCAAGAGACGTACTTTTGCTATCGACAGTTCACGGGATGGACATGAGAGTGGCACCACTTTCAAGTAAACGAAAGAAAGTATTGTCTGCAATAGAGCACGATTAGCACCACCCCCACAAAAAAAAATAACAAAAAACCTATGCAAAAACGAAATACCAAAATTCAAGCCTGTTGGTATGATTGGATACAACATCGGCAAACGTGGCATCGACAAGTCTGACCGAATGGCGTCATACAGTACCTATCATCGACGTGACATTAAGTGGTACCGAAAGGTTTTCTTTGAATTGCTGATAGGTATGGCAATGGTAAATGCATTTAATATACAGAGTCATTCACGGAACTAGTTGGTTAGAACTTTCTGATGATCTTGAAGTTCAACATTACATTGTACCACTTCCGGTGTACCGGAAGTTGACGTCAACTTTCTTAATTTAAATAGCATGGTATATTTTTTATGAGTTTTTTTATATCGGACATACAATTCTGCATCAAAACTTACTAAGACACCCTATGTCAAAAATCAGCCGTTTTTGAGTAATTCAATTTTTTTCAAATATAGGGCCGATTGCAACGTTATGTTCAAAACTCCGTATTTCTGAAGGCATTGCAGCTAAAGATCTCATAATTGGCATGTTATTAGCCGAAATAGCATACATCAAATTTACGTCCTAAAATTTATTATACAGGGTCGCCCAAAATTAACGTTGATTTCAACCAAGTTCACATCGATGAAAGTTACGTTTTTTAAATGGAACACCCTATATATCACTGCATTTTTGAATACACTTATATCTCCGGTAAGAATTATGCATTTACTTAAGAAGTATGAGAGTAAAACTGGGGAGCAGTGTAAACTCTGTTACATAAAACTAACCAAAGAAATGTTCAGAGTAGATGCAAGAAGAAAAGTAAAGAAAGTGCGTACATATTGCGATGGATGTAATAATAAGCCTAATATGCCAGGAATGTCACGTTGAACACCATTCTTAGTTTTTTTTTTTAACAGTTTGTTAGTTTTCTTTTATTTTACCTTTTATTTTATAATTTACCGACATAATTACCTATTTATGTTTAGTTTTACATTTTAGAAATGTTACTGTTATTTTCTATTTATTTCAAATACATTTTTTTAAATGTTCCTCAAACCTAGTTTATTTCCTTGAGTGGCAAAATTATTTTCTTTTTTTATTTTGTCCTATTTGTTGACCGTGTTTGGTAAACTTTTCTTTTATAATTTGTTGGGTAGTGACGGTCAAAATTAAGTTAAGTTTAATATATTTCTCCTTTTACGTTTCGATACATTGTTTTGTATCATTTTCACTAAAATATAAGTAAAATTACACTATGCAATAATTCTAAAATATATAGTACATACATCATTGTTAAAAGAGATTTTTATACATGTTAAAATTATATTTTACTTGCATGTGAAAGATGCATGCAAGCTTGTCTGATATACATATGTATTTATTTGAATAAATCATATTTTAAAAACAAAATTTTTTAAAAAACAAGGTATGTAATGCATTACATACCTATTACCTATACATTTCCTTAAAAATTCGTTTATGATAGTTAGTTTCTTTATCTAAAATTGTGACATTATCGTAATCAAAGTTGTGACCATTATTTAAGGTATGTTTAGTTAGTGCTGTTGAATTATGATTGTGTATTCTAGTATTGTAACGGTGTGCGTATATTCTTTTATCTAGATGTTGTTTTGTTTGGCCAATATAAGTACCAACACAGTTTTTACAATTAATTTGGTAAATTAAATCTGTTTGTTTACTTTGGTTAATAGGGTTTTTAGTTTTGGTGAAAAAGGACTGGTTAGAATAATTTGGTTTATCAGGAATGCAAAGGTTGTATGGTGTTAGTAGTTTTTTTAAATTTTCCGAGAGATTTTTTGTATAGGGTAAACTGATATATTGTTGTTTTTTATTGTTGTTTTGTGTTTGAGAAATGTTTTTCTGAGATGAAATATGTTTTAGTCTTTTATTAATGTATTTGTTAGAGAAATGATAGGGGTAACTATTTTTGGTGAGAATGTCTTTAATTTTGTAAATATTCTGTTGGAGATTTTTTGGTTCCGAAAAGGAGTAAGCACGATCAACCAAATTGTTGATAGTGCTGATTTTATATTTTATGGGGGTGTTGGAATAGTAGTTAAGATATCTACCAGAATTTATGGGTTTGATAAACCAATCAGTAAATATTTTGTTATTTTTGTGTGTTATTGTAATATCAAGGAAATTAAGTGATTTATTGCGTTCATTTTCGATTGTAAATTGTAAACGTGTTTTAAAATTTGTTGATCTTGATTGGGAGGTACTATTAGAAAACAATCATCGACATATCTTTTAAAGACCGGTATTTCCAAATTAATCTGGTTTAAAATTGTGGTTTCAAGTTTTTCCATAATTAAGTTAGCAATGACAGCCGAAATGGGTGAACCCATAGCAGTTCCGAAAACTTGGGAAAAGAACTTATCGTTAAATTTAAAATATGTAGTATTTAAACAGAGTTCGACTGCTTCAATGAAATCGTTAAGTGGTAGTGGGGTATGAATTTGGATTTCATTCCATCTATCTTTAATACATTGAATAGCAATGTTGGTTGGGATGTTAGTGTATACTGATATTACATCAAGACTAATAAATTTAAAATTGTTGGGCATTTTTTGATTTTTAATAAATTTGACGAAATCCCAAGAGTCTTTAACATGAAATTTATTTTTTCCTAAAATACTAGAGATTGATGATGCCAAGAATTTAGACATATTGTAGGTAGGTGATTGTATGCTGGAGACAATGGGACGTAGGGGGATATTGTCTTTGTGGATTTTAGGTAAGCCATAAATTCTTGGAGGTAGGGCGTTGTTGATTTTTAGTTTTTCTGCTTCTAAGTTATTGATTATATTATTGTTTTCCCATTTTTTGATTAAGTTATGTATTTTTTTTTGGATTTTGGTCGTTGGGTCGGTTTTTAGTTGGGCATAAGTGTTTTTGTCTTCAAGTAGTTGAAGCATTTTACTATTATAACAACTTTTGCTCATGATTATGGTTTTATTGGTTTTGTCAGCATTTAGGACATATAAATCTGGGTGATTTTTAATGAATGTTTTTGTTTCTATTATAGCAGGATAAAGAGGGTGTGATTGTAGTAGTTTAAGTTGATTATTTTGCGGATTTTTTTGAAAATTGGTTAAAATATTGACTAAATTACCTCGAATATTATTTTGTGAATGTGTGTCAAGGTTTTTAATGTTGGTTTCAATACTAGAAATAATCTCAAATATTGGAACATTTTTTTGGAATAGACTATATTTGGGACCAAGGCTTAGGATAAATTTGACATTTTCTGGAATAAATGTGTTCGTTAGATTTAGGAACCATTCAGGTTGTACTTGTGGTAAGTTGGTTTTTTTTGAATTGATAGAACGTTGTTTCAATTTTTCTATTTTATTTTTTAGTCTATTTTGCGTTTTCAGTGAAGTTTTTTTAAAAATGTCATTAACAAAATTAAAGAAAGAATCTGTTTGATGTAGTGGTAGAAATGCTAATATTTTATTTTTAATGGTTTCAATGCTAGATTGAAGAGCTTTAATACCTTGACATGTGTCACTAATGTAGATATTCAATTTAGATTTAAAAAATTTGGAAAATATATTATTATTATATTGCTACTTGGCCAAACAAAACAACATCTAGATAAAAGAATATACGCACACCGTTACAATACTAGAATACACAATCATAATTCAACAGCACTAACTAAACATACCTTAAATAATGGTCACAACTTTGATTACGATAATGTCACAATTTTAGATAAAGAAACTAACTATCATAAACGAATTTTTAAGGAAATGTATAGGTAATAGGTATGTAATGCATTACATACCTTGTTTTTTAAAAAATTTTGTTTTTAAAATATGATTTATTCAAATAAATACATATGTATATCAGACAAGCTTGCATGCATCTTTCACATGCAAGTAAAATATAATTTTAACATGTATAAAAATCTCTTTTAACAATGATGTATGTACTATATATTTTAGAATTATTGCATAGTGTAATTTTACTTATATTTTAGTGAAAATGATACAAAACAATGTATCGAAACGTAAAAGGAGAAATATATTAAACTTAACTTAATTTTGACCGTCACTACCCAACAAATTATAAAAAAAAAATTATTTTCCAAAATTATTATCGCCAAAATTATTATTTTATATTCAACCGCCGAGATTCCATTTGAAATGAGAAATTAACTGTAGTGTCGGTCTTAAATGTACACGGCTTTGAATGAAAGTAATGCTGTCAGTCGTATATGACAAAATGGTGCAAACCAACTGTCAAACACAAACGACTGACAACGCAAAACAAAACAATCACAAATTAGTAGGCTGGCAGTCAGAGTGTTAAAATTGTATGCTTTGTCTTTGTTGTTAACTGTTCGGAATATGGTTCTGTTGTCTGGTTTTCCCCGTTACGTATGTCATCAATTATGTATTGAGCGAATTCAACGTCGTTTTTTGAAATATTTGTCCATTAGATCCGATGGTCAATATCCCTGTAGAGGTACTGATTACCTATACCTGCTAGAGAATCATGGTCTTCAATCTCTTACAGAACGTAAACAAAAGTATTGTGCAATATTTGCGTGAAAATTAGTAAATGGGTCAGCTGGGCAACAAACAACATTAAGAAAAAATAAGTACTCTTCGAAGGCTCCAAATCTGCCACAAAATATATATTGAGAGTATAGGCAGTCTAATTTATCAACGATATTATTTTGATAATCAAAAGTGACAGCAAAATTGAAGCACAATCTAGCACAAAATCCAGCCGTTTATAATTCTCCTACCCAGACGATAATATCTACAGTAGCCGCCGAAAATTCTATTGATTGAAAAAAGTTAACCCTCGCACATCACTGCTTTGTAGCAATTCAAACTACTTTGTTGCTGACGAGACTTATACGCGGACTTTTTTCCCCTTACTCACTATTGTTATGATAATTTGTGGCATGTACACATTGTTGGAAACGTCAGGGGAACGCCCTAATAACGTTGCCATCTAGCGGGATTTCTTTTGTCAGACGTCAACGATATGATATATACAAAAGCTAATATTGGATATTGTCGGGGGCCTATTCTCCGTACAAATGCTTTTTAATATTATAACTTATAGTATTTATCTACGATGTTAATGGATATTTCCTTTCCTTGTTTATATTTTTTTGTGAAATTCAGCTCTAACTCTAACAATTAAACGTACGCACTCTTCTCGTCGCAATTAACTCAAGTCGATTACTACAAAGTACATACAAAGACAAAAGAGCCCAACATAAATGTATGTATATATATAACACCCGGTAGTTTGGACAGATTTGCCTTGTATGTATGTACCGTTCGTTGTTCGTACCCTCTTCGTGCTACCTATCAGGGAAAGCTCTTTTGTCCTTTACCATTAACGCTAAAAATTGCAAATCGTAGAACAATACGATAAAATCTCTATTATGTTCGGAGGTTTTTATTAGGTAAGTGCCTTCCGCGTATAGTAGGACGGCCTACTGAGAGCGATTCGATTCGAATTTTCTTTGTTTCGTCCGAATTTATTATTGTTATCCCCTAGGCTGAAGCGTGGTTAGCTGTGATAATCGCGTTTCACGAGCGAATTGGTTTCCTTTCTACCAACTGTTCGTTTGAAGTATGTGCCTGGCGTTGTTGTTGAGATTAGAAATAAGTTGGTTGTAGATGCAGGTTTAATTACGCTGTACAACAAATTTCCGTAGTTTTTTTCCCCTCGCGTGATTTTATCGCTAATTTTATACATACCAAGGCAATTTTAATCGCGGATTTTAATTATATTTCAAAATATCAGGCGTTAGCTATTCTGGAATAATTATATCGAGTTTGGTGCGCATTTTGGCATCATTGCGAAGCAACTCCCATATCAACTAAGGTATCTCTAATATCCAGAGGACTGCTTGATAAATCCTGGGGTCTTAAACCTCAAATGATCCTACGGCAATTATAAGACCCATGATAACCTATGCTGCTTTGTTGTGGTTGTCAAAAACAACACAAAAGGCTGTACAACAACAGCTTCAACAAACCCAGAGACTTACTTGCCTAAATGTAAAATATAGAATAAAAATAATGCTCTATTTCCTTACAAAAATATTTCTTTAATTTACTCCAGATACATGTTTCGGCAATTAGCCATCATCAGTCTAGAATCTACATTTATAAAATAAGTAAGACTAAATAATTATGATTCAAGTAATTACAGTCAGTTAAAAATCAATATGTAGAACATGTTTTTAAATGTCTAGAAGACGTTTTTAGAGAATATAAAATCACAGATTTGAACAGAAATATACCTAATTAAAAATTAAATGTTTTAAATGTCGTAAGGACGTGGTTTATTTTTATAATATGATATTTAGAAACGAGAAAAACAATTAATATTTAAAGGATTAAGGCAGATTAAAATTGGAGTTTAAATTAATGTAGAATGAAGTATATGTGGATAGATGTGAAAATACAGTACGTTGAAGACGTCTGGTTACGTTAACAGACATGGATAAGCAGAATTCGCGGAATGGGGGATAAGGGGTGGAAATAAAAAAGCCAAATTGTTTTTCTTTTTCAATATATTCACCTGCAAGACGGATACATTTTTCACATCTTTCAATTAATTTATTTATACCCTCATAAAAAAATGATTTCTCTTTATCTGCAAAATACGCCGAAACTGCCTCCTTGACTTCATCATCGGCAGTACATTTTTTACCCCGCAGCTCTTTTTTCATTTTCGGAAACAGGTAACAGGTGAACGGGCGCGTTGTCGTGCAAAAGCAGCACACCTTTCGTCAATTTTCCCCGTCTTTTCCCTTTAATGGCTTCTTTTAGTCGCTCTAATATTGAAGCGTAATATTCTCCGGTTATAGAAACACCTTTATCTTTATAATCAATCAACAATATTCCTTCCGAGTCCCAAAATACCGTTGCCATGAGTTTCCCAGCTGATTGTGACACTTTAAATTTCTTGGGAGGTGCTGTGCCCTTTTTATGCCACTGCATGGAGTCTTGTTTGGACTCAGGTTCATAATGATGAACCCAAGATTCGTCTCCAGTAACAATTCGATTCAATACACCATCCTTGTCTTCATTACAGAGGTTCAAAAATGCACGCGAACACGCGCTGTTGTTTTTGCGGCGGCGGGAGCATTCTCGGCACCCATCTTGCCTGACCTTAGACATGCCGAGATGATCGTGTAGGATTTTGAAAATTGTTGTATCGGATACTCCAAGCGTTTCTGCGAGTTGTTTCTTCTGTAGTCGAGCATCTTCGAGTACAATTTTTTCAACTTTTTGGATAAGTGCTGGCGTGGTCACCTCAATGCTCCTGCCCGGCCTCGGGTCGTCTTCAAGAGATTCCCTTCCTTGTTTAAACAAACTATGCCACTTGTACACCATGGTTTTTCCTGGACAAGAGTCGCCGTTAACCAATGACATCTGATTCATTATGGTCGCGACTGATTTTCCTTGCCTGGTAAGGAACTTTATAACGGCACGATATTCGATTTTTTCCATATTTCACTTTTCACTCCTGATTATGTTACTTGGTTGACGATAGCTCAAAGACTAACTGTCTAATAACAATGAAACTTCGTATTTATACTAATTATGAGTCACTGCACAGGCCACGCCCCCAATGCGCCTAATCATCCCCCTACAACCAGCTCATTCCGCGATATAAAAACGCTCCCTCGTATCTAAAAATGAAACCTTAGTCGTAATTAAACAAAATATAATTCCATTAAAGTTACCTGATCTACAATCATACTACTTCGTGAATTTCTACTTTCATTTCCATTTTTTATAAATTGCATACGTTCCCAGAACTACCACTTCGGTTTAGCAGCTTCTAATTCTTCTGTACCCATACCAGAATGAATAGAACTGGAGATTCATGGAGAAAGACTTTCTCCTTTATAGAAGTCCGTAATGGTTTCCGCCAATTCTACAAGCAGACATAGACTGCCACTGCTAGTAATTGGAAAACCTTTAAGTTCCAGATGTTTTAAGAATATAAGAAGTCTTCCAGTTTTATATGATTAACAGAAAAAAAACCTGGATGAATAGTGAGACCTTCAAACGATGGTATGAAGAACAGTTCATTCAAGAAGTGAAAAAATATCAAAACTCAATAAAGAAAAGAGGAAAAGTATTATTACTACTGGACAATGCACCATCCCATCCGTCAATAGAATGTTTAAATAATATTGATGATTGATGTTTACGGTAAAATATCTTCCACCAAATGTAACTTCCCTAATACAACCGATGGATCAGGATGTAATCGAAACATTTAGGTGCCCATATAGAAAAAAATTTCTTCGACAACTATTGCAAGGCAATTTATGTATCTCAAAAACATACGTGACTTGGCCAATTTTAAATAAAAATGTTTAAGTGAATTTTTTAAAAAACAATATTTTGTAAACAAATAATCATATACGAGTATTATATATGTTTGTTGTATTTCATTTCAATAAAAAGTGTTCATAATATGTTGTCCGGATAATGGAGGTTCTACTATACCTGGATTCGCATCTACCATTTCCAAGAGATGCTCCTCCGCGTGTAAAATTCTTCATGTGCTTTTACCAGCCCTACCCTGCTGGCGTTGGTGTAATGTGCCCATAATTCCTCGTAGTTTTCACTTTTTTGATTTCCCAGAAAATGCTCAAAATTTTCATCTTTGAAACGTCATAGATGATAACTCAAACATGTCATGTAGTATGTATAGAGATGAATAATTACAAATTGCATAGCTTTCTGCTTTCACAATTATTACTACTACAGTGTCAACCGAACGGCATTCTTTGAAGTTATTTCCTGTAAATCGTACTCCTGTACAACAACCAGAGGAAATACCAATACCGCGTTGTACAACCGCGAACAATACCGCGGTAAGCGACAAGCAAAAAAGCTATCCTACTTGTTTCCCAAAAACAATACACTATCGCATCTGTGTTTTGGGTCCGCATTGTTTCTCCCGCACGATCGTCGACAAAGCAACCGACGCACCGCTGGAGAAACGATGCAACGCGAGGGACGACGCTCCGATTTCCTATGGTGAAAGGACCGGCATTCATATGTAACACCTGTTATACTCTATACCTATACCGGAGGAGGAGGAGGGAAAACGAATAAAAGCTTGGCTTTATTGGAAAAATGCGGAATTTAAAATCGGTATCTGTGCGAGATCTGCTCTCTTTCTATATATAACTATTGTCCCTTCTTCTATACGGCAATATCGAATTGCATTCCGAATCGAGGGAATAAAAGGCGATTTCCGATCGAGACAGCAATTTCTGCGTGTGTTATCGGTCGGTATAATATCAGGTATAAATATTTATTATGTATAAAGTTAAGTTCTTCTACATTTTATGATATTAAATAAAATTTTAACTAACTCTAATAATAATAATAATATTTATCCGTGCTTGATGATGATGTTTAGAGTATACAGGGTGTGAGAAATATAATCTTCTGGAAACTGATGACAAAGTACAATAACAATACAGAGATGAAAATTCAACATGATTATAAATGTAAATGTTCCTAAAATTCATCACTTAAATATCCCGATATAAATGGAGAAGTAAACATACATAAAAAACAATTGACTTTGGTAAAAAAAATAAAAATAATTAATCCTAACATACGAGGGAGCGTTTTTATATTCGCGGAATGGGGGATAAGGGGTGGAAATAAAAAAACCAAATTATTTTTCTTTTTCAATATATTCACCTGCAACACGGATACATTTTTCACATCTTTCAATTAATTTATTTATACCCTCATAAAAAAATGATTTCTCTTTATCTGCAAAATACGCCGAAACTGCCTCCTTGACTTCATCATCGGTAGTAATTTTTTTACCCCGCATCTCTTTTTTCATTTTCGGAAACAGGTAATAATCACTCGGGGCCAGGTCTGGGCTGTAGGGTGGGTGATTCACAATTTCGAAGCCCATCTTATGCAGGGCAGCTAACGCAACGCGGCTCTTGTGGACGGGCGCGTTGTCGTGCAAAAGCAGCACACCTTTCGTCAATTTTCCCCGTCTTTTCTCTTTAATGGCTTCTTTTAGTCGCTCTAATATTGAAGCGTAATATTCTCCGGTTATAGAAACACCTTTATCTTTATAATCAATGAACAATATTCCTTCCGAGTCTCAAAATACCGTTGCCATGAGTTTCCCAGCTGATTGTGACACTTTAAATTTCTTGGGAGGTGCTGTGCCCTTTTTATACCACTGCATGGAGTGTTGTTTGGACTCAGGTTCATAATGATGAACCCAAGTTTCGTCTCCAGTAACAATTCGACTCAATACACCATCCTTGTCTTCATTACAGAGGTCCAAAAATGCACGCGAACACTCTACGCGCTGTTGTTACTTGGTTGACGATAGCTCAAAGACTAACTGTCTAATAACAATGAAACTTCGTATTTATACTAATTATGAGTCGCTGCACAGGCCACGCCCCCAATGCGCCTAATCACTCCCCTACAACCCGCTCATTCCGCGAATATAAAAACGCTCCCTCGTATATGCACAGAAAAAACTGCATTCAAGCTGATAAATCCAAAATCTCTTCCTCGGACGTCCATTCTTCAATTTCCTACAATAATTCTTCTGATTCCTCCGATGAACTTTCGTCATCCTTGGTAGTTGGCTCAGCAGAAATAAGCATTTGCATTGCTTCTCAGCTGTGCGCTATTGATCCCTTTTTTGGTGTCGGCATGATACTGCTAATTAGGGGATCAGAGCTGCGCGGTAAATTATTCGGGACATCTAAATTCTAAACGAAAATGCTTGTTTCGTGCTTCTGCTGCTTCTTCGGAGAGCAATCCAATAGCCAATAGTGCTTTTTCCATTACCATTGCACCATGCATCAATAACTTGTGCAAGGTAGGGGTCATAGGATACCAGGAATATAATTCGACGTAAAGTTTGGCTGTCTCATATGGATTTTCATCAAATTTTGTTAAGTCGACTTGGTGACCGCTAGAAATTACCTCTAAAATTACTTGTAACCGTTTTATGAGATTATAGTCCACACCGGTAATTTCAGCTGCCATCTCTGGATTGGCGAAGAATCGCCGGCTGGTGTTCCCATCATTGGAGTTTCCAAATCCAGCTTTTGGCACATCGACGATCAAGCCGATTTTCTCTCGAAACTCTTCTCTCTCACTATCTGATCTCAGCTGCCACTTTTGCGCGGGAATTAATAATAATTAATTTCCAATAGGCGTATTCTAGCATGCAATACTGATAGGTTAAATTGTAATTCATCACAAGTAATAGTTTTGTTGGCCGCCCAAAAGATGACCGTCTGAGCCTTGGAATTTCGAATAATCCTTGTAGCCATTTATCATTTTTTTGTCAGGAAAATTTTCGCTTTCTTATGCGCTTCGATCCACCTTTTCTTAAATTGGGACTTCAAATACGAAAAATTATATTTAACATCCTTCAATTGCTCCTGGCAATATTCATCTTGCGATAAAATATATCCCTAAATATAGTCCAACTTTTCGTCAAAATTTGGCAAGTCTTGCTGTTGCATTTTATCAAAAAGTAATCTACGCGTTACTATACGGGCCCCAGAGGCACCCTCAGATTCTGAAACAAAACAAAAGCTGTTTACAGCCACTTAAAGTAAATCGCGTAATTTTGCAATATTTTTATGAGAGCCTTAAAAATCGCGATTTTACGGGATATCGCGGCTAATCGTGATGCGATTATTTAGTACAAAGACCCCTCTTTCCCTTGTAACATTCAAATCCACTAGGACGCACCCTGAAGCATAACAAAAACCTTTTTGAAGATCAAAATCAAAATAAAAATATGGCAATTTGGAGTACAATTTCCTGTAGTGGGGGTTCTTGTTTACCTAAATTGAATTCGATAAAATCAATTTATGGCCGCCTAAATTGGTAAAATTCCCCCATGTGGAACCTCCACCAAATTTGTTAAATATGCGATGCAAGAGGTTATGACATTATCTGGGTTTGATGTCTTTTCATAGGAGATATGAACTTGTTTTTTTTTTCATTTTTTTTCGATTATTCTTAAGTTTTCAAAAAAATTATTTGGTGGTCAGTCATCGTCAAACGTTGGTCAATTCTATACTGCAACAAAATTTTAGTGTTTGTAGTAGACAAAAAAAAAATCTTTTTTTGAAAATTTTGAAAATGTGAGGGGTGGTCAAACATGGTCAATCGTATCCGATGAACAAAATGTCTGTATTGGCTAATTTTAGCAGAATTTTAACAAAAGGTGGTCAATCGAAATCGCTGATGGTCAATAGTGGTCAATAAGTGATCAAGCCTTTCTAGCATTTTTTTCGATTTTTGACCACTTTATGGTGCCAACTTCGCGGACACAACGGTAACTTGTATAAAGGTACCGCCCTCCGTTGTAAGTCAAAAATCCTGTGCCAAAGAGCTGTGATCCCACAGTATTATTCCATAGGACATCACAGAATGAAACCAGGCAAAGTACGCCGTTTTCTAAGTGCTCAGGGATACCGAGAGTATAGTGTGCCACGAGTGTAGGATGCCACGTCCTCGCAGTGAGTTCCCCACTCGAGCCTTGACTCCAAAGTAAAACCTAAATATTTAACCTGAGTTGCTTCATCAAAGAATGCATTATTTCTCAAAGAGAAAATCGTTTAAACTGTTCGTTAGTATTTATATAGCACTAATCTATTTGATGTGCACCAGTTTGCAGCACAATCACGTACCAATGATGCCGTCTCCAAGGCTTCCAAGTCATCCGCAAAAAGTATACATTTACCAATCGTCATATGTTTAGGAAAATCATTGATATATATTAAAAATAGAATCGGTCCCAGTATGGAACCCTGCGGCACTCCCAAGTGCATTGTCACTTCATTCGAAATATTGTGATTTATTTTGACTATCTGACGTTTATTACTCAGATAAGACTCAAAATATTGTAACGAGTGTTGATCAAAATTAGGAGTATATAGTTTAAGCTTTTGTAATAGAATGATAGAAAATGTAGCCGCACAATACTCGCCGCTCTCAAAACATGCTAAGGCGAAATCAACAAAATCTAGAACGGCTGCAGTAGTGGACCTTCCTTAGGGTCTGCCGGTAGGATAAACTGTCCTGCTGTCAGGCTCTTGGACGTTCTATCATTAACAGTAATGTTTAATTGTTCTGTAAGATAAATTTTGTACAGCTCTTGAAGTAGATTTAAATTATTTCTATTCGTAAACCGTTTTTTGGATTTTTGGGAAGACTTTTCCCTAATAAATTGGAAAGGAAATGCAAGCTTAATCGCATCAACAATGTTATGATTACTATTATAGTTACTATTATTACCTATAAAGATCCAGTCGACACTTAAGTATAGTTGAAGAGTGACTCTCTTTATTGAAAGGGACTTGTAACAGCTGCCCAGCATGGTCACTTAAATTTGGTTCAAACGCCGAAGCAACATAATTATCAAATTCAAAATTAATAAAGATAGTATCAATGCAATTAGTAATAATAATAATAATTTTTTTTCCTAATGTGTGGTGGGTGCTTAGTTGCAGTGACTCCGTAAGCTGTATTACTTGTCTGGCTATCACTGCAACTCTTGCGGTGTAGTTTAGTGTGTGTAAGTTGTGTTTAAATGGCTTTGTGACAGCATCATATCGCCTTTTATGATGCTGCGCTGTTAATCACTTTGCTCCCAACAGCGAATGGCAAGTCGATCCGGGATTAAACTCTGCGAAAAAATGTCACCGTCCCTCCAGAGAATTGAACTCCGGCACCTATCGTCCTCTCACAACAATAGTCAACCGCCTAACCACTGCGGCCATCGACCCGTTAATAATAATAATAATAATAATAATAATAATAATAAAACCAACATCACTACAATGTTCAGTCAGGCATAAAGCTTCAAATTTAACATTACAATCAACCAAAAATCCATCAAATAATTGATTGAACTCTGTATGAAAATAATCCCCAGTATTAGCTAACCTACTGTAGAGCTTTTTTTCTCATTTACGTACGACCTCCTCAGTGGTTACCACCACCCCCATTCCAACTTCTTCAACTGCTGCTGCGACGTACATTTTATTATGAAGGTAACTAGTTAAAAGCCGAGGACGCCAATGGTCTTATCCAGAACGACCGGCTTGCGCTCTCTCGAGGAAATACACACAAGAATTAAGTTTATTAACTATGAAATATTTCCGCTAGAGGGAGATGCAGCATAACTTTGCATTACCTCCGGAAATTATTGTTATTACGTTTAGTAAGGCAGTGAGCGGGAGATGGCGCCGCACCCAACGGTAGGGCGAGATAAGGCTACGTCGTCGACGAGGCCAAAGACAAAGAGACCGAAGGAGGAAAGATAAACGGAAATAATTTGTGTTATTTCGCGACTCTGAAATTAAGCGTTATGCAAATTTGTTTGCTCCTCTCGCTTTATCCTGCTGGAATTCACGATAAGATGGTGCTATACGCGATTATTTTATAGAGTGTATTGGATATAAACGGGACGAATTTGAATATTTTCATGTCTTTACTTTCATTAACATATTTTAAGCGAACAAAATTATCTACGACAATTAAATAACTAACGAATTCTTACATCTATACCGGCCACTTTAAAACGTTCTCTTATTTTAAAAATGAATTCCACGCGTCTTTCCTTTTAATCCGTCCTCGGCGAACTGATGGCGGCGGTCTCGTCTCGTAATTTCGACCATTTAGATAATTTGATAATACCGGGTCGGTGGTAGGTTTTTCTCAACTTCATATCTTTCCAATTTAGATAAAAGCCCCTCGTCTGCGGTCGCAAGCTCGGGCTCTACGTACGCTTTTACCAATATCAACTTTGACGGCCGATTTTCTAACGGGGAAAAGAATTTTCGTGGCGCAGTCAGACGGATTATCTCCGAACGCTTTTTCTTCTTAATGCAGTAAAAAATTATTAAAGGAATGTTTTAACTTAACTAGAAGCTGTATATCAGACATATGGTTCTTAGTAACTGACTATTTACTATATTTACCTGCAGACTTTGTAAAAAAATGAAGAGAGCGATCAAGAATAAACGTCAGAACCAGTTAATATCTGACATTATAAAGAAAGTCTGCAAACACACAGGACAACAACACAAAAGGATCATAATGACCAGAAGAAACCAATATATTTCCAACTTTGATTGATTGATTTAGGTGAAAATAACAGGATGGCTTCCACTGCAAGTTGGCGAAAGGAACTAACAAAGAATCAGTCACAAAAAAACATCTTCAGGTCTGTTTTTTTTTTATTTTCTAGACTCACAATCAGTCTAGTCAGTGAGTAATGTTGTTGGCAGGCTTTTTCAACACCTCCCAGAACAACCTAACGGCAATCCAATATCTTGGTAATGCTACAAAATTTGACAGATCATCAAGCTTTGATTATTCATCAGCTCTGAAAAAAAGGATATCGGCCTTTTGCCAAAATCATCGCCTGACATCATTCATTAATGATAATAGAGTGAAGGAAGACCTTATTCATCCTTTAAACATTACAACACGAAAAGTTCAAACATAGATGTCGCGAGAGCTGTTCACATTGTGTCATGGTCAACATGACTGACTATGAATCCAAATATAATTAGAATTATTGCTTCATATCTGAATGACAAGACGATCAAGCTTGCATAGCTTCTTCCAGCAAACCTCTTCTAGTAAATAACTTTTGGCATCAGAGAGGTATTCTAATAACATAGTCTGTCGAAGACTACCGCATCCTCTAGATGCTATCTATGACTAGGTCTTCAGATGGAAAATTATTTTGTTAGGTAGTTGTCTCAACTTCCCTAAAACTCGTCGACTTAGTTTAGCTGGTCTCTGATAGTCTTACTTCTCTCTGTTAGGGTTGAGAGAGTAGTAGTCTTTTCATATCTGTTAGAAATCCTTCAAACTTTGGAAGTTTGAGAGGCTGTTGGCACTTAATCACTGCCGAGGTGATCTGAGGAAAATCAGCGAGTTGCTTGAGATTGTCGCTCTTTCAGAGGGCTTAGTGGCAAACCCTGTGAGATGGTTCTTGAGTGCATGGACGTCCAGGTTCGCCCGGAGTTGAACATTCCTGACGAACCAGGACGCACCTACAATCAATCACAGCATTTTTTGGCCAGGCTCGACCATGACAAGATTTCTACTTCCAACAAAAGGGTCCTTTTCGAATACCGAGGTAAAAGGCCGACTGACTCCATAGAAGTCTGTAATACGCCGCAAATATGTTGTCGTGGGGCGGTGGAAAGGGGCGGGGGTATTTTTGTGAAGCGGATAGCGACACACTTCGACTCGTTCGTGTAAATTAATAAAAATAAGCTTGGCACCCTCCACTACCGATTTCGACGTGGAGATCGAGGTTTCTAACTTTATCGTGAAAGTTCTAGAATCAAGGTATGAGCAAGGGGTTGGTTGATGCCAAAAGAGAGCAGACAGTGTCGAAGACTCGTTCTATGTCCAGAAAGATAATCCTTCTCTAATCCCAAACAGTTCGTCTTGAAAGATGTCGTTAACGAGAACACCTTCTTCTTGAGCTTGGTCAAGATGACAGCTTTGACGACTTTAGATAGAGAAGCTGTCATTCTGAGCCGAAACATGTAGAGAGATTAATAAAATTTTAATGTGAGAAGAACGCAATTTTATTATTATTTATCAACTTGGCACTCACATATGGTCAACAATAAATCAATAATACTTGTTCTCCAAATTGTATAGTGTAGACATCATTAATCAGAGAAACCTGGCTAGACTCCCATATAATCATAAATGAGTCAAATATACAGGGTGGTTGGATTTTCATTGTCCAGCCTACATCAGCTTTTTTATCAAAAATGCAAAAAAATGTTAGAGAAAAGTGTTTCTTATCTTGAAATGGTCTATCATATTGCATCATTAGTAATCTTTCATAGCTTACTGATTTTTAGCAGCGATAATCAACTGTAATTCTGAATACGTCTTGAAAAGGTGCCAGTTAACTGCAGAGAATTTTCTAAATTTTGAAAAGTATTTACGTGAGATTGTCTTCTGTCAGGATATAAATTTTGATATAAGATAGCAGCCTGACGTTTATTGTTGTTTGAACTGTGAAAAACGCACAGCATATCAACTGTTCACCGTTTGTGAAGCTCATGTTCAATTTTCTTATACAAACTACTAACGTTTTCCATTTAAACAATAAAAAGTTGATTATCGTTATTAAAAATCAGTAAGCTATGAAAGATTACTAATGATGCAATATGATAGACCATCTCGAGATAAGAACATTTTCCTCTCACATTTTTTGTATGCTTGATAATAGAGCCGATATAGGCTGGATAATGAAAAACCAACCACACTGTATAGGTCTTAAGGTTCAGACACAACATCGAGGTTACTATTTCTCATCAGAAACAAGTAAAGCCTTACGGATTTCCACGAAACCATAATTCTAAAAAGAATTCGTCATCTCCGAAGTTGGTCAAAATTTATACTTATCCCCCATCGAAAATATATAACTTATACCTACATATAGGTAAGTATATATTTTTCAATTACCTAAGAGATCGTAAATAATTCAAACGTCACACGCGAAACGGACGACGGTACCGGCAAAAAGGACATATCAAATAGCCCGACGGTGTACTAGATGGTGGAAAAATACTCCGAGGAAACGTCACATACATCAATGTTTCGAAGAGTGTACAAATACCTGAAGACGTAGAAGAAGAAGTCGTAAATTTCCGATTCTATTCGGACAAAATATGCAGCCGTAAACGTCAGCCTATTTGTCACGTTACGAACACGACCTTCCAAATCTCTTGCGGAATTAGACTTCGGAAGGTGAGACGGCCGTGGCACAACTTTACGATAAAATTAAACCGGCGAGTATCAACGTCACGATTCCCTGTTTCTAAGGGAGGCGCTTAAATTTTATAATATAAACGAAATTATATGGAATATCGACTAGGTACTGATTGAAACGAGAGAGCACCATTTTCATAAAGCTCATCTGCCCGGCTAAATGAATATTACCAACGGTTGGTCGCGAAGACAACAGGAAGTTTGCTTATTTATTTTCTTTTATCCTCTGTTGACATTCGTTATTAATCTCTTTTATTAATTTTCTTTCGGTATTATGTTTTCGCGATAAAATGAAAGATAAATTGCGTGTTGTGCCGCCTTTATATGAGGGAAATGTCGCCGCCGCTGCGGAGCCCCTTAGTCCGCTGGAAAAGCCGTCGCGTTTCGGGATTCTGTTTCGAGTAAATTTTCCGCATTGATGGCGTAATAAAGCCTCGCCGTTTTTGCCTCATCCGTTGATGCCTGAAAGGATATCATTCCTGAAATCTATTAATAAAGAAAATAAAGAGATTGTCTTCTAACGTCGCCTTTTCTTTTCAGAGCGCGTCGTGAAATTATCTCTAGATTGTGCGCGAAATAATTTATTTATTTCAGTCTAATACACTGTTGAGAAAAAATGACGAACACATGCATAATTTTTTTTTAATTCTAAAACCCCACCGGTGTGAAACATGAACAATAGCGAAACTAATACTCGCATGCACTCGATACAAATCATACAGAGCTTCGAATTAATTGCCTTTATACACACATCCAATGCGTAATACGATATCGCTATGCTACTCGATAACAACTCATCGGCGTCATCGACTCTTTTCCGGCTTCTGGTGTAGTATCGTCTAACAGTTAGAGGAGAGGACCGCTGTCCCGTCATCAATTCTTCCTTTTCTCCACGGTCGGAATCGCGCTCGGATGGGCCACGAAGGGCTCGTTCGACAAGAACCCTATAAATATTGATGGCAAAGCACAAGCGGAACCCCACTTCTGACTGATCGTTATCTCCGCGTGCGTTTTTCTTTTCTTCTTTCCATCGTGTCCTCCCTTATTCGTCGCGGAGTGCGTTGACCTCACTGGAGGATGACCGTACAATGGTGAGCCGTGGGCGCATTGATGATGCATCCTTCTCGTATATGCAGTTGGTGTGAGGATGACTTCCTAAGATCTGGCGATTTCATGTGAAATATGAGATTGGTAACCATTGGAAACGTGCTTACCTATAATATGATACTGGTTTCGGTCATATACAGGGTTATTCACGGAACTGATTCGTCTCTAACTCTAACAGTTCTGAAAACGTACCATCTACAGGTCAAAATTTTGCGTTTGGAGGTCAAACGCAATAATGTAATAAAATTTGAGGAAAATACTCGTCATTGTGAACTTTTTTGTTTTTCACAACCAATTCCAAGCGATGAAATTTGATCAAAGTGGCCGCCATTTTAAACTTTCTTGTTTTTAAACCAAGTTTTCAAAATCAATATCTACAGGACCTCAAGACCTGCAAATTATATGATTGCACTTTGCCTCAACTGTATGGCAAGGTAGGTAAGCAGATTTGAAAGGTCCCTCTTCTCATACAAACTTTGTCACCCTCTTAGAACTTGACTTTAAAAAAAAAACGGAAAAACATGTTTTATTAATTGTGTCAAGAAGCATTCACATCAAGTTTCAACAAAATTTGATCATGAAAATATTCTTTTCGATGATCCTTCTGTTCTCGTCCAGGGTTGAACGCAAACTTCTTTAGCCCTTTTATCTCCTTATTGGGTCCATCCTGCCCTTGAAATGTGGTTGTGTGGGTGGGGTCAGCCCCGGAGTCTGCGATCGCTAAGATGTTATGATCTTCGTAAGTGTAGGCTTTCTATAGATTGTCTATGTTCAGCACTCTGTTGACTCTTATCCTAGGCGGTGGTCGGTTGGGGTCTAGTTCCATTAGCTGTGAGACCAGAAGATTGGCAGCAGTGGTTGTACGGTCGCGCGTCTTATCGGCCAAAGTTGACAGGTGGTCCTTAAGGGATGGGATTTTCAAGTCAACTCGGAGTTGTTCATTCCTTATGAATCAAGTAGCTCCAACCAGCATTCGAAGGATCTTATTTTGAAGGATCTCTAGCTTCTATAGGTTTGTCTTCGCTAGGCTTGACCAACAAAGGGCTCCATATAAAATTAATAAAGTACTCCTGCAGGAAAGGAGTGGGAGCAATGCTGATCTTGCTGCCAGAAATCTCTCTGATATTCTTTTCATATGCTGTTGAAAAGTAAGCCTCAGTAATCCTGAGCAGTTAGAAATCGGTACATTATCCCTCGCGGAACCTGAATTGTTCGTCCTGAGTAATGTTGTTGACAAAGATCCTTCTTTCTTTAATCTACGCAGGACAACAGATTCGACTATCTTGGCTAAGCACAAGATGAGCTCAATGGGACGATAATTCAGGGAGAATTAAGGATCCTTACCAGATTTTGGGATGACCACTACATGAGCAAATTTCCAGACATAGGAGGGGAAATATTATAACCGAAGGATGGAATTGATTTGTGTCACCACTCTGTGGAGCAAAAAATCAGGGAACTGCGAGAGGGAAAATATTCTTTTCGATACAAACTTTGCCACTCCCCTACAACATCCCCTTCAAATTTTACAATAGAATGCCCTGTGCGCACGCACACATGTCCACCTTGATCCTTTAATGCGTCACAGCGTGAAATATCTTTCTGTGATAAGTGTACGTAAACGAATTAGCTTTGCCAGTATAAATTAACACATTGCATTTCAAAATATTAATTCCTAAACGGTGATCAAAACATCAGACAGCAAGTATAATACGAGGTATGGTAATTAAACTCCGAGAAGTGTAAAATAAAATACAGACAAATCAAGTTAGGAACCAAACTTTATTAACGGCTTTCACGGTAGTCCTCTCCTAACTTAGAACATTTCCAACGATTCTTCCATGATTGGAAGCAGTCTTGATAGTCTTCTGAAGTTAGGCCTTTCAAGACGCTGCCATGGAGAGTTCCTTTGAGGCGACTCTTCATTTTAGAGAACAAAAAGAAGTTATAGTGGACCAAATCGGGGCTGTAGGGAGGATGCGGTAACATTGGAATATTTTTTTGCCAAATATTCACTCCAAATCAAGGAGGAATCATCATCGTGGTGCAAGAGCCAGCCGGGTCGTTTACGGACAGCACGCTGTCGCAGCCGCTACAAAACTCCAACATAGAACTTTCCGGTCATTGTCTAGCCCTCAGGGATGTATTCCTAGTGAGTAATCCCATGAATATCGAAGAAAATTATCAGCATTGCCTTCAGCCGTGATTTTAACATCCCTGCTTTCGTTGGGCGTTTCCCACCCTCTTCCGCCCACTGTAGACTTTGTCTACGGGTCTCGGGATCATATTCGAATATCCAGGATTCATCTCTAGTGACTATATGGCTCATCCAGTCTCTGCCTTCGCACACGCAATGTGAGACAACAAATCGTCACAAATTGATTTTCGCATTTGGTTTTGTTCCATTGTAAGAACTTTGGACACCATCTCACAGAGCTTTCGCATATTCAAATTTTCGTGTAACATCTAATTGTCTTTTTTATTTATACTTGAGTCGAGCTAGGTGGCGAAGGAATTTCCTCACCAAGCTAAGTAATAAGAGAGAGTGGGTAGGAGAACACTCCACGTACTCCCTAAAGGAAACCACTATCAAGTGGTATGTGGACGGGTCTAAAACCGATAAAGGAACAGGTGCAGGCATATTTGGGCCAGGAACCAAATATTCCGAGCCAATGGGGACATACCTCAGCTTCTTCCAAGCGGAGATCAATGCAATTGGAAGATGTGCTCAACTGAACCTTGACAGGAACTATCGGAAGCAGAGCATAGCAATTCTTTCCGACAGTCAAGCAGCCCTAATGGCGCTGAGCTCTAACGTGGTCAGCTCGAAATTAGTCTGGGAATGTCTTGATAGATTAAACAACCTGGGCAAGAATAATAGAGTTGCACTATACTGGGTACCAGGACAGACTGGAATCAGAGGCAACGAAGAAGCTAATTCACTAGCAAGAAAAGCCGCTACAACTCCGTTTGTGGGACCTGAACCGTTCTGTGGTATAGGGACGAGCACCTACAAAAAAGAACTTAAAGATCGGGAAGAGAGCCTCAGAGCATCCCTCTGGGAGAATCTTCCTGGTCTGAGACACTCCAAGATCTTCCTTGGAAACTACAATAAGCATAGAGCAAAAACTTTGCTGGAACTTAGCAGGAATAGATTGCGCATCCTCACAGGGTTCCTTACAGGGCACTGTCACCTTGGTGAACACATGGCAAGGATAGGTCTAAAACAGAATAGCGACTGCAAGTTCTGCGGGGCTGAGGAGGAAAATCCGGAACACCTAACATCTTACTGCACCGCCATCATAGAAACCCGAGCCAGCCATCTCGGTAAAGACGTTATAGACGAAGAAGACATACCTTCCCTGAAACCATCACAGCTAATGCAGTTTATCAAAGCTCTTGGACTGGATGGGGAGCTGTAGGAGCGGGCATACCCCCAGCAGCTTACAACTCACGCAAGGAGGCACAATAGATCAATAGGTCGCAGCGCAGTATCACCCTCATTTCAAATCTAATCTAGGTGGCGATCAGGCAGGATTAGTTCTCAAAGACGGTCGACATTTGCGTTTGTGTGTTTGCGAATTATCGCTCTTGATCGTGGGTCGTCATCTAACGATTCACGACCATTTTTAAACCGTGTTGTCCATTCAAACACACATGCTTGTGACAGACACACAAATCTATATTAACCTCCCGTAATTTTCGTAAGATTTCTGCGGGTTTTTCACCACTTATGACCAATAGATTGGTCATTTCTGCGACCGAGTTAAAAATCTTGAATCCGGAGAAAACGAACCACACATCCGATTACCATTGTCTCTGCGACTGAGAGAAAGGACCACTCTAACCATGAGCATGTGCCCCAGGCATGCAGTGTTGCCGGTTCGTACATCACAACTAAATTCTCGGAATTTAACTGCCATAATTAAGCTTCTAAATCTTCATCAGCAAAGAGGAGGCGTGGAAAGTCCAATGATTTACTGACATCTTTAATAAATAGCAGGAATAGGAGAGGTCCTAAGTTGCTTCCTTGTGGAACTCTCGAGTTTGGACAACAACATCGTTTGATGAAATGTTTTACATATGGCATTTAAAAACATCAAAAGATAAAACCCATATTCTATACTAGTTACAGTAATTTCAACTCTTCTCTATATACATTTTTTTTCGCTTCTAAGTTTACTCGTATTAATTAAGCCATAAATTTCGTGTTTCACGTGTTTTTCCCTTTTTTTTTCCTTGTATACGTGGACCGCCCTACTTTACCAAACAACGACAGAATCGCCATAATATTTTACTTAATGGCCAAGAGCTTTCAACAGCAAACGGTTCAATAATAACGCACCCTTGCGTGACACTATCACGAGCCGGCTGTACACAGTATAACAGTGAGAACAACTAGAGTACATCGAACAAACTAATAAAACGCCCCATTTTTTCGTGCGACCTTTCAACGCACGCATAAATTTTAGATACCCTCCTGTATATTACAAAAAATCTAAAAAGATCTCCTAGTTGGTCCCTTTACCTTGGTTTGGAATTATTTAATTTTAATTTCTTTTTTTTTTTACAGAAATCTTCGATCTAATTCCATACATGTCGTCCTAAGCGATGACTTATTTTCATTATGAACGCACAATATCCGGAGCCCCGGAACGGCAATTTTTATGATACTTTTTTGCGCCGGCGGAGCAACGCCTCATAAAAAAAGACCAACAAAGGTCGCGTTAAAATTACAATCTTCTCGGACAATATAAAAACGTACAGGAAAAAAGGGAATTAATTACGCCGCAATAATCAAATGTCATTTTCCCGAGGAGCCGGCCAAGGCAGGTCGTAGTGTCGGTTAGCGGCCCGAATCCGTCCGGGCCGGGGCTGAAAATTACGCCGAAGCTATAAAACATTTTACTGCCGCCGGCCGATTAGTAATAAACAGTTTATATTCTTGCTCAGATTAAAAACAAAAAAAAAACACACACACACAGAACGATATAATAAAATAAGAGAATGTTTGGGGATTTATTATTATATGAACCGTTTTCGACGCACTTTCGTGTTTAATTAGGAATAATACGGTTTGTTTGGTTTATATTTAACACTTCAACTAATTTTTATATACTGTGATATACAGGGTGTGGCGCGAAGAGTTTTGATTAGAAGTTTTTGCGGATGTAGTAATAGGCGAAATGTAAAATTTTATAAAATTACACTATCCATAATGCTGATTTCAAATATAATATTTTCATAAATTATCTACTTCCGGTACACCGGAAGTACATACTAACTCGCTTATTTTAAATAGAACATGGTATTTTTTATTTTATTTTTTAATTCTCTATCAAATTCTAAGTAAATTTCATGTACCATGTCTAATACTAAAAATGAATAGTTTTTGAGATATTTCAATTTTTTTTAATTTTTCTAGAAAAACACAGTCCCAAACAAATCACGATATTGCTGCAAACAAACATGCTAGCGACTTAAAATTTGACATGGCGAATTGCAAGACATCACTAAAGTGCCTCGTCCTTCGAAATGTAAATTTTTTTATACAGGGTGTTTTCCACATAACACTCAATTTCAACAATTTCAAACAATTATAACACGCTTATTTCAAATACAACACCCTGTATATTATATCAGATTTCAATTCCTATCTTCATTCTCATTTAATTGATACTAGCATTTCCTCTACCTAAATCTAACCGGTTTTGAGATATTTTATTATTTTACTTAACAATAACGAAACTTAATATTTCAACATTAATAAAGCGTAGGCCGTGGCTGTCAAAAATGTGACAACTTAATAGTAAATTGTCTGTGTATTCATTAGATGTTTTCATACTTTCCTCCAAAAGTTCATGTTTTATAGCAAGAAATGGCAAATTTAGCATCTACAAATGATCATGATGTCATTATTTACGGCGAGTGTAATATTAAGCGGACGTGTCGTATTTTTAAGACAAAAGTTAATAAAAACAAATCAATTTAATGAAATATTAGAGGACATTTCCGGAAGTAGACCATTCATGAAAATATTATATTTAAAATCAGCATTATCGATAGTGTAATCTGATAAAATTTTACATTACGCCTATTACTACATCCCCAAAAAAAAAAAAAACTACATCTCCAAAAATTTCTAATCAAAACTCTTCGCGCCACACCCTGTATACATATACAGGGTCCGCCATCCGTCTGAGATTGTCATGGCTTTAATATTGCAAAATTCGAAAAGTTATGTAATGTAGGTGGTAGCGGACTAGTAGGAGCACAAAATAAAATTATTGGTAATTATACAGGGTGTTGAGGAAAGGAGTGTGATGTCAAAGTTGTATTTTTTTTAATGGAACACCCGGTATATTATTACCAATTGTTAATAAGGGCACTTCTAGCTTTCTTTTGATATAAGGATATGGCTGTCTAACTCCAATAGTTTTCAAGAAACATCGAATTAAGGTTTAAAATTTAACATTTTGTAGAAATTATTTTACATCTACTCGTATGTACATTGATATTGCACAAAGTTTTTAGTGACCTTAACGTAATGATCTTTCGTTATTATCCAACTTCCTAGAAGGGAGCATGTGCAACTTAAGTAGGCATGGCTAGTTCAAATAAAATTGAACAAAAGAGTTTGATTTTCTCCTTGCGCGCAGTTAGTGTGCCATTGCTGTAATAATATCGTGATTAAAGATAATTTTTTCCCTTCCGGAAATGATAAATATGGTATACAACTTCATCAGCAGTTAGGTGAAGACGTCTTCGAGCATAGACTAGGATTTTGCCAAGAAATGAGACAAAGGCTCCAAATCCACCCAGAAATGTTAGACTGCATTCTGTTTAGCGATGAGGCGTCATTTCGACACAATGGTTCGCTTAACAGGCACAATATGCATTATTATGCCACCGAAAATCCCCACTGGGTTAGATACATTGATCATCAACATCAGTGGTTATTAAATGTTTGGGGTGGCGAAAGATACTTGGAATTTTTCAGAAATTAACTTCCGCTGCTTTTGGACGATGTTGATTTAGGAACTAGGCAACAGATGTACCTACAGCAGGACGGTGCCCCAGCACATTATCATCAAGCAGTCAGGAATTATTTTCAAGAGTAAGTTCCTGAAAGATGGATAGGGCGAGGCGAGCTCTTCACAATGATCTTTGAATTTCAGATTTCCAGACAGTTGAAGACCCAAGAAACAGACGGTGTCGTGATTGGGAAGTGTTTTAGCGGTGAGTATTAGTTTTTGCGTTTTGTTGTAATTCAGGCTTAATCTGTTGCTCCCAAACCACTCTTCCGCCTCTCGTTCTGCCGTCTCTGCTTTCTGCACAAGAGCTTCTCTACCTCGGCGTCTGCACAGAATCGACGTATCGTCCGCGAACAAGAATGACTTGCCGCTGGCAATGGAACTGGGTAGGTCATTTATATATATAAGGAACAGCATTGGCCCTAATACTGAACCTCGTGGAACACCCCTCAGTAATTCCATTCTATTAGACAATGCTCCGCTCCATGCGACCACCTGATTTCGATTACTGAGATAAGATGTTAATAACTTATGAGCCTCCCTTCGTATACCATAATGGTGGAGTTTCTGCAGTAAAATGTTATGGTCAACGGAATCAAATGCCTTGGTTAGGTCACAACAAACCAGCATCGCCTCCTCTTTGTCGTCCACCACATTTGCAATTCAACACCATTCATTATAATAAACAAGTTTGTATAAGTTTAATTTCGATTTGTTTTAATACAAAGAAAGACATTACAGCCTTCGGAAAATTTTGTGGAACACCCGGTATATATGCATGCATACATATGTGTTGGAAGTTATGTTATGAAACAACTTTAACTTCGAAGGTAGTATCCCTGCAGCACAACTCCCAAATAATGGAGGATAAAGCAATCGCTGGAGGCAGGGTTATGTACCGAAACTCCGAAAGCTCTTTTTAAACTGTAGTGCACTTTAGAACTATACAATTATTGAGATGGGCGATTCTAGAATGTAATATGCAGATAAGTGACCAGCGCATCCCCTAGGCTGTGATCAGTGTTTGTTAACTTTACGAGGCCCCGAAAGTTTGCGAAGTCGAAACTTTGATATCATTAATGCTAAATACTAGTGGTAAGTATTATGAAATCTAGATTAAAAAAAAACTGCAGATGTGAGAAGATAATTCGTGATATGAGAAGCTACAAAATCAATTGAATCATCAGATTTGTATTGTTAAATAAAACTGCTCCTATAGTCGCTCTGGAAGTCTTCAATAGAGAAGCGAGAGAGGCGTTCATCACAATAATGCTTTATGGAAACAACTCTTTAATAAATCGTGGCAATTTATTAAACCTTACAATATTCCATGCTTCGATTTGTTGACTTCAAAAAGTATGTGTCGTCCGTCAGTTTTCATGATATTTTGAGTTAAAAAAAAACCTTAATAAACATGCTAAGCTATAAAACACAAGCCAAAGCGTTGAAGGACGATAATGAATGTTTCAATACAAAACAACGTTATTACTATAAGCGGCTAAGTCGTTATAAGACAGATATACTACCACTATCTACTACTATGAATTCTATCAATTATATTTTATGTTTAACGAGATAGATGAAAAACAGCTCCTGAAATTACGGCTGAAATTAATTATGGTCGTCAAAAGCTTATTAGTGTTTCTACTGTGCAGAGAAGATTAAGGAAGGGTGGTTTATTTGGCCGGAATAGCAATGCGTAAAGCTCTACCAGAGAGCATCAACACTGAACAATTGAACAATGGAAGAGTGTTTAGTGAACTGATGAGTGCGAAAGGAGAACGGACAGCAGACGTTTGTGTTGTATCCACCGTCAAGCATGGTGGAGGATCGATTATGGTTTGGGAGTGTTTTGGGGGCATGTCACTAGGAGAACTGTGATTAAAATTGATGGAATTTTAAGAGAAGCCTGGGCTGAAATAGGACCAGTTACTTTAACAAAATTAATAAGAAGAATACCACAACTGCGTGCTGCAATTTGAAGGCAAAGGTGAACATATAAATGTAAAATTTAATTTTTTTATTGCCAAATATGTTATGTAGAACCGATGTGTACTTAGTGTCCTCCGGAAGGTCATTAATATAGATTAGGAACAATTATGGTCCCAGGATCGAACCTTATGGCAGTCCTCATTTCACCGTTTGCCACTCCGACTAAGTAATCCCTGCTGTTTTATAGTCCCACTCTATCCTTTTGGTACAACTTGCACTCATATCTTCCGTGAGATTTTTGGAGACATGGTGACTTGACTGGTTAGACTTTTTTTAGATATATCCTATATTGATTTCTACTTCACTACCTCACAGTCTTTCTCCTAGGAGATTCACGCTCTGCCCATTTACAATCTGGTGTTCTCGGGATTGGGCTCCTTCATCCAGTACAATCATTATGAAAACGTTCATTTTCAATAATTCAGGTTGTGCAAATTTATTAATGCCATCGCGATGTCCATTCTTAAAACATTTAGTAGTAGTATTATTTTTGCATAAAACTGTAGGTTTTAATTACCATAGTTAGAATGATCCGAATTAGGTCAAATATGTGGTGTTTTGTTCAATAACTTCTTGCCTTCAAGCCTTCGTCCGTATTGGCAAAAAATTGTGACAGCCGATTTTCACAAACTTCTCTTGTAGCAAATTTTTCATCAGCAAAATTCTTCGCCATGGACAGGAGCAGATGGTAATCACTTGGTGCCAGGTCCGGACTATAAAGTGGATGCATAAGAACCTCCCAACCAAGCTCCAGGAGCTTCTGACGAGTCACGATCGATGTGTGTGGCCTGACATTGTTCTGATAGAACACAATTCCTCTTCTATTGGCCAAAGTTGGTTGCCTCCGGGCGATTGCTTCCTTCAGACGGTCCAATAGTTGGCACAGTACAATTCCGAGTTCAAAGTTTTGCTGTAAGGGAGCAGCTCGCAGTAGATAATTCCGACCACGACCGTTTCCATTTGACATTATCGTAAGTGATCCACTTTTCATCACCAGACACCAACCGCTTCAGAAATGGGTCGATTTTGTTGCGCTTCAGCAGTGATGTGGAAATTCTGTCCGTGAGGAGTTCTTTTGCGTTAACTCGTGTGGCACCTATACATCGTGTTTGTTCTTGCATCCAGTCTTAGTCAAATGGTTCCAAACGGTTTTTTATGCAATCTTTAGCTCTTGGGCAATCGAAACAGTGCTTACATGACGGTGGGACTCGACAATGTTCATGATTTTGTCGATATTTTCGACAATTGGTCTTCCAGTGCGTGGTGCATATTTGACATCGAAATTACCGGAACGGAATCGTCGAAACCAATATTGCGGATTTTCTCTTTGCTAATCTCCATCTTTGACGCGCGCTCTAACACAACTGAGTCAACTAATTGCAAAACTGTTAGAAAAGTTTGGAAGTCTAAATTTTCTATCGGGATGTTCCAGTTAAGTAATAATATCTATAGCTTACAAGCTGAGTACCCTATATAAGAGGGAGCGTTTTTATATTCGCGGAATGAGCGGGTTGTAGGGGGGTGATTAGGCGCATTGGGGGCGTGGCCTGTGCAGCGACTCATAATTACTATGAATACGATGTTTCATTGTTATTAGACAGTTAGTCTTTGAGCTATCGTCAACCAAGTAACATAAACAGGAGTGAAAAGTGAAATATGGAAAAAATCGAATATCGTGCCGTTATAAAGTTCCTTACCAGGCAAGGAAAATCAGTCGCGACCATAATGAATGAGATGTCATTGGTTTACGGCGACTCTTGTCCAAGAAAAACCATGGTGTACAAGTGGCATAGTTTATTTAAACAAGGAAGGGAATCCCTTGAAGACGACCCGAGGCCGGGCAGGAGCATTGAGGTGACCACGCCAGCACCAAAAAGTTGAAAAAATTGTACTCGAAGATGCTCGACTAAAGAAGAAACAACTCGCAGAAATGGTTGGAGTACAACAACTTTTAAAATCCTACACGATCATCTCGGCATGTCTAGGGTCAGCGCAAGATGGGTGCCGAGAATGCTCACGCCGCGCCGCCGCAAAAACAACAGCGCGTAGAGTGTTCGCGTGCATTTTTGGACCTCTGTAATGAAGACAAGGATGGTGTATTGAGCCGAATTGTTACTGGAGACGAAACTTGGGTTCGTCATTATGAACCTGAGTCCAAACAAGACTCCATGCAGTGGCATAAAAATGGCACAGCACCTCCCAAGAAATTTAAAGTGTCACAATCAGCTGGGAAACTCATGGCAACGGTATTTAGGGACTCGGAAGGAATATTGTTGATTGATTATAAAGATAAAGGTGTTTGCTCCTCATCCCTCCAGGGATGAGGAGCAAATGCGCCGGAGACTTCAGGAATCCTTGGACGAGATCATCGACTGGGCCACGAGGTGGCGCCTCAGAATAAATAATTCAAAATGTGTTGCCGTTCGCTTTACAAGAAGACTCCGCCCGCCGCCGGACTGCGTGATCGTTGACGATTTCAGAGTCCCCTGGAGCCCGACCGTCACCTACTTGGGAGTAAAGCTGGACGCTCGCCTCACCTTTAGGCAACACATTGAGAAAACAATGGGTAAATTTAACGCCGCAAGATCACATCTGTACCCGCTGTTATGTCCAAAAAGCGATCTCTCCATGAGGATCAAGATCTTGATTTATTTCTCGTTTCTGAGGCCCATTATAACATATGGCTCACTCTCGTGGTCCAGCATGGCGAAAACCAACTTCAAGAAGCTCGAGACCCTTCAGAACAAAATCCTCCGCCTGATAGCGGGCGCTCTATGGTTCGTGAGGAACACCCAACTTCGAGAAGACCTTGGCGTGCCTTCACTCAAACAGCACGTCCTTAAATTAGCGAACGCAGCCATGGAGGGAATTGGACGATCGGGAAATCCCCTCATCAGCCATCTTGTTGAGCTCGACCCGGACAGACCGCCTCCCAGAATCCAGGTCAGAAGGGCCCTTGCCATAGAACACTTTCGACCCTGAGAATGTGCATTATTCCACCAATTTTCTAGTCAAAACTTGACTTGAGAACTCAAACATACCTCCAGCAAACACCCGGGTTAGAGGAACCTCTCCCAGATGAATAAGGGGCTTTCGAACCAAGGTTTGGCCTCAGAAGAGAAAGAAAGACCATAGTTACACAGTTAGTCTTTGAGCTATCGTCAACCAAGTAACATAATCAGGAGTGAAAAGTGAAATATGGAAAAAATCAAATATCATGCCGTTATAAAGTTCCTTACCAGGCAAGGAAAATCAGCCGCGACCATAATGAATGCGATGTCATTGGTTTACGGCGACTCTTGTCCAGGAAAAACCATGGTGTACAAGTGGCATAGTTTATTTAAACAAGGAAGGGAATCCCTTGAAGACGACCCGAGGCCGGGCAGGAGCATTGAGGTGACCACGCCAGCACTTATCCAAAAAGTTGAAAAAATTGTACTCGAAGATGCTCGACTAAAGAAGAAACAACTCGCAGAAATGGTTGGAGTATCCGATACAACAATTTTTAAAATCCTACACGATTATCTCGGCATGTCTAAGGTCAGCGCAAGATGGGTGCCGAGAATGTTCACGCCGCCGCAAAAACAACAGCGCGTAGAGTGTTCGCGTGCATTTTTGGACCTCTGTAATGAAGACAAGGATGGTGTATTGAGCCGAATTGTTACTGGAGACGAAACTTGGGTTCGTCATTATGAACCTGAGTCCAAACAAGACTCCATGCAGTGGCATAAAAAGGGCACAGCACCTCCAAAGAAATTTAAAGTGTCACAATCAGCTGGGAAACTCATGGCTACGGTATTTAGGGACTCGGAAGGAATATTGTTGATTGATTATAAAGATAAAGGTGTTTCTATAACCGGAGAATATTACGCTTCAATATTAGAGCGACTAAAAGAAGCCATTAAAGAGAAAAGACGGGGAAAATTGACGAAAGGTGTGCTGCTTTTGCACGACGACACGCCCGTCCACTAGAGACGCGTTGCGTTAGCTGCCCTGCATAAGGTGGGGTTCGAAATTGTGAATCACCCACCCTACAGCCCAGACCTGGCCCCGAGTGATTATTACCTGTTTCCGAAAATGAAAAAAGAGCTGCGGGGTAAAAAATTTACTGCCGATGATGAAGTCAAGGAGGCAGTTTCGGCGTATTTTGCAGATAAAGAGAAATCATTTTTTTATGAGGGTATAAATAAATTAATTGAAAGATGTGAAAAATGTATCCGTCTTGCAGGTGAATATATTGAAAAAGAAAAATAATTTGGTTTTTTATTTCTACCCCTTATCCCCCATTCCGCGAATATAAAAACGCTCCCTCGTAGTTTAGTAAAGTTTAAGGAACTTGTTTATGTTACTATACATAAACTGTATTATTTGTAATATAGGAAATGTCGAATTTGAAAAACTAGAGTATATACAAACGGATAGGCTTACAGAGGATCGGATACACATACATACATAAATACATATACGCAGATAGAGTAGAGTATAGTTAGGTAGTAATAGGTTGATACCATTTGTAATCCGGGTAGATGCGGAAAGGAGGTAATTTAATTTATGTTTGTTTTATGGTACCGCGGTTGTTTGGCCATCGGGTTTCGAGTTACGCAGTACCTATCGAATTAGCGGGCGCCTGTTCATTTCGGACCTTTTACTAGGTCCACCCGGAGGCCATCTTTCACTTATTACGCTTTATGAACGTCGGTTACCCCGGTGGCCGGATAAAATTAAATGCGAAATAATTCCACGGCATAAAGCGAATTTTGATACGAGGGTTGCAGGTCTAGTATACCATGTACTATATATAGGGAAGAGATAAACTATAAATGACAGGGTAGGAGTCGGTAAAGGGCTAATTATATCGGGGTAATTCGAATGTATGTTTGCGGTTTCGGGTTATTACCATTACCTTAATTACTATTGATTTGTGTAGCGTTTTGTTTCGGTTTTGCAAAATGATCACCTGATAAACGTATCATTTTAATAAAATACACCTGGATAATAAAGACAAAGATCTAATCTGTTTTCAAGACATGACAAAGGACTACAAAATTCAGCCAACTATAACAGAAGTAATTCATTGAATGATAGATTATTAAGTCAGCTTTGCATTGCTGACAAAAAAAAAAACAAGATACTAATATTTATTAATTGAATTTAAATTAAAACTACTCACAATAAAATTTTGTGTAAATGTTTTTAGTGAACCTGATGCTTTAATAATAAATTATCAACATTTGGCGTCCATTTTGTAAGGTTTAATCTTAAATCTCCTCGGCTAATGATGTCCAGTTTGTTTCTTTTTTTTTGTTAGGAGATTGGTAAAAGCGCTGAACCCCCTTTCCACTAGGTATGACGATGGAAAGGAAATCAAAAATTTCCTCGCTATATTCCATAATACCGGATAAGTAACGGATATGTTGTTTTGCAGCCAGAATTGCTGATATCCGTTTTTAAACTGAACCTTAAGTTCTTCGTTTGTACTTAGTTCAGTCAGTTCCTCTTGCATTATGAAATTCGTTTCTTCCATGCGCAAAAACTTCCTAACGACTTTACTGAAAAATTGTTGGCTTATCAGCGCCAACGCAAAAAGCACAACTACAATCTTGGAAATATGGGAAATGCAGACCAAACACCTTACGGTAAATAAAAAACGGTCTTATTGAAATCAGCTGGTTATGAAAAGTCCAGAATTACTGTTATGCTTGTTGTTACTGCTGACGAACAAAAGCTTCGACCTTACGTTATATTGAAACGTAAAACAATGCCCAAAGAAAAGCTGTCTCCAGGAATCGATTTTCGGGTTCAAGAAAAAGGTTGGATGACAGAGGAGTTGGTATTAGATTGGTTGAATGTGATATGGGGGAAGCGCCCAACGGCTCTCAGAGAAATTCCCGTTCCATGCTAGTCCTTGATGCATTTCGAGGTCACCTTACGACAGCTGTTAAGGAAAAAATTGAAGCATTGAATTCTGATCTTGTAATAATACCGGGTGGTATAACATCTCAGTTCCAAGTCCTGGATGTGGTGGTTAATAAACCGTTTAAAGACAACCTTCGAAAAGAATACAACAATTGGCAATTATCGGGCAATCATCCATTGACACCCTCAGTCTCTCTTGTAGGAGAATAGATTGCGATTGCCTGGCAGAAGATCGAACCTGAATCGATAGTTAAAGGTTTCAAGAAATGCTGCATTATGTGCCGATGTGACATCAATGAGTTCTTCTGAAAACAGATCAGATTCTGAATAAACATTTCCGTTTCTCTGTTGTTACTTACGTAATATTAATTTTGTTTTACATTAGATATGTGTTATTGCAGCTGCCTGGAGGAAGAGCAGCAGCTAAAAATATAATCAAGTCAACTCCTAGATCTACACGTTTTGCTAATGGAATGTGCGATTCAATTGAGTCATCCATTTTATTATATTTTCGTAAACCATTATTAGATAACATTTGCAAATGGACAAATAAAGAGCGAGTTACAGTTTAGAAATATAAATGGCAAAACCTTGAAAACGAAGAATTAAAAGTATTTATTGGGGTCCTGATCCCCCCATCGGGGTATTCAATTGCATGCAATTTCCAATCAAGCAATGAGTAGAAATCGATTCTAGGACTTATTATGTTGTTTACGATTTGACGATGCTGCAGCAAAAAAAGTTAAACAAAGAAATAACAAACTGCAACCAATTCAGGAATGTTTTGATATCTGGAATTTATATTTGAGGGAACCGTATAATCCAGGATGGTACATGACGATAGATCAGAGGTTCCCAAACTTGTTTGTGTCGTAGACCCCTTGCGATGTTTTTCGGTTTTGGGTAGACCCCCTACTTACCTGATATCGATTTTTAGTAAATTTCTAACTGTAGTGTAAGTTTAATGTTAAAAACATAAAGTAAAACCACATGTTAAGTTTTATACATTTATTAATTGAATTTAAATTAAAACTACTGACAACAAGATTTTTTATAAAATATACTTAACATAAAATAAACTAAGCAATAAGTAAATGTTTTTAGTGAGAAGGATGAACCTGATGCTTTAATAATAAATTATCAACATTTGGCGTCCATTCTGTAAGGTTTAATCCTAAATCTCCTCGGCTAATGATGTCCAGTTTGTTTCTTTTTTTTGTTAGGAGATTGGTAACAGCGCTGAACCCCCTTCCACTAGGTATGACGATGGAAAGGAAATTAAAAATTTCCTCGCTATATTCTATAATACCGGATAAGTAACGGATCTGTTGTGTGTTTTGCAGCCAGAATTGCTGATATTCGTTCTTTCTTTGTACTTAGTTCAGTCAGTTGCTCTTATATTATGACATTCGTTTCTTCTATGTCACCATACGGGTTAAGTATCCACGGTGGTATTACCATAGTCAAAACATCCTAAAACCTAGTTTTAAAATCTGAATAGAGGGCATTTAAATTTTGAACGTAGGTTGAAACGTCGTCTTCCTGGCAGTTTGTCTGTGACAAATTGGGGAACTGGGAAAATTCGCCCCGTCCAATATTTTGCTTCGTCAGTTTAACTTTGGCAAGAAACGCTGATAAGATGGACTTTGTTTTAATCAAATTTAGACTGTCGCCTTGTAACTGCAAATTAACCATATTAAATTTTGTAAACAAATCTGTTAAATTGGCGATGTCTGTTTTCCTCTTCAATAAATTGTCTTTTAAAATTTTATCTTTAGTATCCAGAAATTCTAAAATAGTCTCAAAAAGTGCAAAAAATCTTGTCAAACATAAGCTGTTACGAGTAAATGTTCATTTACCTTGCGATATATAGTTTTTGGGTTCCGATATGCCTCGATCTGACTTCTAATTTCTTCGACAGTTCATTAAATATGTATTTCATGTGTTTCTCTAATTTTCCCTTATGGTAAGTCATAATAAATTAATAAGGAGTTGCAAGTTGTCAATATAATGATTTCTTCTTGATGAACTTCATAATAACCTGTAAATTCAGTTAACGCGGATTCTTCCGGTCGTATTTCATTGCACTCCTTTAGTTTTGAAAGTATATTTACCTGTTTCATAAGTAATTCTCTTCGAATTCATTTTCAATACGTTTGTGAAGGTTAAATGTCAAAATATTTGTTATTATCTGAATGTAGGTTCTGTCTTACGCGTTCGTTACTCAGCATAGCCAACCATTAGTTTGAAAAATTCCCTAATTTTATAATTCCCTGCTGTTGGACGATTTCTTGTGGTAACGTCTATTTCCGTTCTTGAAGTGACTTCCCTCTCGGCGTTGATGTGAACAACACGTATAGAATCTTATCTATGGTTGGACCTTGTGGCTTGTATTTTTCGTCTTTGAAGGACTATCACTAGTTTAGTGGATCTAATTGGCCCAAGGGAACAAAATACCTTTTAGATTCTCTTAAGAACTATCGTTCCCTCGTTTTAACGCTTCAGTTGAATACGGATGGATAATTTCAACCGATATTTTCTTAGTGTGTGCTCCAAGAGGTGAGCTCTTAGTCACATGTTTCACCATTTTTGCTTTTTCTAATTTTCCGTTTGTCTTTTCATATTTTAGGAGCGTTTAATGTAACTTCACGGTTACGAAGTTTAAGGTAACTCCAGTTACGAAGTTTTATTCGAGTCACTATAATAATCATTGGATAAGTCTTCGGCTTAAATTCCTGAGGTCAAATATTTATTTTCTTTTGATTGCATGTAAAACGTAAGTTAACGATAAAGTTTCTTTAATTTATTATAAAACGTAACTTTCTAAATTTCAAACTGTTAATTTATTTTTGGTAAAATTGAGTAGAGTTCATTTGTTTCACACAATTTTTGGTTTTCGTAAAGTACTCGATATATTTTGCTCGAAATACATTATTATTATTTTTCTAAAATTATTTACCACCTAGTATACCTGCATGGTTCAATCTGTATAATTATATTTCCAACTAATTTTAAGTGACATAAACATGTAAGAATTTTATGTGAGGTAACAGTCTGCAGATTGGAACTAGTATAGTGTGTTCCTAGATATATACAGATACAGTCCGTTTCAAAATATTTAAATTTTAACAACTCTCTTAAGGAATTTATTTACGAATTTTATTTTTATTATTATTTACAACGTACTGTCTTCAACATTTATTTTTATTTTATTTTCATTAAATAACTGTTTATGCCTACAAATTTACTTGCGTTTGACATTATCGAACTACCTCGAACTACTTACTTGCCTTCTGTTTTCCGGGGTAAGTATCTATTGAATCTCAAAGATAAAAGAGAAAACAGTGGCGCACCCTTTTTTTTGTATCTGTTCCCACGACCATCTTCACTGAGATAAGCCGCCTTTGAGGATTCAATCCCCGCCATCAGGTAGGTCGAAAGTGTCGGTGCCTAACACCATTCCGAATACCTTTCCGTGTGTCTTTTCCTATTTTATTTATTTTTATTTCCGTCTCTATTTTTTAAACCGATAGCCGCGTCGCGCTCTCAACGTGTGTCGTTTGCGCGCAACAAAGCCTTTCGACTGCCAGCGTACTTCAGTGTAAATTGATAGTAATTGATGGAAGTGTTCGTCATTTTCTTCACACAACTGCGCAAATAACCGCGTATTCAATGCGTTTTGGCGAATTCGGTCTACTGCATCAATGATTAATTGACGAGATTCATGAACTCTAACACTCAAATTTTTAGCAACTAAATGTTGTCGATGGATGACGCAATGTATTGCTAACACCCCTGACACATTTTGTTTTAAATAGCTTATAAATCCACGATAACGTCCAACCATGGGAGGTGCTCCATCTGTAGCTACTGATATTATATTTGATAAAAAGATTGCTTTTTCAATGAAACAATCCCTCAAAATATGAAATATTGATTCAGCTTTAGTGTCGGTTGTCAAAGTTCTTGCGAAGAGCAGTTCTTCGTAGATTTCTTGATTCATAATAAAACGAACATATGCCAATAATAATGCTGCATTACCAGGTAAAGTTGACTCGTCCGGTTGTATAGAGAAATGGATCGTTTGCAAATAATTACACAAGAAGCTTTCAATATCAGAACTCATTTCATCAATACGTCTTTCAACAGTATTATTGCTTAAGGGAATTCTTTTAATGATATCAGATGCAGGTTTGTGTAAAACAGTTTTTAAAACCTCTTCAACGGCTGGCAAAATTAACTTCTCTCCGATAGTATGCGGTTTTCCGGATTTTGCTATAAGTAGCGAGATATTCTAAGACGCCCGCAAACCATCATCGTTTCTTTGTGACGTCAAAGCGAACATTCTGTCCAGCGTGGGTCTCTTCTGAAGTTGATCTTTGAGTGTTTGAAAGTATTTCAAATCTTTATCTGTTTTATCATGGTGACATCTTCTCAGATGATCCTACAGCTTAGATGGTTTCATAGCATCATTGTCCAAAACTTTGTTGCATAACAGGCACTTAGGCAATTGTTTGTCCGACAATGATGGAATGAAGCCAAACTTCAAATAATCAACGCTGTACTGTCTACATACATTTCTTTTTAGATTCGGACATGGCATCAGTCATCTGTGGGCAAAATTAATCTATTTTAATAAGACATAAAGTCAAGCAGCTGTATATTAAAAAATCAAAGTCAAATTTAAATCGTATGGTCTTAGATTTTATGGAAGGCATAGGTGTACAGCCATTATAAATGAATGTGAGAAGCTGTACAGCTGTGGATTTCTTATTTTCTTATTTTTCTCTTTCAAAGTGGTAACATATTGTATGTTAATAATAAAATACATACGTAATATGTATGTATAGTTGTCTTTTTTTAGATTTTTCCGAAAACATTCCGAAATCCGAACATCTCCTTGCAGCAATTACTTCGGATTACGGAGATTGCAGTGTAATTATAATACCGATTGTTTAAACTTTGAAAAAGAAACTATTGAGGAGTACTCGTATAATTTTGAATGATTTGAATATTAAACTACTAATAACTGAAGTCATGATTGGCGTAATTTACCTATATCTTTGCTAACTACGAGTACAAAACTAATATTTAATAAAAAATAATATACTTACTTGTCTGTGGCACTCTCAAACAAAATAACACTGATTCACTATAATTTGTGTGATAAATTACCAGTTTATATTTTTCTAAATATTTTTTAGCACTTTCCATTTCAAGATTCAGGAAACGAATAAAACGTATTTGTCTCACATTCGTATTTATAGAGTGACGAATTGAACAAGTCAGTGCAAGTTCGCGAAGCTCTGAAACTGCGCGTAAGCTTGTAACAAGATGATACTACATCCTACAACTTACACAATTTTATAAATATATATTGTAATGGTTGGCTTAGTGAGCAAGGGAGCAATTAGACCAGCAGATATTCCGTGATTGGAGTGTTAGGATGACAATTCAATCCACCGTGCGGATGTCTGACGTCGAAAGCTACCTTGTGAACATCAAAATTAAATTATAAAACCCCAGTAATAAAAACACGCCATTTTGGAGACACCAGATATATTGCACAAAAAACAGCACCCTGTATATTAATATCAAAATTAAAATAACGATTAATAAAAAAAATATATAAACTAATTGAATCTAGGAAAAACAATAATGAAATTTATAAAACAAATCGTTAAGAATAGAGATGACATTTTGCCATGAAAGAATAATGCTTGCAATCACACCATAAAAAGAAAACAATGTAGATAATGTAATTTCGTAATCAGCATAGAATAAGGAACATCATATCTAACACAAGCTTCAGGAAACATTACTATTTCATTAGTTCCTTACAAAAGATTGTCCAATTCTACAGTTTCAAATCGGCACCATTCCCAAGTGTCAAACAATTGTCAAACAACAGAGTTAATTTACAGAATTTTGTAATAACCCTATTTGAGGCAGTCTGAGTTCGATTCCGTAGTTATTTCCAAAATTCTAAAATAAATTAAATTAAGTTTTCCAAAAACTTCATTTCGCAAACGATTTCCTTTTGTTTAAGAAATTTTACCTCGTCCAATAAGAGCCAATGACGTCAAAAATACTTCCAGGATTCGCTAAAAAAAACTTGCAAAACGACAGTCGAATTTAATCGTTCATCGAGGACACAGCTCGTATTTTTCATCCTAAAAATTTTAAGGAAAAAATTTGTACCTTTAACCCATAAATTCCAATAACCATTAATTATCCTATTTGAATTCGTTTCCCAGCTTACCCAAGTTCCAAGCACCTACAACCTAAAAGACCCGTCCCGAATCGAGACCGTCCTCAATTCAAGGTCACTCTGGATCCACCAGGTCAGATCAGATTCATACAATTCATACTAAATAGCACCCGTTCACCCGTTAAAGCTTAGTGTAATCTGTGTACATAAAAAATAACCTAACCTAACCTAGAATAATATTTTAATGGTAAGAAAAATATATAGAATTCTATAATATAATGATAATAACGACCGCTGTTATTTTAATTTTGTGATAGGACGACAGAGGTCGGTAGAATAAGTTTATATTTTAATTATATTTTTTTGTTTTGTTAAATCAATTTATAAACCAAATCATTTATTATACATAATTAAATAAATACATGTCATTCTAAAGAAATTGTTTTTAATTCTATACGAAACAAACAACGAACTCAATTCCCTGTAAAAATAAAAAACCGAAATATTTGAAAAATTGGCTTTGGTAGAGCATATCAGTATAATATAATACATTTTTTACTTCATAGGTACTTTTATAAATAATGTATACTTATGTCTTTATATTATAAGATAGTATAATGTAAGTAAGTAGGTACTATCAGTGTACTATCGTGGACCCCCAATTTTTTTCTTCGCTGACGTAGACCCCTTGCAGCTTGTCATAGACCCCTGGTGGTAGATATAGACCACTTTGGGAATCACTATTATAGACTAAAAACAGTAATAATAATGTGAAAATAAAACAGTTCTCCACACGAACTTTATTCACATCTACATAAAACCGAAAACTCCTTTGTTATTCTCCCGTTCTTTCAATACCGTTTTATCCACCGACCACAAAAGATACTTTACGCAGGAAAAGAAAAGAGAGAATAATTCTCCAACAGACGCAAAGTTGCACAATTCTAAACCTACAGCATTAATAATTAATCTACCTGCCCTTTTCGCAAAGTTTCCACCGTGGCATAGCCGCCGCCGACTTGTTCGTTAAAATATCCAGATTATTATCATTTGCACACAACACAAGGAAAAAACGGTTCAAAGCTACGCGGAGAGAGAACCTTTTTTAATCCCCGAGCCCAACGTGGTACGAAAGAGGGTTGTTGACCCCTCGAAAACAAAGCATACGTCCTCATTTATATATATATTTTTTTTTTATAAAAAAAATTAATAGCAGTATATTTTGTCATAGAGAAACTATGATTATCTAGGGAATCTTTAGCAGCGTTAATTTTATAAATTAGTTTCGTATGCTTAAGTTTGATTAAACTAGTTCTTTTTATAGAAGCTACTACGTTTTACATAAAATGGAACAAGAGCCGGGGAGCTAATTTAATTTACAAATAATTATTCAACGACATGGGAACCCGTTCGTAATAATCTCGAGTTTCAATCGCGCGAGTCATGCAATTTATAATACAAGCAAAGAGGTATAATTGTATAATTTTCCATGGAAAGAATACGATTTCTAAAAATACGTTGATTTACAATTCCAGTTGTTGCTTTATATTACCTCTATACATACCGGTTTCAACAACGATAGAAAAGATTTATTTATAAAGGTCTTTAAAGGTTTTTTTTAAATAAATGCAATTCTACGGTCGTGTGCGTGTAAAAATAAACGCATAATGATGCGAAAGCACGACATTTACGTTCTCAAGCTGCAGTAAATATAAATAAAAGCTCTGCTTAAAAATAGATGCGTGGACAATAGGTCAGCTTATATTTAACTCAAGCAGCTCTAAACAAAAAAAAATCAATATAGAATATTACTACCACACACTATTCTTTCTTAAAATTCGTGCGGACGCCGGTGTACCCCAGGGCTCTCTACTGGGGCCTGAATTGTTCATCCTGTACACCAGCGATATCGAACATCAGCGCCCGACTAGTCGTTTATGCCGATGATATGGCGATTTACCCGTCGTCAAGAAACGACGCACTTGTCTGCAGAAAGCTGCAGAGGTCCGTTGACGAGCTTCGTGAGTCGTCATCAGAAGAGAAGAGCTGCTCTGGAGTCTCCAGGTAGAGTATCTTGGAATGGGCCTCACCTTCAAACATCATTTTCTCTTCCCTCACTTGAGGGCTTAAGTTAATGATCTACACGGTGTGTGCAAGATCTATCTTTGTTTGATCATGCGCTGGCTAGGAAGACCTTCGTTTGGATTTCGTCCAGTATCTCGGAGAGCTGGATCTCGATAGGCAGCCATCTCGTGTCGAGACGAGACGGATCCTACAGTTGATGGATTGACTGGCATATGTCAGTGACAAAAAGATTAATTGATAAACAGGGCAACCTTAGAGAAGAGGAAAACCTCTGACTAGAAGCTAAAATTGGAAGAGTAGTAAAATTATTTGCCCATGATAGGACGAAGCATGCATTGAAATAAAAAAAGAACGTTACGCTTCTCCATCTAAGTCAGAAGAAATCCTTTTTGGTTGTCGAAAAAAAGATTCTTCGCAAAACCAAAAAAATGTTTTTCAAAATCAAAAAATATTTAAAAACACTTTTTCTAACACAAGGAAAAAATGCATTAGATTAACAAAATAACACGTAATTTTTTCTTAAAATCAAATATTTTCATAAAATTTAATTTAATTAATTTCGTGGAATTTAGAGAAACAGTTTCTACGTGTTTTCTGAGCTTCAGTCATATTTATTGGCATATGTTTTGCATGTTTTCTTCTGGAGTTACAATTTGGAAATGACCTTATCCTTTTTCGTTTTCGAGGGCACACATCATTCATTCATTCATTCACTCAGTTAGGGTTGGACACCTATAGTCCAGGCACTTGAGCTGGGTGCTCTTTGTACCATCCCTACTGGAGCCCTCATTTCCAGTTGAGAAGTCCAGTAACTTGCTCGCTGGAAACTTGAGTACCCTCGAAGGCTCCAGTAGATCCTTTCCGAAATGTTTCTGCCTGAGTACCTTCAATTCCTCACATGTGCAGATTACATGTAAACTTGTTTCCTCCTCTAACTCGCATCTCCTGCACCAGGGTTCGCTCACCCGACCAGTGTTGCATAGAAGCTTCCTTAAGGGACAGTGTCCAGTTATCAACCCAATAATGGTCTTAACTTGTTTTTTATTGCGTCTAATTAGGCTTTCAGAGAACTTAACGTCCCCGTCCCCTATTAGCGCTTTAGTATGGAGTTGACCCTCAGTCGACCTCCATTTCCTTATCTTTCCTTATCTAACCAAGACCAAATCGCCCTTCTACTAGAATCCCTTGTGATTCCACATAGGGGTTCTGGTCCTATGAAGTATTTCCTAGAACCCTCCTTGGCTAGTTCATCGGCTATTATATTGCCTCTAATATTCTCATGTCCAGGCACCCAGATCAAAGATACTTTGTTGTCTTGTGCCAATTTATTGAGGTGCTGTTTACAGTCTCTAACCAGTTTTGATCTGGTAAGAGGATTCATAACTGCCTTGATAGCGGCCTGACTATCAGTCATTATGTTTATTTTCCTCTTCGCGCAGCCTCCCTTTGCAGTCAGTTCTGCGCAGTCTGCAATAGTGAATACTTCTGCCTGGAAGACCGTTGCATGCTCTTCCAGGCTTAAGGATATCCTATGTCTTGGGCTCAGACCATAAATACCGACACCTGTGCCCTTACTGGATTTGGATCCGTCCGTGAACCAGTTATCAGAGTCAACGAAGTCACCCCGTGGCTGGTCTCTGTTCGGTATTAAGATTTTCACCTTTTCAGTGAAAATAATTTCGGCTGCCGTACTGTCCGTTAACATTTGCAGCAAAGGCTCGTCCAGTACCGTAGATAGGATATAGGATAGGATGCTATCCCAATATTGGGGCACCACACTTTATTGGCTTTCAGTCTAAGGATCACGGCCATAGCCCCCGCCTTTACGTAAAGCTCCAGCGAAGGGAAGCCCACAATGGTCTCCAAGGATGCGGTTCCTGTGCTGTTAGTTGCTCCGGTGATTCCCAGCAGCGCTTGTCGCTGGACAGCAGTCAGCAGTCCCACTGCCGAGGACACTTCTGTCCTTCTCCACCAGACTACGGCTCCGTAGGCTATCGTCGGCCTCACCACTACAGTGTATAGCCAATGAATCACCTTCGATTTCAATCCCCAGGTTTGACCAACAACTCTTCTGCAGCGCCAGAATAGTTGCGTCGCCCTATTCGTTATGCTGACTACGTAATTCCTCCAGTTCAGTTTAGCATCAAGCGTAACGCCCAGATACTTTACTTCCTTGGTTAATTGTAACTCTTGCCCAAACAAGGGGCACACATCATCGCCATTACTCTCAAAATCAGAATCAGAACTGCCACTGTCATTGGACGTACCAGCACCAAGCAAATCCCTCGCTAGAGCAAATTTAAAATTAAAATAATCTAATATCTCTTTGCGCTGCATATTCGCGTCATCACGATTTTCAAGCCAACTAGCTGCATTGGCAAAATCGACAAAATTAAAGGATAGTCCGAACTGCCCATTTCTTAGTTCTTGTGCGCATCGAATAATTACCAATAACTTGGTCGAACAAATCTACGCCACCCAGTTGTTTCACTTCAATATATTTACGTTCAGCTTTAGACAAGAGACCAAAGGTTCTGCTCCACATACAGAAGATGCAAAATGAACTGGTCTTGAATCAAACCATTTTATAGCACATATATTTTTATCTTCTCTGATTAGGAAATCGAAGGAACCTCTTCGAGCTTTTTTTGAGTTCATTATCTTTCTTGAAAACAGTTTCCTTCTGGATACGGTTGTTCATTATTGTCCCAGCTAACGTAATAGAACCTAAAAATAGTGTGCCAATAAGCGAAATTGACGCAAAGTACCTATCTGTATACATTTATGTTCCATGGGGTAGGGTATCTGTCAATTTTAGGACCACCAATATCTAGTTTTTCGGTGTGGGAATCAAAGCAGACTGTATGGTATGGTACTCCTGGAGTGGTCATTACAAAGTTTTTTAGACCAAAGGGATTTGGTTTACCACGCACGTACTGTTTCATGGCTACTTTTCCATGGAATTGTACCATAATTTGCTCTTCAATCGATATCTCTTGTGGTCGGAAGTTTTCCCTGCAAGCCTTTTAAATCATGTCTAACATTGGATGTATCTACCAAAACCTTCCTGCTTCTTTATGTTCTTTACTAACGAAATTGTCATCAGCTCTCTTTAAACGAGTTCGTAGGGAATAAAAGCGATAACAAAAACTTCTCCCATACTTGTAAATGTAGCTAATGCTTCAAAAAAACTATTGCCGAGGTAGCGATTGAAATAGTCAATAAATTGGCTGTTTGACTTCTCTAACTTGCGGCCAAATTGTCTAGGCGGGGGGCATGAAAGTTACCACGAAGCCATTTTCTTTTTGTAGAGTTTACAAAATTTGCCAGAGGCATATCATCATCAGACGAGTCGCTATCTGCACCATCTTCTGGATTCAGCATTCCTTGCTGCTAAAACTGCCTCATCTTCGTCCTCACTGGAATCAGACAAAAGATCGTCATCTAAGTCCGATTCATTTAAGTTCATGTTCGCGGCAATTTCCGCTAGCTCGCGTTGTGTTACCCACTGGTCTAGAAATTAAAAAAAAATGCATTCCTATCGCATGTCCCCCTCAAGCAGAACCACTAATTGTTCATAAAATTCTTGGGTTCAAGTAAAAAAAAAGAAATTAACTTACTGGTTTTTGTAAGTTTTGCAGTGCTCGCTGTAGAAAATTTAAAACCGTAGTATCATATATGATACCTGGGAACTGAGGAGGTTAAGGAGTACGAGGGAGTGTTTTTATATTCGCGGAATGAGCGGGTTGTAGGGGTGTGATTAGGCGCATTGGGAGCGTGGCCTGTGCAGCGACTCATAATTAGTATAAATACGAAGTTTCATTGTTATTAGACAGTTAGTCTTTGAGCTATCGTCAACCAAGTAACATAATCAGGAGTGAAAAGTGAAATACGGAAAAAATCGCGTGTTCGCGTGCATTTTTGAACCTCTGTAATGAAGACAAGGATGGTGTATTGAGTCGAATTGTTACTTGGGTTCATCATTATGAACCTGAGTCCAAACAAGACTCCATGCAGTGGCATAAAAAGGGCACAGCACCTCCCAAGAAATTTAAAGTGTCACAATCAGCTGGGAAACTCATGGCAACGGTATTTTGGGACTCGGAAGGAATATTGTTGATTGATTATAAAGATAAAGGTGTTTCTATAACCGGAGAATATTACGCTTCAATATTAGAGCGACTAAAAGAAGCCATTAAAGAGAAAAGACGGGGAAAATTGACGAAAGGTGTGCTGCTTTTGCACGACAACGCGCCCATCCACAAGAGCCGCGTTGCGTTAGCTGCCCTGCATAAGATGGGCTTCGAAATTGTGAATCACCCACCCTACAGTCCAGACCTGGCCCCGAGTGATTATTACCTGTTTCCGAAAATGAAAGAAGAGCTGCGGGGTAAAAAATTTATTGCCGATGATGAAGTCAAGGAGGCAGTTTCGGCGTATTTTGCAGATAAAGAGAAATCATTTTTTTATGAGGGTATAAATAAATTAATTGAAAAATGTGAAAAATGTATCCGTCTTGCAGGTGAATATATTGAAAAAGAAAAATAATTTGGTTTTTTTATTTCGACCCCTTATCCCCCATTCCGCGAATATAAAAACGCTCCCTCGTATATTGGTGTAGCTAGGGAATTATTTTTTAGAAGCGTTTCAGTCAGATCTCAGGATTCAATTCGTACAGTAGGAACAGTGTGGGCTTAACAAATGCTTTAAGACCACCATATGGATGTGCGTATGGTCATTTGGTGGCACCTCTTGTAAAAAGGACACAATCATTTTATCATTCTTGTGAGGGTTTTCTTGAGTCACTTCTACATCAAATTTGTCGACCAACAATACATAAAGGCAGCCATTTTCGGCAGAATAACAAACGCTCATACGAAACAGATTTTTAAAAAGAGGAAGATCCGATCTAGAAGGCTATCATCATTATTGTGATACCAAAGGCTTTAAAGACTACTACAGCTAGCTAGATTTTCTTCTCCGAGCTTTCAAGTAAGTAGCTTATCTTGTCCTTTCTCATAACTGAGATAATCATTGAAGGCTGATGAACAGGGCGAAAGATTCCATCAAGATATTGCATAAATGGAAAAAACTACCAACTATGGTTATAACTCTAAAACTAGTCGTTGTTGGACTTTTACAGCAGTTAAACTACTATAAACTAGAACTTCACACGAACACCTTCCACAACATTCATACAACTGACAGGCTACCATTCTAAAACCAATCGCTAGAATTCGATTCCACAGAATTACAATTGAAATCGTATCCTATCGTGCGATTAAGCTATATTACATAATCCAAGGAATTCCCGACTTTGCAACTACACCCGTTCTACGAAGCAAATCGTCTCTCGTTACAACGGGACAATTCGTACACGATACCATTTCGTTTTTAGTACCTAGATACCTACACATTACAACACTATTCTCTCCGGTTTTTACCCCGCCACCGCCTCCCCTCTAACAACTATCGGTACACGATCCAACGCCGACGGTGTGCTATCTTAATCTGGGGGAATCCCTCCCTGTCAGATGCACACCCATTACGTAATGACTGTTAGTTAATTAAAGTAAATGTAATAGCTATTAGAAACAGAGACCGAATTTACATAGTAAGCGGGAGGCAGATTCTCGGTTTATAGCCTGTAGGCGATAGATAGAGGTCGCTGACTGTGACGTCGCGCACGAGGGATACAACCGAAAACGGCGTCTTCGCTTGTGTAAGGTTGATATTTAATTGATTGCTTTTAATTCGTCGCTAGTATAGAGAATAATGATTTCTTGCAATAAATCTTCTATCTTGATAAGAGCTTGATCAATAAAGGTCCCAGGATGCTACCTTGAAGAAGACCAGATATAATTGGAAGCGAAGAAGACAACCGATTATCGTAAAGACCTTGCTGTGATCTATTACTTAGGTAAGAAGAGAAGAAATCGATACATGTAGAACTGAATTATAGTTTTTGCTTGAGGTTGTGTCGATGCATGAGCACGCGATTTTGACGTAAATGTCATTACAAATCTGTCAAAATCGCGTGCTCAAGCATCGACACAACCTCACAACTGTTTGAAAAAAAAATAGGACACAAATGTTAAATCTTGTTCAAAGCAAAACATTGATGTTCTAGGTTTGCGACCTTTGACGTCTAACAGTTCTGGGAGAATTTCCCTTTTGTTCTTTCTTACTGTGCCAACGACTGTTAAATAATAAGGATCACAGAGCATAGTTTTGGCCAAATCTATAGACGTGAACCAATTATCCATAGTAATGTTCCTATTGGATCCATGGACAGCTTTAGTCAGTTCTGTGACATAGTAGGTACCAAGAGAATCTCCATTGGTTATTGTCCCTCTGTCTAAGTAAGGAGAAGCATCGATCATATATTTAGAACTGGAATCACAAACCATAACTATCTTGATGACCTACTTAGCTGGCTTATTTGGCATGTACATTCTGCGGCCCTGAAACCCTAAAAGCTACTCGTCTATTGTTAGGTACGATCTAGGCTTGTAATTTTGATTGCAGTTCAACATAAATTGATCCCAAATGCTCGTTATGACAGTAAACGGATCTGAAGATTTTCGCAAAGGCCCAGTTGTTCGATCGTCAAACACTAAGCAGTTTAGAAGAAATTTAAAACGTTCTTCGCTCATAGTAGATCTGTAAATACTTGCCGATATGTTTAGATCAAACATCGAACGAACTTTTAATTGGTTGTTTTTCATTGAAGCTGAAAAGAGTAGTAAACCCATTAGCGTCATTATTTCTGCTGTGGTAGTTTGTTGTATCGCTGCCAACTGCAGATTTTTATAGCTTGCTGCTCAAAAAATAATTTAAAAATATTAATTTCTGTTCTTGCGTTTTGACAATTTTTAGTTGGACCAGGTCTAATATGAACAATATTTTTTGATAACTTTCTTCCTACGCGACGTCTTGAAACCGAACTCCATCTATGTCCATTTCTTCCCTTCAAACGAAGTCTTCGTGGTACGACAATATATGGATTGGTGTTCATTACTTTGCTCAAAGGTACATCATCATCGCTTTTATTATTTGGATTGGTGTCCTCATCCTGTAAATTATTAGAATTTTTTTGTTGCTTATCATTTGCCTGTGACTCATTCGTTTCGGCATCCAGCATTTCTTTATCTATATTACTATTTATCATTTCAATATCTCGTCAAGTGTATCAGCCGCATAAAGATGGTATTGGTAATGATGAATTACTGAGGGTAAAGCAAACGTATAAATAGAGAACAGTAACGGACTGAGAATTGCTCCTTGTGGTACCCCGCAAAACACATTTAATGAGGTAGAAAATTTTGCTCCAAGTCGGAGATAAAATACTAAATAGGACAGCATGATGAATAGTGTCGAAAGCTCTGCTATAGTCGAGTAAGATCAGGACTGTGGCCTTAGATTGATCCTCAATGTGAGTAAAGGCCGATAGACTGCTGTGGGTTGCTCTAAAGTCAGGCTAAGAGCTGGGGAGAAAGCTGTCACAATTAACTCAAGCAAATGAGCCTCAAAGCACCTCTCAAAGATCTTACCCAAAGCCGTTAGGATGCTTATCGGTCGTAAATCTTTAAAACTCTCCACACTCCTAGTCTTAGGCAATGGTATGACGATGGAGGATTTCCATGCTGTAGGAAACCGAGGCAGAAGTTAAATATGTGCAGAATGTAGTCGAGCAGTGAGGGTATGCACCATTTCAAGACAAACACATTTATGTTATCAACCCCAGTTGCATTGCTCTTCTGATCTCTCAAAGCGCGAAAGACAGCGTTCAGGTGTGACAGCTTTGAAAGCGAAAATAGAAGAGTGATATTAGGATCACTTATTCCGGGAAACCTCACGAGAGGGGTGGGAATGTTAGAGAGAAAATGCTTGTTTAAAGCTTCTTAATTTCCTTCTAAAGCCTGCCTCTGTTATCTGAATTCATTAAACATTGGTGTGGTGGTGGAGATGTTCCGAATTTGCAGTTCCATGAAATCTGCAAAGAGTGGCATCTCTGAATTTCATCACCAATTTAACGTTATATGTATATAAATCAGGGAGCTGGATGACGAGAAAAAGACAATTGTTTGACTGGTGCATGATTATCAAGAACTCGTTAAATATTAGAATTGAGGAAACCCAAATTCAAGTCGATGTCGAGAAAATCGTATATCAGAAGCCAGGAAACACCGCGCAAGTCGGAAAAAAATTTGGAAAAAAAGTGCTACATAGTTGGAAAGGGCAAAGTCCCGTGCTGTTCTATTGAACAAATTTTTGGCCAACAATCGCATTTTGATGGACTACGAAACGTACGTTAAAAAAAGGAACTTTGCCGGGGCCTCAATTCTACACAATGGAAGTTGGAGAGGATATTTCAGATAAGGATAGAAAAATTCGACGAGAAGATTCTGGTATGGCAAGCTATCTGCTCGTGTGGTTTAAAAAGTTCAACGTACTTTACAACTGGTACAAAAAACGGCGAAAACTACCCAGAGCCAATATATTAGGCAGCCCCTTGTACTACTCTATCGCAAGCACACAGTGTCTCCAATATTTTGGCCTGACCTAGCGTCCGCTCAAATTAAATTTATTCAACCAAGAAATCGAATGACATTGGGCATCAATATCAAGCGCGAGTTGCGTAAGAAGGGTGCAGCTGCCACAGACATAGCTGATTGCCGAAAATTTTGGAAACGCAACTGCTCGAAAAATTTCATGATCGTCAATTCAGACACTTATGGTAGATGCTCGGAAATAAACTGTATTTGCTATCAGCTTTGAATATCTTTTATCAAATAGAAGCTGTTCCGCTCTTGTGGACATGTCTAACAGATGGTTGGAGTAGGGGAGAGGGGTCTTGGCTTAACCGCCCCAACCGAGAGGAGACAACCTCAATAAAAACCTAAATCCCAAGATCGAGAGGGCCAAACCGAAGGGATGCGTGGCAGAATAGGGGATCAGTCATTATTGGTACCCACCTAGGGGCAACAGGCGCATCCCCTTGTATATATGTCTTATGTCTACAATAGAAGCTCTGTATGCATCGACAGATTATTTCTTCCATACTCGTGGGACTAATCATGGAACCGCTAAATGAAACCTTTAAAACTTTAATTAGGTAGACTGGAATCCGAAGAGAATCCAAAACTTGAGAAGACTACTGAGAATCCACAAGCTATGGAGAACTGAAGTGACTCGGAAAGACTCAAAGAAGACCGAGCACCTAAGGACAACAGGGTTCTTTCAGGAGCGCAAAGGAAGAAAAGAAGATGAGGGAAGGTATAGATAGAAGTAAGATAAGCCGTCAACTGAACAGTAACAAGTATAAGGCTGCTCTTAAAGGGATTACGGCTGCCATAGTCCCTGAGGAGTACCCTGCCAGTGTGGTGACCATTCAAGAGGCTTTGGATGGAGGAAGTTTGAATCCTGCCGACTCATGGACGATTACTATGGAGTAATCTGTGCTGAAGAGGACTCATTCAACACAACGAATGATCTTCTGGCACAGAAAAGAAGAAATGGAAGATGCTCTAAAGTGAGGGACTTCCAAAGCAACAGCGAATGCTGGCATTCCTACCTAAGAAGACTAAGAAGGAGGTTTGAAACAGTTCGAGAGACAGAATCCAGGGCTTAGAGTTGACCGCTGGAAAAGCAGTGGGAGATAAATAGACAGATATATTTAGGCCACTTAAAACTATTTTCGGAAACAGGTAATAATCACTCGGGGTCAGGTCTGGGCTGTAGGGTGGGTGATTCACAATTTCGAAGCCCACCTTATGCAGGGCAGCTAATACAACGCGGCTCTTGTGGACGGGCGCGTTGTCGTGCAAAAGCAGCACACCTTTCGTCAATTTTCCCAGTCTTTTCTCTTTAATGGCTTCTTTTAGTCGCTCTAATATTGAAGCGTAATATTCTCCGGTTATAGAAACACCTTTATCTTTATAATCAATCAACAATATTCCTTTCGAGTCCCAAAATACCGTTGCCATGAGTTTCCCAGCTGATTGTGACACTTTAAATTTCTTGGGAGGTGCTGTGCCCTTTTTATGCCACGCATGGAGTCTTGTTTCGACTCAGGTTTATAATGATGAACCCAAGTTTCGTCTCCAGTAACAATTCGACTCAATACACCATCGTTGTCTTCGTTACAGAGGTCCAAAAATGCACGCGAACACTCTACGCGCTGTTGTTTTTGCGGCGGCGTGAGCATTCTCGGCACCCATCTTGCGCTAACCTTAGCCATGCCGAGATGATCGTGTAGGATTTTAAAAATTGTTGTATCGGATACTCCAACCATTTCTGCGAGTTGTTTCTTCTTTAGTCGAGCATCTTCGGGTACAATTTTTTCAACTTTTTGGATAAATGCTGGCGTGGTCACCTCAATGCTCCTGCCCGGCCGTCTTCAAGGGATTCCCTTCCTTGTTTAAATAAACTATGCCACTTGTACACCATGGTTTTTCCTGGGCAAGAGTCGCCGTAAACCAATGACATCTCATTCATTATGGTCGCGGCTGATTTTCCTTGCCTGGTAAGGAACTTTATAACGGCATGATATTTGATTTTTTCCATATTTCACTTTTCACTCCTGATTATGTTACTTGGTTGACGATAGCTCAAAGACTAACTGTCTAACTATGGTCTTTCTTTCTCTTCTGAGGCCAAACCTTGGTTCGAAAGCCCCTTATTCATCTGGGAGAGGTTCCTCTAACCCGGGTGTTTGCTGGAGGTATGTTTGAGTTCTCAAGTCAAGTTTTGACTAGAAAATTGGTGGAATAATGCACATTCTCAGGGTTGAAAGTCTTCTATGGCAAGGGCCCTTCTGACCTGGATTCTGGGAGGCGGTCTGTCCGGGTCGAGCTCAACAAGATGGCTGATGAGGGGATTTCCCGATCGTCCAATTCCCTCCATGGCTGCGTTCGCTAATTTAAGGACGTGCTGTTTGAGTGAAGGCACGCCAAGGTCTTCTCGAAGTTGGGTGTTCCTCACGAACCATAGAGCGCCCGCTATCAGGCGGAGGATTCTGTTCTGAAGGGTCTCGAGCTTCTTGAAGTTGGTTTTCGCGATGCTGGACCACGAGAGTGAGCCATATGTTATAATGAGCCTCAGAAACGAGAAATAAATCAAGATCTTGATCCTCATGGAGAGATCGCTTTTTGGACATAACAGCGGGTACAGATGTGATCTTGCGGCGTTAAATTTACCCACTGTTTTCTCAATGTGTTGCCTAAAGGTGAGGCGAGCGTCCAGCTTTACTCCCAAGTAGGTGACGGTCGGGCTCCAGGGGACTCTGAAATCGTCAACGATCACGCAGTCCGGCGGCGGGCGGAGTCTTCTTGTAAAGCGAACGGCAACACATTTTGAATTATTTATTCTGAGGCGCCACCTCGTGACCCAGTCGATGATCTCGTCCAAGGATTCCTGAAGTCTCCGGCGCATTTACTCCTCATCCCTGGAGGCAGCGAAAATGGCAGTATCATCTGCATAAATTGCAACTTCAGTTCCAAGTTGTTGGGGGAGATCGCTCATGTATATTAGAAACAGGCTCGGACCCAACAGAGAACCTTGTGGGACTCCCGCTGCCATCTGTCTTACTGATGATAAGTTAGATTCATGACGAGCCGCGAACTTCCTGCCGTCAAGGTATGAAGCTATTAGCCGGACCAAGTTGGGGTTCATTCCCTTGGAGGCCATCTTGTAAATCAGTCCCCTGTGCCACACCGTGTCGAATGCACGAGCTATGTCCAGAAAGACAGCTCCCATGCTTTCCCTTCTCTCCAGCGCGTTTCGGATGGCTTCTGTTATTCTGAATACCTGGTGTTCGGTGGAATGGCCCTCTCGGAAACCAAACTGTTCATTCTGAAGAAGGTCTTGAAGGAAGATTTCTTCTTTAAGCCTTCTCAGAATTATGGCCTCGGCAATCTTAGCAACGCTGGAGATCAGGGATATCGGTCTATAGTTCTGGGGGAACAGGGGATCCTTCACCGGCTTTGGAATTGACACGACTATGGATTTTTTCCAGATGTTCGGGAAGTAGCCTTTTCGAAGAACTTCATTCACTATTGTCACTAGAGCTTCAATAGCACTTGGTGGCAGTTTTTTCAAAGCCGTATTAGAAATGCCATCAAAGCCGGGAGCCTTACCTGGCTTAAAGGATTTAATAAAAAAGCTGACTTCCCCGGAGGTGGTAGAAATTATTGGTTCGCCCTCCAACGTAGTTACTAACTGTCTACCTTGGGTCGTCTCTTTCTCCTTCTAGGGCCGAACGATGGTTCTTAAGCCCTGTTTTCTTCTTGGGAAGCCTCCTCTAGGCTGGATGGTTGTAATTTAAGGGGGTCCTCGCTGTCTATTTAAGACCGAGTCTCTGGATTATGTGGTCTTCCTAGGTGTGCTCTTCATCATCGATTGCTAGGGCTCTTCTGACCATAACCCTAGGTGGGGGCCTATCGGGGTCAAGCTCGATGAGCCTGCTCAGCAGCGGATTGTCAGATCTCGCAATTCTTTCCTTGGTCTTCGCTGCTAGGCTTGTCAGATGTTGCTTCATTGTTGTGACCCCAAGATCTTCGCGGAGTTGTTTATTTCGGACAAACCATGGTGCTCCAGTTATCAGTCTTAGGACCCGATTTTGTAGCGTTTCCAGCCTTTTGAGGTGCGTTTTCGCCATGCTTGAGATAGGTAGGGCGCCGTAGCTAACAATAGGTCGAAGGAACGTATAATAAATGAGGATCTTAATTTTCAACGACAGGCTACTCTTAGAACAAAGCAGCGGATACAAGAAATTTTTTGCCGCATCGAATTTCTCCACGGCTCTGGATACATGCAGACGCAGCGTGAGACGTGAGTCCAAGATGACTCCCAGATAGAGGACCGAAGGGCTCCAGGGGAGTCTGAAATTATCTACAAAAATATTTTCGGGTGGAGGTCGTAGCCTTTTTTGTAAAGCGAACTGCTACGCATTTAGATTGGTTTATTTTCAGACGCCACCTGGAAGCCCAGGCTAGTATTTTGTCCAGCGACTGCTGGAGTCTGCGGCATAAGATGTTCTCGTCCCTATCTGAGGTGTACAAAGCCGTGTCATCGGCGTATATCGCCAGGTCAACCCCGAGCGATTCCGGCATGTCTGACATGTAGATAATAAATAAGCTGGGTGCGAGGAGGGAACCCTGTGGCACACCCGCCGCTATAGGTCTACTAGATGAGAGACTGTCCCCATGACGTGCAGAAAAAGTCCTATTATCGAGATAAGATTCGACCACCCTTATTAAGTTTGGGTTAATGCCCTTCGTTATCATCTTATGAAGCAAACCCCCATGCCAAACGGTATCAAATGCTCTCGCAATGTCCAGGAAGACCGCGCCCAATGTTCTTCGTTGCTCAAGGGAATCTCTGATTGCTTCCGTCAGGCGGAAAAGTTGAAGTTCCGTCGAGTAAGCTTCGCGGAAGCCGAACTGTTCGTTCTGAACAAGCTGCTTTAGGAAAAATTCCTCCTTGAGTCGGGCCAGGATAACTGCTTCCACCACTTTAGCGAGGCATGATATTAATGATATGGGCCTATAGTTTTGTGGGAACAATGGGTCTTTGTTGGGTTTTAGGATGGACACCACAACAGCATGTTTCCACATCTCCGGGAAATATCCCAGACGCAAGACGGCATTGATGATTTGGACCAGATCGGTAAGTGTGTTGACAGGGAGCTGCTTAAGGGCCATATTGGTTATGGAGTCCCTTCCAGGGGCTTTACCATTTTTTAAGGTCTTGATGATTTGTGTAATCTCCTCGAGGGAGGTAGGAGCAAGATCTTCTCCTCCATATTGGGTAGGACTTCTAGCGATCCTTCGACCTGATTTTCTAATTCCTCGTCGGAGGAGTCGTCGTCATGTTCGGTTTCATGAACCGATTGTAGATGGTCGGCTAGTAGTTCGGCCTTCTCCGATGGGAGGTAAGTCACGCCCCCAGGTCCCTGCATCGGCTTGATGCCCTCAGATTTGTTGTTGTTTCTTTTCAGGGTCTTGGTGAGCTTCCATAACGAGCCATCCTCCTGTGATAAGGTGGAGATCTTTTTCCACCATCTGGCCTCAGCGTGTTCTCGCAGGGCATTTCTGAGCTTTTTGAGAGAGCGTTTGCGATAGTTATATCCGCAGGAAAACCGGTGCGTTGGGCACGTTTTTTGGCCCTTCTTCTGTCCCAGAGTAAGATTTTGAACGATTGTGGGAGATCATTGTATCTTTCAGGTGTTTTAAAAGATGTGACTAGAGATATATTTTCGGAGATGCGCCTAGTGATTCCGTTTGCTGCGTCTTCGAGAGCGTTGCAGTCTAACAAGTCATTTTTTATTTCAGGCGATAGAGATGATAAATTCGCCTTGAAGGACTTCCAATTTATACTGCGGCGCAAGGTCGCCCCGCCGGACCCGACCGCCGCCCCGAACGAGATCAGAACTGGATTGTGATCGGATGAAAGGTCAGAGAGAACCTGAACATCCAAGAAGAAAGGAATGTTCTTTGTGATGGCAAAGTCAAGTATATCCGGCCTGACGCCGGGACGATAAAAAGTCGGCTCGCTCGGGGGTGTACAGAGACTGGGATGGGGGAGAGGTAATTATAAAGTCTCCTCCCATACCCATTCGTGGTTCTGCATCCCCACGAGCAATGCTTCGCATTGAAATCGCCGGCCATCAGGACCGGTCCACCCCCAGATGTCATGAGATCCAAGTCATTCCAATCACAATCGCGCCCGGGCGGGGCGTAGATCGAGAACACGCTTAGCGGCCCAACGCCGCGGATGGAAAGTCGGATCCCCACAGCTTCGAGGAAGTGGAGTCCGTGAACGTAAACAGGTTCGTGAGGTAAGTCCTTCTTTACAAGGATAGCAACGCCGCCATTTCTGCCCGTCAAGCGATCGGCCCGATAGGTGTTAAAATTTGGAATACGCAATCTGTCCCCTGGCCTGAGCCAAGTTTCACCTATCAACATGATATGGATGTTATTCTCAGTAAGGAAGATCGAAAGCTCATTACGCTTGTCGAGAACACCATTAGCGTTCCACGCCGAGATGGCAGTTGCGGGAATTTGATTGTCTGAGATCAGATTCATGGTCGTTGAGTTTGTGTTTCTCTCGGGAAGACTTGGTGGAGCACCTTTGATACCATCTCAATTTGAGTAAACAATGTCTGGAAAGCGTCCAGCAGTATCGCTACTTTGGCGTTTCCAGACAGGTCAACAGACGATTTGGTGGTGTTAGAGTCAGAACGAGTTTTTGGTGCGCCACTTCGGCCGCCCGAGGAAAACTTGACCCTAGGTGTATTTGGGGCTCTCGACTGTGTCCCATCCTGAGAAGAGCCCGAAAGGGCTTGCGAATAGGATCGGCCTGAGACAGACTGAGCCTGCTGGACATTAGCAGGTTTAGGCCTGGGCGTCTGAGTTTTTATTTTCGGAAAACGGGCGCATCCACGGTAGTTTGCGGGGTGTTCGTCGCCGCAGTTAGCACACGTGGCCTTCTCCTGTTTTGGTCTTGGGCAGGAGGCGGATTCATGATCTCCAGCACAGGCCACACATTTTTTGGGAGCAGTACACCTCGACTGGGCGTGCCCGAACCTTTGACATCGGAAGCACTGACCCACAGTCGGGTTGGATTTCAAAGTTTCAACAGACACATCGATAGACAGAACCTCCTTCAGGTGATAAATGTGCTTCTGCTCTTTGCTGATCTTTACTAGGATCAGAGGCATTGGAGCCTTATCTCTAGGTCTTCGCATTCGGATCACACACTCTGGGGAGAATCCCCGTTCAACAAGATCGTGAAAGATATCTTTCTCGGCAAACTCAACCGGGACATTTCTGAGAACCACGTTGAGTAGCTTCTCGGACGCAAGCTGGTACGTATGGTACGGTATTTGGTCTTGTAGAAAGAATTTAGTAAGCGCACGGAAGTCAGATTCTGTGGCTGGGTAAATCCGAATGCCATCTGTGATGTTTTGTGCTTTTAGAAAGCGAATACCTTTTCTTTTAATCTCCGAGCTTACTTGACCCCATCGAGACTTATCCCGCAAGACCACGGGGGGATTTTATCTGCAGATGACGCAGAGTTCGTCCTAGGGGGATCATCACTGCCAGGAGCGGAAGCGGTCTGAGTTAAAGCAGGCGCTGAGGCCTGAGGGACCACCGCAGGGCGCCGCACGTAAGATGGAGGGGGCGGATAACGTCTCGAGTACTTGTCGAACGGGAAGTCTGTAGGTTCGGAAGAAACAGCCACGTCGATTCTGTCATGATCGGGCCTGGGCAAATCCTTGCTGGGAGGCACAGAGACCTCCCGAGTTATTCTGGGAGGAGGATTTTCATTAATGGGATTTTTTCCCTCATTCGATACGTGGACTTGTGCCGTTACTTTGATTTTTCTGGTTGGCGAGGCTTCGGGCGAAGAGCTGCCCTTACGCTTTACGCCAAACTTAGCTTGCACCGATCTGACCAATGAAGCGGTCGAACAGAAGGACGTATCCATATCGACGGGCGAGCGCCCAGAAAGCGAACTCGTCCTCAGAGCCGAAATCCCTAGAAAGATTTCTTTTTAACTTCTTACTTCTCTGGCGTTTTTTTAATAATTTTTGGAGATGTTTTATCTGTTTAATGATGTCTTCGTCAGAGAGAACATCTGAGTTCAAGGACGGATTGTCCTGGTGTTGTGTAGTGGTATCTCCACTGTTGCTGTCTTCATCTGCCAGAGAGGAGGCATTATCATTAGTTTCTAAGATTAAATTTCTTGCAGGAACGACCACTCGAGGAGTATCCGCCTTCGGAGGTGTTCGATACATAATTAATTGGAGAAAAGACGCTACCAATGTTTGAAACCCTGAGTGGGTCGGAGACAATCAGCGAGAACCGCCGAGTGGGGACAGGAAGTTAGTCACCCGAAGAAAGATGACGACCACGTCGTAAAAGAAAAAGAAATTGATACAGAGATCAATTTAGCAAACAGGTATGTATAAATAAAATAATGAACAAAACGTTAATTTATTTTTAAAATGACGGAAAAAGTCAAATAAATAAGTATAAAAACGATAAAAATCAATATGTGGACAGAACAACAGGTTAAAAATTCATTAAGATTAAAAGCAATTAAAATTGAATAAAATATCTCCTCAAAATAGATAAGCGCCTGTAAAAAGCGTAATTAATTCTCTAAAATCTTTTCTTTTGTTTAAAATTTCGGTCTGACTTTATTTAAAATAATATTTTAAAATCGATAAATCGCTGTAAAAGCGAGATGTTTATTCGTAAAATACGAGATGTTTTCAAAATAAAATATTCTATCTTTCTCTGCCGCTTTAAAAAGTATATGTTTACTGTAATATTATTTGTATAAAACTTCGCAAAGGAATGCGGGCAAAAAAGAGTATAAAAAATGCGGCGAGTGACACAGGTCGGTGTTTTTGGGGAACTCAGGTAGTGGGGCAGGGCCTTATGCCTGCCGGCACTAACGCTGGTTCCCAGCGATGCCGACCGACCGCTCGATAAACAAAGATGGAGATATCTCTTTCGCTTCTTCCGAGTCCGTAAATGTTTCCTAAAATTCCTAAAAATATAGAAATTACCCTTCTTAGACACTCAAGCCTGGGAAAAGAATGAGGAAGCAATATATTGTGTAATATATTCGGTCGGATTTAAACTGCAAAGATGACTTGCAGCTAGTCACTAATGAGATAGGTCCAATTAAAGAAATTGGACCGCGTTAAAAATTTTTATTCCGGCGGCTTAAAAGCCGATTGGCCGGCACCGGAACGTCACAGAAGTCGGCTGACGAGATGTGTCTGCTTGGCCGGTTGGTGGCAATGATATGAAGAAAAAAAAATTCGCCGCTAGTTGGCTAAATTTCGCCCCTAATTAGGCCCGAAGAGGCCAAGGCGGGGCACAAAAATCTCTTTTCGTAGATATTTCGTTGTTAAATTATCTTTGAAGACGCACAGAGGCGTTTCTTGAGTTAATAATCGCCAATCAAGATATAAATAGCTAATAAATAAATAGCTGAGTGCAGAGAACCGTGGCAGAGCACGGAGAATCGACCGGCCGCGACGACGTACGGACTCGGACTAAGTGCTAACTGTCTAATAACAATGAAACTTCGTATTTATACTAATTATGAGTCGCTGCACAGGCCACGCCCCCAATGCGCCTAATCACCCCCCTACAACCCGCTCATTCCGCGAATATAAAAACGCTCCCTCGTAGATCCATACATAAGGGTTGAATGCGTTCATTACAGAATTCATAATAAACCAATGTAGAATAGAACGATCTTTCACAAACGGATAACGTTTAAATTACAATTGAACCCAACGCGTACAACGAATTATCAAATTTAGATAAACGTTTTGATTTATCCCACCCCAAACCACCAATATAGCAAAGATAACAGCATTTTCGCCGGGGCAGCCGAAAGCACACACTAACGCTCTCATCGAGGAAAAATATTAATGGTTTTATATTATAAAAGCTATTTTTTCCCTCTGTGTATATTTGCTTTTTGCGAAATGAATGCTTTTAATTTCCTACCCCAACCCCGAAAGTCCTCCTCTTCCAGCGATAATGTACACATTCCGGTTTACGTTTATATCGGAAAATTCTATTCCGTTACGGTCGTGGAAAAATGTATGTTTGCGTTTGGCCTCCCAACATCCCGTCGCAACCCCCCCCTCTGGACATCCGCGTTCGCTGTATATCCAACGGTATTTTTTCGTTGATGCGTTTATTTCTGCATACATATAGGGGTAGTAAATGCATATATGCAGATATTATCGTTAAAACAGCTGCATACTGTATATTTTTAATAACTTATTTGCTTATCTGCTTTTAAACAGCGTTTAGCCGTACCGATACGCCAATAAATTATAGGGTTTCGATTTTTGAACGTAATACAGTTGAAAATTTCGCGTTTGTTTGCGCTCGGAAGAAAAAATAATGTGCGAGCGTTATTTTTGTTGATTTATTATGAAGGCGATAACTATTTTTAACTTATTTGTTCGGGAAATATTGTAATGTTTAATAGAGGTATAGATTCAAAATTTTCAATTCGAATTTATTATTTATAATTCGGCTGTTCCACATATTCTAGGACCAACAATACGAACCTCTGTCAATCTGAGTGACATTTGTTTATTAAAATGGTGTGATCAAATGCTTTTGGCAAGTCACGAAAAATTGCAGCAAAATCTTAGCGGTCCATGCAATACACAACAAGGATCCAATTGTTTGTGTACCAAGCTATTGTCCAATCTCAAAGATTAATATTATTGCCAAAAAAAAACGGCACAAATTTCGAGAGCAATCCTCAAGCATTAACATCCATGTTTGTACAAATCGATTCCCTTCTAAGTGGTCAGCAGCACCCCTACTTATCAAGAAAGAAGAAGCAAACATCCGCAAAACTGCTTCAATATCCTTCAATAAAAAAGCGCAGCGTGTGGTAACTCCGCGTAATAAGCGAATTGTGAAAATGGAAGCAGCACTGGCATTGTGGATTGCTGATTGCAGGAAAAAAGACAGTGAGTTTGGACACTAATAGGATCAGGACAAAGGCCAAAGCTCTCTATGACCAAATCTTGCAATGAAGAGGCTGAAGAAGGTGCTGACGAACCTCAAGCCAGTACTAGCGCTGCCAGGAGTGATTCGCCTCCTCAAGGACGAGGATTTTCAGCCAGCAAAGGCTGGTTCGAAAAATTTCGAAAGAGATACGGCCTCAGAAATGTGTATGGTGAGGCTTCCTCTGCTGACAATGATGCTGCTTGTCGTTACGTGGAGGAAAAGTTTCCTAACCTCATCAGTGAGGGAGGCTACCTCCCTCAACAAGTTTTTAACATGGATGAGACAGGTCTTTTTTGGAAGAGGATGCCTTCACGTACATTCCTCTTCAAGGACGAAGTGAGGAGGCCAGGCTTCAAGGCTCACAAAGACCGTGTGACTGTCATCATGGCGGGCAATGCTGCAGGTTTTATGCTTATTTATAAAGCAAAAAAAAAAACACGTGCATTAAAAAACAAAAATACGGCTCTGTTGCCCGTGTTCTGGATGCATAACTCCAAGGCCTGGATAACGAAAGCTTTGACCCATTGAATGGTTCCTCCATTGCTTCATTCCCCAGGTGAAGCAGTATCTGTCTGAAAAGGGCCTCCCCTTTAAAGTCCTTCTCCTGATGGACTGTGCAGGAGGCCATGCAATGGACCTGAAATATGACGGTGTGCAGATAGAGTTTCTGCCCCCCAAACACTACATCTCTAATTCAGCCGATGGATCAAGGTGTCATTCGTGCCTCTAAGGCACTCTACACTCGGTCCACGATGAACAGCCTCATCTCGGCAGTTGACGATGCCAATGACGAGTTCACCTTGAAAGCATACTGGCGCAGTTACGACATTGCCTCATGTTTATCCCATATTCAGCAAGCATTAAAGGCCATGAAGAATGAGACCATAAAATCTAGCTGGAAGAAATTATGGCCGAACGTGGTGCACAACTATCCAGGCTTCACTCCTGAAGAAGTTCATCGCTCAGCGGTGGAGAAGGTGGTGAGGTTGGCTCACATCATAAGGAATGAAGGATTTGTCGACATGACGGAAGAAGACATCAACGCCCTTATCGATTGCCACTCGAACCGAACTCTGACCGATGAAGACCTCCTGCAAGCGAGGAAGAAAACGTAGAGGAAGACGAAGAAGAAACTTAAAAATGTAGCCTTACCCTGGAGAATCTGCAACAATTGTGCAGCATGGCAAGAGCGATGCAACAATTTGCACAAGACATTGACGACAATATGGTTCGAGCTGTCGAGTTCAGCAATCGCGTTGACGGGGTTATGTCCTTGTACAGGGGATTTGGATAAGAATTGTAGCAATTTCCCAATTGTTTAGGAGCCATAGACGATAAATAATTATTCATTACATATTTTTTTAAGCTCCAGCCTTGCCATATGTGATGCAAGATATTGCTTTACATTCGTGGATATTGGAGGTGCTGGGCGTAATAGTGATGGAGGTGTTTTTGCATCATCTAATATCAGCCGGTGTTCAGAAAATGATTCGTTGAACATTCCATACCCTGTACAACTTCCAAATTCTGCCACAGATGTAGCCATACCATTTGTTTTTATAGGAAATGAAGCTTTTCATTTGTCAAAATTTATTATGAGGCCATATCCAGGGAAGTTTTTGGAAGCCCCCTATCGTTTAAGCAGAGCACGACGTCTAATTGAAAATAGTTTTGGTATACTAGTATCTATGTGGAGAATATTCAGATATCCCATAATTGCTAGAAAATAGTTAGTAAAGCGAATTATTCAGGCAACAGTGTGTCTTCATAAATGGCTATTGAAGTAAAAAAAAATTGCATTTTAATATTTAAGGAGTTATCTAACTGCTGGTCTCGTCGATTCTGAAGATGATATGATGATTTGAATAACGACGCTGGTAATAGAGCAATGGTAAGTCTCCAAAGATTTGGCGGCAACACTTCTTTGGATTCTACGGCTGCAAGAAGTGAATTGACAAGATTTTTTAATGATGAAGGAGCAATTCCTTGTCAACGTAAAATTTTGCCAAGTATATAATTTATAATTAATATACTTGTTTGTATTTATATTTTTTATTTCCGTTATTGTCTCTTCTTCAGAAGAACCATATTCTTCCCGCTCTTCCCCTGAAGATGATGCAAAAGTGGTTGTATTCTTTGTTGGTTTGCGAAATACAAACAGCTCAGCTCTAAGTTTTCTTTTCCCTTTTAAGCTTTCGGTCCGCTCTATTTTTCCTTTCCTCTTTCCTTGCTGCTATATTTTCAGCCGTTGTAAGCACTTGAGCATGCTGTTTGCGCTTAGGAATGGTACTAGAAACTGTGGGTACCGGAGAATCGGTATCAAGAAACTTCGACGGCGTCATTTCAGATACCCCAGCAGCAGTTGTTGTGGTGATAGATTTGTCAGATACGCATAGTCAGGAATAGGAAGGCTGGAATGGATGCACTCCACATGCTCGAAAACCCACGCTTCCTGAATTTGCTACTCCCTATTCGATTGCTACGCTTTTGAAGTAGCATTTCAAGGACTTGAAAAAAGGGCTGAAGGAAATGCGTTGTGTGACTAGGCAGACACAAAAAGTGTACGTCATGTTGGTGGACTGTTTCGAGAATTTCAGGAAAATTGACATGTGAGCCATGGCCATCCAGTAGTAGTAAGCATGGACCAGCTGATTTTTTGGGAATAAAATGATTTTTTAGCCAGTTGAGGAATATCTCTTCATTAATTTATGCGAATTCCCGACTCACTTCCAAAAATGCACCAGCAGGTAAATTGTCCAATGCTTCCTGCTTGTTGACACCTTTAAAAATTATATACGCCGGTAAAAATGTTCCTTCAGCATTGCAACATGCAACAACGGTAACAGTTTCTCCTCTCTCCGATGACTGCCTTGACTGCACTGCCTTGCTACCCTTTTCAGCGATAATTTCATTTGAGGTGTTGTTCAATTGTAGCCCGAACTCATCTACGTTGTAGATGTTGGAAGGTCTTTTGAACAAATTACGTTCTGTTAAAGTGGCTTCAAGAATCGCAAAATAGGCAGCTACTTCATATTTGTTCATTCCTTCAGCTCCTGCATTAGACACTCCGTGGGCTTTTTTTTGGAATATTCATTTTCTCTGCTAAATTGAATGCCATTCGTCGTAAAGCAAGTTTAGTTGGGGCGTATCCGACTTTTTGCAGTCGTTTTACATGCATCACAATCTTCAAGCCTAAAACAGAAGGTTGGCCAGGCCATCCTTTCTTTAGATTATTGGACTTTAAACGGGCCCGCAAAGTTTTTTCGGGAATGTTGCTCAATTTAATTAATTTATTTTTTAATTGGGAAGCGACTGTTGTCTCCACACTCATGTTACTAACCTCAATTTCAGATCATCTGACACGAGTTTTAAAGCCAGGTGTACGACAATCTTTCCATAATCGCTGGGTAAAAACGTGTTTCGTACTCCGAAAATTAAATTCAAGTTCTAACACGAGATCTTCGGTGTAAATTTTGTCCTATCTGTCAAAAGATGCGAGTATATTGAAAATAATCTAAATAATATTCTAGAAGCGTTCACAATTTACACCGTCTCCCGGAAATACTGACTGAAACTGAACGTAAGCCCGCGCTGACAGCAGTCATCCGGCTTGATTAAAAATTTTTAATACATCCCTCTTCCACAATTTCCAGCGCGAATTGTGGAATTCCCCCGCATTTTAGTCGATTTACGCGAATCTGCACGACCGGTCATGTCCGAGATGGAAGCCGGTTATTATTTCGCCTGTCCTCTACCATAGTTGAAGGGACAACGGCCCCTCTCGGCCAGCTGAATTTCTAATTTAGAACGCCACGTCCATATATAGATATATCCGTCGTGCAACTATTAACTTGGATAGTCGTCCTATAAAGGATGACCCTAGTTTTAATTCGTGTGCGGTTGGCAGCACTGATGGAAACTATTGTGTCCTCGGTTCGATCGGGATTCAGAGAACTGAACCTGTCAAAATTGCTTCTTTTTTTTATAACGCTGTTTGTGCTTCTCTATTTAATCTGCATATCTACACATATTTTGTGTTGTATTATTTAATTGATAGGTACTCAAGAAAAGGTAAGACGCAAGTGAGTAATACAATATAGGTAGGTCGAAACAAAAAGAACGCAGTCAGTCGATTTTGTTGAAAGGGAAATGTAATTATTGACTTCTGCTCCAGTATTTTTCTTTTTTTCGTAGAATAAATGTCCCTAAAAGTTGTGGCATAATGGACCGACGTTTACTTTGTTCTGTGGGACAGAATGTGAAGATGTAATGCAGGAAATTAAATTGGCCTTTTCCATTTTCATAAGGTGTATGAGAGGTTGCAGTTGCTTTTTAAACATAAAAGAGAACTGTACAGATCCTTTTCTGAAACTTTCTTCTGCTTTTTATAAACTGTATATCCTTTGCCTGCAATTATCTTGATCTCTGCTATAAATTGCAAAGGTGAAAGCATCATGATCGATCTGTGCTCGGTTTGAAAATGATGCAAACTTCTTAATCCGTATTGTTACTATGGATGAAACTTGGGTGCATTTTTACGAAGCAGAAACAAAGCAACAATCGATGGAATGGAGACACTAACCTACCTTCTCTTATTGGATAATGCACCTGGACATCCACCAAATCTTGGCGAAATTACCTCTGAACTTGATATTAAAGTGGTTTCTTTAGCTCTGCATACCACTGCTTTAATACAACCGATGGACCAAGGAGTTATTGCTGCATTTAAGGCCTATTACCTTCGTAAAATCTTTCAAGATATGATACATGAAACTGATACTTCTGGCATAACTCTAAGGCGTTATTGGAAAAAATACAACACCTGTGGGTGTCTGGGACAAAATTTGCGAAAAATGATGAAATGAGGTAACCGAATTGGCCAAGCAATTGGGCCTTGAACCCGAAGACATCACTAAATTGCTTCAAAGTCATGCTCAACCCCTGTTCAGTGAAGAACTAGAAGGATTACCACAACAAGGCAGCAGGAAGAGCAACAGCATGATAGGGAAGATGAAGCCAATGCAAACCAAGGATCTAAAGGACATACTCGCTACCATAGACACTGACTGGGAACGCAGCTCTACCATAAGCAGAGGTATTATGGCCATGCTGCCTCGGTACCACGAAGTTTTACAAAAGACAAAAAAAAACGCTCAAAGCAATTAACATTGCATTCCTTCTTCAAAGCTAATGAGCTTCATCAAAAAAATAAATGTGTAGATTATGTATAATAGTTACGTTGATGTTGTTCATGTTATCTGTTAATAAACATACTGTAAAATGGGGCTATTTAGCATCCAACATAAAACGCTCAAGATCTTCAGTTAACCGTGACGATATTTGACAATTCCTCAACAATATAGACTATGGTCTTCGTGATATAAAGGCTCAAAACTTTTACAACTATGACGAAACCAACATTACGAATGACCCTGGGGCTTAGAGGGTTGTGGTTCCAAGAAATACCAAAAAGGTTAGAAAGGGTGCAGGAGTACTCGAAAATTTCTATTAGCTTAATGGTTTGCCGAAATGCAAATGGAGATTTACTACGTACTATGGTGGTTTACCAGGCCTGAAACATCTATGACAACTGGACCCAGAGGAGTCCCGTTGGGACGAAATACGTCAGTAGCCCGAGTTGTTGGTTCGATATAAATCTTTTTGAAGTGTGGTTGTTCAAAATATTATTGCCACACATTGAAACTACTGGAAAGGATGACGATAAGGTCGTTGTAGTTGGAGACAATCTGGATAGCCATTTTTCTCCAAAAGTCATCCAAGCATGCAGAAACAAATCTATTTACATGACTCCATCCCCGAAAATGCGACTCATCTCATGCAGCCTCTCGATGTGGCAGTTTTTGCGCCAATGAAGATAAACTGGCGGCAAATTTTGTACCAATGGAGGAAGGAAAGTAGATACCACCACAGAAAAAATCTGGGTTCAGAGGCACTGGTCTGCACCCGGTAAACCCGGATGAAGTTTTGAAACGCATCCCAGGAGGACTTGAGACGGATTTCATAGTATCTGCAAGAACTTTAGATGACAGCTTAATAGAATTGCTCAAGGAACATCGTGGTGAAAAAACAAAGCCCAAACATGGCAAAAAGATTGTACAAGGTGCTAACATGTCCAAGACGTTTTGTCGACATCTATTGCAGAGCAGGGTGCTTCTAATACTTCAACGTCTTCAAATGTTCCGAAAGTAACCAGAGGAAGTCAAAGGAAAAGGCAAAACAATTCAAAATGTAGCATTTGCTGCATCAACTGGATCAAAGGACTAGGTAGTAAAGCTGTGTAATAAGTTTTTGATTTATTTATTTAAATCCAATACACACACGTGGTAGTAGTTTAACCGGAAAGAAGATTCTAAATATGTGCAAGTTGGAATTCATGTCACTCATCGTTTTACGACGATTCCTTTTACGATTATATTTCCAAGAACGCATTTCGGTCGTAAAACGAGACTTGTTTAAGAAAAAAGGTTGATGATTCCAGTTCATTTAAAATCTTTAGCATCTGTTAATGCAAAACGTTTGGTTTAAGGAAAACAACCAATCCAAAAGATTAATCTTGGGTTGGTCGCCACAAAGCACTAAAATGCTTTAAGTATGGCTTTTATAACTTGGTTTTAAAAAATTTAATTCTATGATTTCTGAGCCTGGTGTCTTCAGTAAGTTCCTAAAATAAGCATGTGACAATCGAATTTCTGTTTTGTTCAAGGGAACAGTTAAAAAAGGTGTTGTGTTTATAAAAATAAATACTAATATTAAGCTTATTCGGTATTCTCATTATTATTATATTTATATTTTGTTTTCCTACTTTTTTTCGTGCTGCAGAAGAACCATCTACCATAGTGTCGGTCTTGATCCAAGGCAATAACTTCGGATACTATTTGACAGATTTCTCTTATTCGCATTCGGGATAGACGTGGAACTTGTCGTGTGGAACAACGTTCTGTTTTGTAACTCTTGTTCCGAGTCAGAATCTTCTTCGCGCTCCTCTACATGGTCTTCCTCACTGAAATCTTCTTGATCATCTCAAACGTTATTTTGGTCTTCGTCCTCACCGAACTCTTCCCATAACTTCCACAATCGTCCTTGCTCTTTTTCATAACTCATTTCTAAAATAAAGAATTATTTAGCAAGCTGTTTTAGAAAAAATAATCAAGATAATCCCTCCGGTAGACTGAAGTACGGCATATATAACCTACACTGGGTCAGTTAGCCAGTCACTAAATAAGATAGCTAGCCGCACAACCACATCTGCGCATGACACACAAACATAGAGGGAAAATAATGGGTGCTCGGTTTCTCAGACGGCATATTAGCACTGCAGGGTCAAATATATTTTCTAGACTCATTATCTCGACATAAGTAATATTGCGCTGTTAATTATTTTCCAGCAGTGAGTGGTACTCAGTCAAGGTACTGATGCTACTGACATGCTCCATAGAACCGCGGTTTGATCCTCACAATACCAGAGGACAATATACCACTGCGACCACCAATTCTTCTTATAATGATGTTATTGCACATGTACTGCCAAGTGGAAGTTTGGTTCGACTTTTTGACGACTGAATGGATTAAAGTCATGCTACAAAGTCGACGAATAAGCGCTACGCTAGGATCAGAAACCGCTAGTCAGTGCCAACAGGAGATGCCCCCAAGGAGAAGTCTTATCACAGCCGCTCTGGTGTCGTGTATTATAAGGTACGCTGACGATCTGGTCATCATGATCCGTGATAAGTACGATCAAATCATATCGCAAGTTATGCAAAGAGCTCTCGACTACACGCATAGTTGATGTAAAAATCATAACCTAGATATAAACCCCCAAAAGATTACTATCATCCCTGGCGCCCCGAAGTACCACCTAGATAAACTCACAAGCAAAGGCACCCAACTGTCCCTCGCCGATTTTGATAAAATTTGGCAGGAATGTAGAACATCGAAAAATATTTGACACTTATTTTTTCTAGGGCCCCGTTTTTGGGTTTAGGGGGTGTAACGGGGGCTCAAAGTTACCCTCAAAAACACATTTTTTTCAATATTTCAGAAACGAGAAGAGATATCGAGATGTGGTAAAGACTAGATCGTTCCTTGCTGCGGGCTCTACATTTTAGGTAGAAAATAGAACAGTGGCGTACCGATGGGCTCGTTAGGGGATCAAAAAAATACAATTTTTTCTCGCCTCTGCTCCTATATATTATGAACTGATCTTTTCTATTTTTATCTTTAAATTACATGAAAAAATAAAAGTTACCTGTTTTTGGATTTTTTTCTAAATGTTCATTATAGAGAATTTAGCGTCATTTTTATATATGCTTAACGAACACTATCCCTTCTTATATTTTTGAAATTCAATTTAAGGTTTCATCAAATTCAAGGGGTATTTAAGCTAATAATTACATTTGTTTATTATATATTAGAATAAACATGTAATCTGATACAATAGAAAGAGTACCACCATTCAAAAATGTCGCCAACGCTTATTTATCTAGACGTAAAAAACTTGCATAATGCCTTGGAAAAAAAATGCAAAAATTATTGCCAAGCTGATCTCAAAATACATTTCTTTATTTATCGTTGCCGCTATATAAGCGTGTGGTTGTCTCGCAAAAATTTAGTATCATAGAGTGTCTTGCTCTAGTCATTACAAATGGTTCTTTTTGCGTTAACACCCCTGCTTACACCTTAAAATACATTTCTTTACTATGTGCCTTGTTCTACAGTTATGATAATCATTAAAGAAATGTGTTATATATAAATATTTTTTGCACCAACCACATCTTAGTATAGCCGGTGCCCCACAAATACTGCAATTTGATAACTGCGAGTCATGGAAGGAGAAATCTACTGGCGTTGTAAAGTGTCCCGGCCGTTCTTCAAGGTATCCGCTTTTATACCAAGCATATTGAATAAAGTCGGTATATCTTGGCGAAGAGAATTGCAAATGTAATATGTTGTCTCGTTGATCCAATTGAATTGCAAATGATGATAAAGCAATTGTATCTAATAACTGACGAACAAATTGCTTCCAGAAGCGGAAACCATAAACATCCAAAGGTTGTATAAAACCAGTGGTACCTTTGGGTTGTTTGTTTTTACTGTAACTGGCCGAGCAAGTGGCACAGCATCTTCAATGTCTTCGGGACTGTGGCCTGACCATGAGTCCATTATTAGAAGGGTCTTCTGGCCGACATGGGGAGCATACACTTTACTAGTCCACTCTAATACTAACTGTTTTGTAAGCTTTCCCGATTTTGTGGCCACAATGTACACATTTGGTAGACGGAATATTGTTTGTTGCACTTTTGGCCCCAAACTGCCACTTCCCTCTTTCAAACACACTAACAGTGGAGACAGCAACTTTCCTGCTGCAGATATTGTCGGCTGAATGGTATAGCTGTGTGTCGTCGCAGAAATTGATTGAACTACAGCTTCCACCTTCTTGGACCCACGCTCAATTAGTGTTCGACCACTAAGCATTTCCAAATTGAATCCGCTTTAGTCAGTATTGTAAATATTTTCTAATCCATATTCACGTATTAAACTGTGTATACTTCTGACAAATAAAGTTGCTTCTGCGGCAATATTTACGGCATTAGTCACTTGGGTCCTTGTTCGGAATTTTGTAATTTTGCGGGAAACTATATTGCGGGTTTGTTTGAATTTTTGTATCCACCAATGCGATGCCTGAAAATTTGGAACGTTCAACTCTTCTTGAGCCTGTAATGCCCATCCCCTTATACCCGAGTCATGGACAATCTTTTGAGAGTCTACAGCACTTTGGAGCTGGTTAAACACATATTCGTCGTCTGGTTCCGCCGCTTGACACTTGTTGTTCCCATTGCCTTAGCTTCCGAAGTGAATTAACCTTATAAAATCTATGTTGGACATTTTTTTGAGAAAGTCGTCCTTTTCTGCCACTTTTCCAATATTCAACAGCATTTTGTTTGTACTGGAGGTCTACATCAGCAGGTTCCTGCACTATTTCATCGCTAGACATCTCTTCTTCGATATCATAATTGACTCTGTCGTCTTCCTCAATGTCCACTAGCTGTGGCCCAGGAAAGTCAGATTGTGAATCGAAAGCCAGGGTGCTTGTTTGTTCAGCCACTGATAATGATTTTTTGTTTGTGCGAGTGCGCCTTCAGCACCATTCTGTGGAGATGCAGGTGTACCATGGTATTGCTTATTTATTAAACTTGTTAATATTGTCTATACGTTCAATATATTTAACGCAAAAAGAACCATTTGTAATGACTAGAGCAAGACACTCTATGATACTAAATTTTTGCGAGACGACCGCACGCTTACCCGAAAATCCCAGACTAATTTTAAGGTTCATCAAAAGTCTCCAACTAGTCTAACAACTAGAAGGGCAATGTTGCAATAGATCCATGCATGTTGCGGTGACTAAAGGCAGCAGTGCTACTGCTCACATATCCAATCCTTCATTTACATGTCAATAAACTTCCTGTGAAAAATACATTAATACTACTTCCACCTAATTTAAAATGCATGAGTTCCATATATGAAGTATCCTACCTCCTACTTTATACAATTCAATACAAAATTATGTTATCATCTTTAATTAAGTAATTTCAATTCCCACCACAATGGTGTATACATCAGAAAAAAACGAATGCACGTTTATAGCGTGTATATGAAACCAACAAAAAAAAAAACTCGGTTATATTACATTACATACGTTTATCATCCCCTAGTCGTATTTAAAACGAAATGTATGATTTTTTCGACATAATTTACGATCCCTAAATATAGACGGACCCGGATAGAATTTCTTTCCAGCGTATACGCCCGTGCACAGGGTGCATATTCAGCGACATATTTCATAGTAAGCACACACATTTACATTAATGAATCGCTAATGTTCGCTAGGACGTATTTGTTAACATACATTTCCATTTGAAATAAGTTTGCATTGTCCGCCTGTATTATTTCGCGTTACTTTTCGTCCCGCAACATAGCCGGGTTTTATTTCGCGTATTAATTGGATATGCACTTCCGTATATGTACGCGAACAATGGACTTTGCCGAAGCCCGAACGGCCGTGTAGCCGTTCGGTTTGAATTCGTTAAGTGCCCAGAGGGCAGAGAAATACGATTCCGACTGTCAGGTTCTTTTATTCTCGATTATATTCTACGAATGGTGTAATTGTGACGTATATGTATGTATTATACATACGTACGTAAATTAAATATTTCCTAGAGTCTATAAAATATTTTCTTTCGAGGTCCTCCTTTAGGTCCTTTCTCCTTCTCCTTTCTATCACTATAGAGTGACAGAGGCTCCAAGAAAGCCTCTGTTACTCTATAACAGAGATTCCCAAAGTGGTCTATATCTACCAACTTAGGTGTTTACGTCAGCGAAAAAACAATTGGAGGTCCATGAAATGAAAATGGGGGTTCACGATAGTGGATCTCAACATACAGTAGGTGTTCAATGAATTAGAAACTTCTAGGAAAGTACTCTTAACTTACTTTTGTTGTGAATATCTTCTATTCCCGGAAATTTCGGTAAACATACTTTATTGTTTACTTTATAAATACTACTTTTCATCGTAATAGTTCCTTTTAATACCCTTCGCTAGCATGTAGAAATCCGAAGATCGCAATATCGTCTCAGATACCGTCAATTGCGTTGCCGAAAACAGTTACTGATAAGTTGTTTTTTTGCGGAATTAGTGTAAATAAATTATTGTATTTTTGTGTATAATATAAATATATAGATTTCAGTTATTTAATGTAGTATAGATAGACATTAAGACACTTTTGTATATATTTAGTGATATTAAGTTTGTGTTTTGTTATTTGTCGGCATGGGCCGCAAAAAAAGACATCAGTAATGAAAAGAAAGATATTATTGCTTCATTACTGAATGAAAACAAACTAACCCAGGGGGAAATAGTGAAAAATGTGAAAGTTTCATTTGCTACTGCTTCGCGAATTTCGAAACGGCTAACACAGAACTTACCATCCACCACATCAAATAGAAGGAACTGTCGCAAAAAGAGAATAACCACTTCTCGAACCAAACTCAATATTTGGAGATGCTGAAGGATGTTTGTTTGCCATATTTGCAAGGTATATGTACAGATAAGTCGTACACATTTATGCACGACAGTACTCCATGCCATACAGCCAAAACTGTAAAAAAGTTTTTAGAAGAGCAAGGTACGGCATTGCTTCCTTGGTGTGGGAACTCCCCGGATTTAAACCCAATAGAAAACTGTTGGGCCGTATTAAAATCGAAAATAAAACATTTCATAATCCAAATATAAATGTATTAAAACGGGGAATTGAAGAAATTTGGGAAAATGATCTATTTATTAAGGATACAATTAAAATCTGTATAAATAGTATGCCACAAAGAATTAGACAAGTACTGAAAGTCAAAGGTGGTAGTACCAAATATTGATTTACATTACCTGTACTTTCAATTTACAACTTGTTTTGTATAGAATAAAATACATAACATACGTACAAGGAGTTTTATTGCAATATATTGTGAAAATCATAAGAGTTTCTAATTCATTGAACACCTACTGTACACTCATAGTACCTGCTTACTTATATTATACTATCCTATAATATAAAGCCATATACATTATTTATAAAAGTACCTATGAAATAAAAAATTTATTATACACGTTTATAAAATTGTGTAAGTTGTAGGATGTAGACATTCGCTTTGTGGTCGCAGTACATTACATTTTATAAGTTTTCAACTTGTAAAAACCTGCACATAATGATATACCAGTATCATCTTGTTATAAGCATAAGCGTAGTCTCAGAGCTTCGCGAACTTGCACAGACTTGTTCAATTCGTCACTCTATAAATACGAATGTAAGACAAATACGTTTATTCGTTTCCTGAATCTTGAAATGGAAAGTGCTAGAAAATATTTAAAAAAATATAAACTGGTAGTTTATAACACAAATTATAGTGAATCAGTGTTATTTTGTTTGAGAGTGCCGGAGAAAAGTAAGTACATTATTTTTTATTAAATTTTAGTTTTATACTCGTAGTTAGCAAAGATAGATAAATTGCGCCAATCGTGACTTCAATTATTACTAGTTTAATATTCAAATCATGCAAAATTACACTGTAGGATGATCTGAGAAGATGTCACCATGATAAAACAGATAAAGATTTGAAATACTTTCAAACACACAAAGATAAACTTCAGAAGAGACCCACGCTGGACAGAATGTTCGCTTCGACGTCACAAAGAAGCGATGATGGTTTGCGGGCGTTTTACAATATCTCGCTACTTATAGCAAAATCCGGAAAAGCGCATACTATCGGAGAGAAGTTAATTTTGCCAGCCGTTGAGAGAGAGGTTTTAAAAATTGTTTTACACAAACCTGCGTCTGATATCATTAAAAGAATTCCCTTAAGCAACAATACTGTTGAAAGACGTATTGATGAAATGAGTACTGATATTCAAAGCTTCTTGTGTAATTATTTGCAAACGACCCATTTCTCTATACAACTGGACGAGTCAACTTTACCTGGGTAATGCAGCATTATTATTGGCATATGTTAGTTTTATTATGAATCAAGAAATCTACGAAGAACTGCTCTTCGCAAGAACTTTGACAACCGACACTAAAGGTGAATCAATATTTCATGTTTTGAAGGATTACTTCATTGAAGAAGCAATCCCTTTATCAAATATAATATCAGTAGCTACAGATGGAGCACCTGCCATGGTTGGACGTTATCGTGAATTTATAAGCTATTTAAAACAAAATGTGTCAGGGGTGTTAGCAATACATTGCGTCATCCACCGACAACATTTAGTTGCTAAAAATTTGAGTATTAGATTGCATGAATCTCTTCAATTAATCATTGATGCATTAAACCGAATTCGAAGGAACGCATTGAATACGCGGTTATTTGCGCAGTTGTGTGAAGAAAATGACGAACACTTCCATCAATTACTCCTTCACACTGAAGTACGCTGGCTGTCGAAAGGCTTATATTTGACAAGATTTTTTGCATATTCTGAGACTATTTTAGAATTTCTGGATACTAAAGATAAAATTTTAAAAGACAATTTATTGAAGAGGAAAACAGACATCGCCTATTTAACAGATTTGTTTACAAAATTTAATATGGTTAATTTGCAATTACAAGGCGACAGTCTAAATTTCATTAAAGCAAAGTCCATCTTATCAGCGTTTCTTGCCAAAGTTAAACTAATGAAGCTAAACATTGGACGAGGCGAATTTTCCCAGTTCCCCAATTTGTCACAGACAAACTGTCAGGAAGACGACGTTTCAACCTACGTTCAACATTTAAATGCCCTCTATTCAGAGTTTGAAACTAGGTTTGAGGATGTTTTGACTATGGTAATACCACCGTGGATAATTAACCCATATGGTGACATAGAAGAAACGAATTTCATAATACGAGAGGAACTGACTGAACTAAGTACAAACGAAGAACTTAAGGTTCAGTTTAAAAACGGATATCAGCAATTCTGGCTGCAAAACGACACACCCGTTACGTATCCGGTATTATGGAATATAGCGAGGAAATTTTAAATTTCTTTTCCATCGTCATACCTAGTGGAAAAAAAAGAAACAAACTGGACATCATTAGCCGAGGAGATTTAAGATTAGACCTTACAAAATTGACGCCAAATATTGATAATTTATTATTAAAGCATTTTGTGTAAAAACATTTACACAAAATTTTATTGTGAGTAGTTTTAATTTAAATTCAATTAATAAATGTATAAAACTTAACATGTGTTTTTACTTTAAGTTTTTAACATTAAACTTCACTACAGTTAGAAATTTACAAAAAATCAATATCAGGTAAGTAGAGGGTTTATCCAAAACCGAAAAACATGGCAAGGAGTCGATGACACAAAAAAGTTTGGGAACCACTGCTTTATAGTGTTAAAGGAGGAAGGAGGTTTGCGTTTTCTTCAGAAATGCACGGCTAACATTTGTTAGCGTAGACATCAAACTCACGCAGTATTGTTTTTCTGTTGTCGTTGAGAATACATTCAAGACAAAACTCGTCTTTGCTTTTCGGCTTAAAGTAAATTTGCTCTGTGTTGTTCCGAGTGGTTTTACCAGAAGCTGTTGAATATCAATCAAAAGCTACGTTGATTATTTAAGTCTATTTTTAGCTAGCTATCGATTGCCATAATATAATTCACCATTGGAATTGTGGTTATGTGTGATTCTCTTCCAAACTGCTTTAATTTACAGTTGAGGCTGGTAGTAACAAAGTGTTACAACCAACCCCAACATATTTTCGATTATTATATTAGGTACCTACTTTTATTAGTTACATAATAGATGTTCTATTTGTAGATGAGAACTTATCAAAGGAAAACAAATAGAGGAACTGTCTCCACCGATGTGATAAAAAACGCAGTTTTGCACCGACTGGTCCTTCAGGGTAGATGACTGCAACCGATTTGCGAATTTTTATGCAACATTTCATCAAATCTGTAGGGCCGACTCCTTCATCTGCAGCATTTCTCCTTCTTCACAATTACCAGTCTCATCTTGCCATTGAGGTGATATCTTTAGCTCATCATCATGTTGTCATTTCTATCCCATTGCTCGCACCGCCTTCAGCCTCTAGATGTGGGCCATTCAAGACCTATTTACATATCAAGAAGCATGGATGCATAATAATCCTAGAAAAGTGATGACGATCTACGACTTACCATGAATCGTAAAGGTTGCAACAACCCCAAATGATATCCTGAAAGGTTTCTCAAGACGCAGGATTTACCCTTACGCTAGAGAAATCTTTTAAGATTCGGACTTTGCAGCGGCCTCTGTGAGAGATCGTCCAATGCCTAAGACTCCCAAAAGTGCCATAAATTCCGATACTTTCGAGTTGTCACGAGATTGCGAGACCAAAATAAGATACAGAACTTGAAGTTGCTGAAGCCTTGTCTAGGCCAGGATCCAGTTCTGAATTCTCACCTGAAAGCCTAAAACCATTTCCAAAAGCACCGAAAAGAAAACAAACGACTAGAGTGTGACTGCAATATTAACAGACACTCCCGAAATGACTGCATTGAAGGAACAACAAAAAAAAGAACAGTTGTAAACAAAGAATAGAAGAGACAAGAGACCAAACAAATATTCAATGATGAAAGTGAGAGTGACGTAAATGAAGAAGACGAGAAGGAAACATTGTGCCTCATGTGTTGTGAATCCTATTCAAGTAGTTTGCCTAGGAAGTAATAGCTGTAATGTCTGCGATGTGAATTATGGACCCATGTTAACTGTGTTAGAAATAAAAAAAATGTTCTTTGTTTAATTTTTTTGTCGAAGAATTTCCAGATTATGACTTATAAACTCTTAATGGTATCAAGCAATAGTTTTGTTGATAAATTATATTTAAAAACCTACCTATTCATGTTAATTATTTCAATAATCAGCTGTTACATCTTACCCCAATGGCTGTAACATTTTGCCCCAACGTTGGGGTTGAATGTAACATTTCACTGCACATATACATATATTTTTCATTCAAAAAGTACTGCCAAAGTAGCTTGAATGTCTGATCTATCGTTTAATCAACATGAATGTCCAAAATTGGGCAAGAATAAAAAAACAAAAATTAAAAACATAAAAATGTTATTTTTCATCCCCGGTCTCCCCTACTCGAAAATTGAATCACGTATTAAATATAGAAGCTGGGTACCGCGTTGCTCACTACGTACCGGAGACCAAGAAACAGTTGAAGCAGTGGACTTTTCTAGGCAAATCAGCTCCGAAGAAAGCAAAGATCATTCCATCGGCGGGACCATTTTTTGGGATTCCCTCAACTTGCAATACTGAACAATTTTGTTAACTGAGGAGGAAAACTGCGAAGACCGTAAACCTAAAAATTATTTATCTAAAGTGTCCATAAATGGTGGGCCATTACCCTAATTAAAATTGAAAATTGGTGTTATCTCTAAACAAAAAAAAAACTTCATTAGTTTTGAAACCAACCACATTTTAATACAGATGAAAATTTTTGCACAATTCATTTTTTTTTCCACCACGATATGAAGCTCCTATACGTTATCCTACTTATAAATAATATCCTCTAACGTTTGGAAGGGACCTCTCGGACATAAACCGAACAATATTCCGTGGTTAGTCGATTGAAAAGGACCAGGAAAAAAAAGGACGACGGAAGAGCACAAGGAGAGACGAAAAAAAAAAAGGGAAAATCGAAGGCCTCCGAAAAGGATAGAGGACGAGGAAGATATATTTATATGAAATACGCTCTCTTATATCTATAAATCTTGTTCCTTTATACCTATTAACCCGACGGCAATGAACACGTATCGTATCGAGTGGAACGGCAACGTTGGGATCCGCTGTTTTTCCCACAACCTCCGAGGCCCACTAGATAAATAAAATCGGATCCTCTTTATACAAAACGATGGAGTTTAGAAAGCGTGCGGGAAGGGGATGGGAGGGGAGGGGAATTATATCGACCTGTCCGAATTTTTGTCTTATTAATTCTGGAATAATTTAAGTGAACTTATAAATTTGTTTAGCCTCGTTGGAATATATTCTCGCCGACATCGCTAGATACATATAAAAAAGGAGGAAGTTATATTAGAAGCGTCCGAATTTAAATGACTCAATTTCGACGCATAAAAGTTCCTTAAATTTACCATAGAGACCGCCGCTTATTACCGAAAAACTCGAAGTAAAGTTTTTTACGACCTGAGGTGTATCTCTACGGGTGGTACTTCTTCGGTTCGTTGACGAAACTGGTGCGGTTGTGGTAGGGTGGTGTTATCAAAGGATGGGGTTGATTTTACCGACACAATTTTTGTGTATATATTTGTGTATATAATAGGAATGTATGAGTATAACAATTCCGAACGAGTTTAATTACACAAATCAAATATCTTTCGCTAATAGGCAAACACGTAATACGTACATATCGGTATCAGTTCGATGCATAAAGGCAATTAATTGTTATCCGCGATCAAACCATAATCTACGCACGCACAAATAAACCGAACAGGTAAATAGCCTGTGCTGTATAGCCTACCCTTTCCACGTTAGATATCAATTTGTACATATCGCCAGTAATCATGTATACCTAGTAGAGTCGACAAATTTGCGTATCTGTTATGCAGGTGGGTGTGATTCTAGTTTTGGTATACATAGATGAAATTTCGGTTAGAGCTTGATTGTATTGTGTATTAAGTAAACAAAATCCTGATTAAAATCAAACAAATACATTTTCTCTACTGTCAAATGGTTGTGTAAGATCTTGAAGGATTCAACAACAATATACGGCTATTTCAGTTTATTAAAAACTACTTTGAATTATCCTAGACTTGCGTGACTACCCCATGCATGCATAAAATTGAGGTAACATTTTGAAAGATGAAACAAAACAATGGTGTGAAATAAATAAATAATCTAGAAAATCGATTTGTAGGATTTATAATAAACAAACTTTCAATCATTCGTCTCCACGATCCTCCACGTCTCTTAAAAGTAATGAGACATACAGGGTAGAATCAAAAAGTAGTAGGACTGAATTTTTATAAGATAAGGTGGGGTAAGTGAATAGCCGAATTTTAAAAGCTCGAGTTTAATTATCATTTTAAAGCAGAATAATTAAGATATAAACTTCATAATTTTATAAAGTAGACTTGTGCATATGATGTCTTTGCGCATATAATATTTCAGATATTTTTTACTACTATCTGTGGTACACATTCGCTAAATTATATATGTAATCAGAGGTTTCAAGTTTTGGGGAAAGTGTGTTAAAATATGATATATCATCTTTTAGTACTTGAAAAAAATGTGTTAAATGTCAAATCTAATATTATAAACTTTTTAATTATTAAAACCCGTTTTTGCTCAAGTTTTTTTATTTTGGAAATTTTTGCTAATTAGCGTTTTTTTGAATTCATAGTAGTGGAAAGGTGGAGGTAAAAGATGTCAGGGCTAGAAGAGGCCCAGAGCTGTATACTGACCACTATATGGTACTAGCTAAAATTAAAAGACAGATAAAAAGAGACAACGAATCTGAAAATAAAGAAAAGGCAAAATTTACAAGTATAAGAACTTACAAACTACGAAATGAAGCTGTGGCAAAGAGATATCAAGACATGGTAGAAAATAAAATGGAGGAACTTAAACTGGACAACAATGATGGAATCGAAGAATATTGGAAAAACTTCAGGGAAATATTGTTATATTCGGCAAGGTATACCTGCGGGGAAATGAAAGGACCTAGTGGAGTTAAGCAGACAGCCTGGTGGACAGCAGAAATCAAAAATGAAGTAAAAATAAAGAAAGAAAAATGGAAAGGATACCTGGGATGCAGAACAGAAATAAAATACGAACTATACAGGGAACAAAGGAAGAAAGTAAGCAAGATGATAAAAGAAGCAAAAGAGAAAAGCTGGACAGAATTTGGAAATAAGATGGAGAGTGATAGTAAGGAAAACCAAAAACTATTCTACAAAGCACTAAAAACAATCAGAACAGGAAAACCGACAATGCATGCGCCCATTATGGACAAGGAAGGAAATATAATAACAGATGATAAGCAGACAATGAGAAGGTGGAAGGAGCATTTCGAAGAACTGCTAAGTATAGATGGAAACGAGATTGAGATAAGCAAAAGAGATGAAGAACACCGAAGAACTATTGAAGATGAGGAAGGACTAGGACCCATAACTAAAGATGAAATAATAGAGGCTTTAAAGATACTGAAAAATGGTAAAGCCCCAGGACACGACAAAGTAACTACCGAAATGATGAAGAACTTAAAAGGAAAAGGAATAGAAATATTTTGGAAAATATGCAATAGAGCATGGGAAGAAGGTAGGATACCGGAGGATTGGAAGATAGGTCAGATAGTGCCAATATATAAAAAGGGAAACACTAGGGAATGCAATAATTATAGAGGACTAACGTTATTAAGTACAGCAGCAAAAACCTACGAACGCATACTGGAAAGAAGATTGCAAAGATACGTGGAACCGACGCTAGAAGAAACACAAAGTGCATTCAGGAAAGGAAGAGGTGTTCAAGACCACATATTCACCGTGAAACAAATAATTGAAAAAACGATACTAAGTGCAACAAATGCATATTTTGCATTTGTTGACTTAGAAAAAGCATTCGATCGAGTCCGTAGAAAAACAGTGTAGAATAGCTTGGAGAAGAGAAATGTGGACAACAAGTTAATAACAGCAATAAAGAGCATGTACATATACAGAAAATACTAATTACGTAATCAGTAAAAATAGAAAGTCTGACAATTTTGAAATTAAAGGTGGCCTGCGACAGGGAGGAGTACTAAGCCCGGTTCTGTTTAATGTATTCATTGACGAAATATTAAAAGAATGTAAACCACACATGAAAAAACTAAGTGTGGGATACAGAAATCTAGAACCAATAGAACAAACGGAATGCATATTCGCAGACGATTTGGTCATTATGGCAAACACCGAGAAAGGGCTGCAAGACAACATAAACATATGGAATAACGTATTGAATAAATATGGCATGAAAATAAACATAACAAAGACAAGTGTGATGACAGTAACAAACGGACAAGAAAAAGAACTAAATATAAAAATTAATAATGAGAGAATACAGCAAGTTGAACATATTAAGTACTTGGGAGTGAAAATAGAAAGGAATGGGAACCATGACATGGACATAAACGATAGAATTAGAAAAACAACAAAACTATACCATGCAATGAGACGAACATTCATACGAAAGAGAGAAATAACAAAGAAAACTAAGATGACGGTATATAGAACAATATTTAGGCCAATTCTGACATATGGGAGCGAAACGTGGGTACTTTCAAAGAGAAATAAAAGCAGAATACAGGCGTTAGAGATGAAATTTCTGAGAGGTGTGAAAGGCATAACAAGAAAAGACAGAGTGAGAAATACTGACGTACGTGATGAGCTACAAATAGAACCCGTAATAGAATATATAGAAAGGAAACAACTAGGATGGTGGGGACACCTGCAGCGTATGAAGGAATGCATGCCAACAAAAAGAATATGGACGTCCAAAATAAAAACAAAACGAAGACCTGGGAGACCAAAACTAACATGGGATAACGAAGTTGCCAAATTGATAGAGAACAGAGGCCAAACAATACTGAACGCAAGAGAGATAGCCAAAGACAGGAAAAAGTGGAAAAACTTTGTACACGAATTACAATAGTATAAGAATGAAATATCCCTACACCGAGAGGTAGACAGGCACTTTTAGATTATATATATATAGTAGTGGAAAGAAAAGACAAAAAATATATTTTTTGAAAAATTTGAAATTATAAACAAATTGCAGCATGTTCCAAAATTGGAACTATGGGCAAGGAAGGGTACATAAACTTTTATGGCAAAATTAATTAAAATATCCTATGAGAGAAAAGTTTGTTACAAAAAAATACAATAATGTAAATTTACAAAATCTTTATTATATACAGGGTTTCCACGGCCAAGTGGGACATAGGCAGAATACATATAAAATCGGTTTTCGGTGAATATTATCTCCCTAATACTACTTCATTCAAAATTAAGGGCCGCATATTATAACTGGGTTAACAATGAACAATTCCATAATCATAGTACAAAGAAAGTCATTTTAATAAAGCCAAAAAATTATTATTTTTAAATCTAGAAGCCTATAATTTTAGTCTTTTACGTGAAATTTCTTAAAACATGCCTCGTGCAAATTTACGCGACATTTGTCACGTGCTTTTGTACAATTTTTTTTTCACAATGCGCACCTATTCTGTTTCTCTGCATTCACTATCCAGTGGTCAAGTCTGTCGTAACGGATTTCACTAAAAACCCGTGAAGTTAATTCTTTCCTTGAAGCAGGTCTGCCGCCATTTAAAATGGGTGTACTATATTTAGCAAAATATATCTGGACAATTCTCCTCCGGAATGCAAGTAAATCATATTTGTCATCATAGCGTGCTCTATAAACTTGCCATGCATTATGAACAGCCATATCAATTCCAAAAGCAAAGAGAGGCCACCACCACTTTTTGATCATATTGCCACTCTGTAATTGGCTATATTTTCGTCCATTCTTTCAACACCTCCCATAAATTTATTATGTTGTAATACAACATTTGGTTGAGTGACTGGTAATTTTTTCTTTTCTTTTGACACCCATCTATTCGTTGGTCGTACAGGAAATGTACTGTCACATGAACTAACTAAGAGCACAATTGTTGTCATTCCAACTAGTCACAGTACAGTTATTATTTGTATCTGTGCAACAATCGTAGTAACCACGTTCTTTCTTTTTCATATCTTTTTCAGATATAATAGGGCATTTTTCTATTCTATTACATTTTATAGTACCGGTATAGCCTATTCCCTTTTCAGTTAATGCGGCTATACCTTGAAAGGTGTATTTGCCGGCAACATGTTTACCAAATTCATTACAACAGAACCGCCGACACCCAAGTCAGATTTAGTATATGTCTTTCCTTGATATGGTTCAAATTGCAAGAGGTAGCCTGACGATTCACACATGCACCACATTTTATATCCATATCTTATTGGCTTTCCTTTCAAAAACTGTTTGGCACCATGTTTACCAAAATATGGAATCATTGTTCGGGGTAATAACCATACTGACGACACTTTTCATTTAGTTTCTGAAAATAAGGTCTTACCTTTTCAAATTTGTCATTGTCAGGAAGATGGGTGTTATCTGCACAATGTATATATCAAAATGAAGACGGTCTTGGACTCTGACCGGCGTACAAACATTCGTCTGATTGTTGATGTGTGAGAGATTTCGTACGGTAGCGTTCAAAAAATGATTACCGAAGATTTGGCCATACAAATGATGTGCGCCAAGTTTGTGCCGACAGTCCTGAGCGTTGAGCAGAAAATAAATCGAGTGCAAATTTCCCAGGAATTTGCAACTGTGTCCAAGAAAATCCAAATTTCATTGACAAAACCAGAATGAGCAAGGGAAGGATCAAATACATTTTTCTTGCGGCACCATGAGCGGGAGAACCGTAAAGACAAGCTCGGCCATAAGAGAGACCTATTGTGCCCCCGTGCCGTTTTAGTCTACTTAACCAGGTTGCACTCAGACAAAGAAATCCGCAACCTGGTAGACAGTTAATTTACTTACTCCAGGATCATCCAATCGATCCACTGTCGAGCAATCGGCAAGAACATGGACTGCAGTTTCCTCCGCACTCCCACAGTTTCTGCACGCAAGTCTTTTCTCATACGCGCGGATCCCGAGAGTTTTACAGTGTCTCATGCCGGCAAGTGCATTCCAGTTGGAGCAAAGCTTAGCAGTGAGTTCGGATCTGACAAAGGCTTTGTCAGCCATTTCATTGTCTCTGATTCCAAAGTGACTTGGCACTCATCTCAGCGTGGTGTTAGCCATATTTACTCAGTTTTATAAGAGTCCTATGGCAAGATAATACTATTTTGGAATCAAACCTGACAGCCTGTATCGCTCTAAGGGGAGTGTGGCAGCACCGGGTTGCCACATTGTCCTCCTACAGTTCAGATTTGACACCCTCTCACTTCTTCATTTTTCTTCGGCTCAAGCGGTACCTCAAGGAATACCGATACAGCTCAGTAGGAGACATCCAACGGCTCATACGCGCTGTATCCGAGCGTAAGGGTGCTATTTCAACTACTACAAAGGGTTTGTACCGATTAGTTCAATAAAAAACTTCAAATTAATTCAATCGTACTACTTTTTGATCCTACCCTATAATTGGGTGAAAGGAGATGTACATTTTACTTGGAAAAAAGGGATCACATTTTATTTTTCCGTCGCACTAGTGGTGCCGTAAGTGACCTCAAGTAAACCAAATTAGGCGTTTTGATATTTATGTTTAGGATCCAGTCCCTGGGTGTCACTACCCTGCAGGGCTGCCCACTTCCTTGCCAATACATAGGGTGGTGCTGGTAAAACCGAAAACGTCTAGGTAATGGTGCTACTGCATATGACTGGAAATTTTGGCCAACCCTGCACATCGAGTGTAACTATAATTGGATAATTTTGTACGTGTTTTGGCTTCTTCTCCGCCCTAGAAAACTGATATAATTTTGACAGTTTCTTTTGGTCACCAAATGAGGGCAAATCAGAAGGCCGTCATCTTTGCAAACTGCTGTTTTGCAGAGAAAGACGTTGAACAGATGGGAGCGTGGCTGGGAGAATTTCATTAAAAACTGTAAATGATCTGTTATTCAGGATTTCCTGCCAGTGTAGGTCAGAAGCAGAGCAAACAGACAGTAAAAGAAAAAGAAAACAGTAGCAATAAATTGTGAGTGGTAATGTAGTAGACCATAATTAACTGTCTCTAGAACTACTTGACTTACTTATTATTATAGCCTGCTTCATGAAGCTCCAGCACAAGGTACCACAGATGATAAGAGAGTGGAATCGTGTGGCTTGACTTGATTAGACTCTACACATCTTCTCGTGCAACAATTTTCCAATCACACAGTCTTGGTTTCTAATCCTTAAGCCATAAGACCTCTTAGATTGTGAAATAGATATTCTACTGTCATTCAGAATTGATTTGCACTGGTTCAGCGTATTCTGACCATCTTCAGACTCACCTGCGTCGTTTCTTGTGTCAATTTCTCTTCAATTTAATTGGCTTGCACGTTTTTCAATCTGATAATCGCTAGATATCAACCATTTGTGATATATACAACGTATGAAGTTTATTTCAGGTTTAGTTCCATATGTTCAGTTTTTAAAAAGATAGACAACTACAAAGACAGGTTCGACGAAGTAGCCAGAGAACTGCAGCGTTAGTTACAAATCTGCAAGCAGAAGGAAGGAAAGACAGGATAGAATTTAGAAAGTGCGTAAGGCAGACTCGAATAAGGAAATGAATTCGAAATTTATTCATGAAATGTTTTTGTAATTGATTTCCTCTCATCTTGAACGATGTAAATCAAAATAATGTTTATGAACACGTAAAACTTTTATTACAGAAACATACATCACGTCCAAACAAAGCTTTGTTCTTACAACAGTGACCCGACACAATCCTTTTCCTACATCTTTTTTTTCTTTCTTATTTTCTCGTTACAACATCCTTTACCGTAATAAGTCTACGTGAGCAGCGAGCAATGTTACTGTATACATACACGTTACATGAACGTCCTTGTATCTACTCGCATACATGCACATTAACCATGTCAGAGCCTTTAATATGGGACCATGATAGACGTTGTCTTTATGCGCGGACGTAAAGCTTGATGTACGACCGTCACATAGACAGCAACCTACTTAGATTTACAACCCAGCACACTGAGTGTGAGTGGGACGCTAGCGCAACGGCACTACGACAAACGAGAAGACGTTATTTGTCAACAGTTACGTCATGCATAGATGAATCTTCTGCACTGGTCTTCTTATTCCCCGTTGTAATGTAATGTATATGTAGTCTGGGATCTTACAATGGAATATATGTACACGATAAGATATTTTCATTCTTTTTTAATCTTCAAAGCGAGATACAGGATAGGAGTTGGTTTCGACGTATTGTTAATGTTACCGAAGAAGAAGCGGTTTTATCTTTATTAATGTCTTTAAAAAATTGTCATATTTCGAGGAACAACAACATTAACAGAATAAAAATTGCAAGAGGGAGTATCAAAGGACATCAACCAAAAATAGTCTAAATAGTTTATTTATTCTTAGTTTATTATTATTAATATTATTATATTTGAATGTAATGTCAAATATATCCGCAAACTATAAAATTGTCGCATTTCATAGCTTCAACAGATAGAAATAGATAGAAATTACTCTAACAGTTAAAATAATTCTGACAGATGTTAATCTGTCAGAGTAATTTCTTTCAACAAGTATATGGTCATAAAAATAGTTATTTTGTTACAATTTTTATTGTAATTGTCAAGTTTGCCAATTTCAACTGTCAAAATCCATGTGAAACACTGAAAAAAATTTTTTTGCAGTTTTCACAGATGCCGAATTCTAAAAACAGTATTTCAACAAGAGCAAGTGTCAACATGTTTGTGGCGGTTGCTAAATTAGCGCTAATTCATACCAGATTTGACAAGCGTAGGCGTCAAAATTTACGTGACAGCTGTCAACTGTCAAAATGCTTGTGACAGCAATCGAATTATAAAACCATTTAGTTAGAATTTCGATAGGTATGACTTTTAAAACAATTTTATAAACGGCATTTCTCCCGATAACAATATTTCTTGTACCTGTCAAAGTTGCGAAAACAGTCGTATTTCACAGCCTCAACGGTTACAGGCGTTAACATTTTTTTGAATGTGATCAAATTTTAAAAGCATTTGTTTTCTTATTGTCTCGGCGGGTGGTGCAGTAAAACAGTTAAAATATTTCTGACAGCTGTCAAACTATACAATCACTTTTACGGTTTTAATAGCTTTAACTGGTAAAATATTGTCTGCAATTGGCTAGTTATAAATACGGTATTCTTTTTCAAAATCAACCATTTAAATAATAGAGGTGTGTGTGGTAGCCATGGAAACTTTTCGACAGCTGTCAAATTGTAAAACAGAATCATTTATTTTAGTTTAGACAATTGTAGCTCTTAAAAGAAGTTAGTCAGTTATGTATGTCGCAAAGTTTCGTGCTTTTCGCAAATGTCAAACAGTGGAACTGTCAAAATACTTGTGGTAGCGTCAAATTAGAAGCTCAACGTTCTATCTCAGACTTAGCAACTGTAGCTGTTATAAGCATTTTATAATTTAGAGTGTTGTAACGTTCGAAAATTGCCGACACCTGCCAAATTATAAAACGATGTTCGACAAGATTTGACGGTCAAACTTTAGCTGTTATCTGTAAGCTAATCAATTTTTCTAATTTTTTTTTTGACAGTTACATTGTGAAAGTCGTAAGTTTTGTAAATTCATAGCTTGCTTTCAGAATCAATCACTTAAACAATAGAGGTGGAAACAATAACCATGGAAACTTTTAGTCATCTGTCAAATTGTAAAACAGAATAATTTATTTTAGATTAGACGATTGTGGATCTCAAAGTTTGCCTGACAATGGTAAGTCAGTCAGTTATGTTTTGAATGTCCTAAGTGTCAAATACGTTCTGCCAGCTGTCAAACTGTAAAAATGTTTTTTTTTTTCTATTTGGCACAAGAGTATTCTTAAATGCTTCCACAGTTGTCAATTCTTACTATTCTGGTGGATCAAACAAATTAAATACTTCTTGCATAGGTCAAACAGTAGAACTGTCAAAATACTAGACGCAGTGCTGTTAAAAGCGTTTTATAACGATTAGACAAGATTTGTAATTTCTAACAGTTCATTGAAAATTTCTGATTCACCTTGCCAAATCAACCATTTAAACAATATTCGACAAGAAACCTTTGACAGCTGTCAAATTGTTAATTTAGTTATTAGACGATTGTAGATCTAAAATTTGTTTAATGGTAAGTATTTTTTATGTATGTTGTAAAGTTCATTGTCGAAAGTCAAAAGTTCTGCCAGATTCAAACTAAACATGTTCTTGCTTTCAGAATCAACCATTTAAATGCAATAGAGGTGTTGTAATAGGCATAACAAATTAAATACTTTGCGCATATGTCAAATTGTAAAATAGGATAATTTAAAATAGAAAATCGACGCTTCTCAGATTAGACGATTGTAGATCTCAAATAATTTAGAGTGTCTGATAATGGTAAAACGTCAGATTTGACAGTTAAACTATATGTTGTAAAGTTTCGGATGTCGTAATTGTCAAATACGTTCTGCCAGATGTCAAACTAAAAACTGTTCTTTTTTTGACTATTTGGACGAAATATTTTGTAAATTGCTGAATTAATTATTGTTTTGACAGTTCTTTGTAATTTGGCGCATCTAACAAATTAAATACTTTGACAGCTGTTAAACAATGAATTTTGTGTTGTAAAATTACTTGTGATAGCTATCAAAATAGAAAATCGACGCTCTGTCTCAGACTTTTGACAATTGTAGCTGCTATAAGCGTTTTATAATTTAGAGTGTCGTGAGGTTCAAAAATTTCTGACACCTGGCAAATTCTAAAACGATGTTCCACACGATTTGACAGTTAAACCTTATCTGTTATCGTAAATTTTGTAGGTTCATAGCTTGCTCACGTTGCAGTTGTTTCCGATAACTGTCAAGTTATGAAAGCATTTGTTTTTTGACAACTGTCAAATTGCAACAACTGTAGTTTTTGAGGGTTTGACAATTGTAGACGAAATATCTGACAGTTGTAAAATTGTTGAATTAATTATTGTTTTTGACAGTTTTGATCGTCGTAATTGTCAAATTGTAATTGTAAACGTCAAAATATGTATGACAGCTGTTAACATGTATTTTGTGTTGTAAAATTACTTATTAGTATCACAATATTTTTGACAGCTTTCTGAAGATCAAAATGGTGACGGATTTCTGACAGCTGTCGAATGGTATTACTGTATAGTTTTTTTTTTTTATTATTCACAGTTCAAACGATGGTCAAACAAAAATTAAAAGCCGTGACTATGCGATTTCACAACTTTCGGATTCATTACCAATGAAAACATGTCTTTCCTTCAATCAACAACAACTGCCATCGTTCCTTATTTCCCTTGTTTATATATCCATTACATTCTTCTACGCTACTCTTTCACTTCAAAAGGCGGGTATTTTTCCCGTCGTGTTTTTTTGCGTTTTATAGCGAGACGATTCCGCGATAGCTCTACACAAGCGACGGTGTCTATTTCCTTTTTTTTTTTTTTTGAGAAAGATCGATACTTCGTGGCGCCTTAGGCTCAGTTTTCGCGTTTGCTGCTCCTCTATCTATTTATTCGCTTTCGGAATAGATACTGCTACGTTATATCCTAGCTTGCCGTTAACGAATGTGTACTGAGAGGTCTGTTGTTCTCCGAGGAAATGGAGCCATATCCATGTTTATGTGTTGATGGTGCTAGATTATATGTAGATTGTTGTACAACGAGAAAGGAAAATATCTACGAGCGAGATTCGCTTGTATCACTGTTGGAAGCGAGAAAACAAGCAGCGCGGATAGATACTTTCATTGAGTGTAATTTGAAATTATATCGAGTCAATGTCATTAGATTAACTTTCTTATTCAACATTTACAGACGCTTTTCTGAAGGTCTGAATTTAAAATAATTATCACAACTGTCGAACTGTAGAACAAATAGATATTTCATACGATGTTAACAGGTGTAATACTCCCTTTTACAGTTCTGATAGTTATAACTGTCAGTATATTCTGATAGCTGTCAAAATGTACAAACATGTACGTCGTTTTGATCGGTGTAACAGTTGTATAGTACTGACAGCTGTCAAATTAATAAAAACAGGTATAACTTTTATTATATTTCCAAGAGCTGTTAAAATAATTCTGACAGCTGTAAAAATAATTCTGACAGCTGTCAAATTATAATACTGTTATTTATCACTATTCTAACTCACAATTCCAGACGCTGTACGTTTTTGCTTCTGAAAATCATCAAGCAAACACGCTTATACTCCCTGACAGTTTTGGTGAGTGTTAAACAATCTATGACAGCTGTCAAACTGCATCACTAGGTATTTCTTGTGGTGGTACAAAGTATAAGGATCATATTTTCGACAGTATTTTATTTGTTAAATTTCCCAAAATAAGAACTAACTATGGAAGCATTTAAAAATACATTTTTACAGTTTGACAGCTGGCAGACCGTATTTCAAACAAATTTTGAGAGCTACAATTGTCTAATCTAAAATCGATTATTCTGTTTTACAATTTGGCAGCTGTCAAGAAGTTTCCATGGCTACCACACACTATCATTGTTTAAATGGTTCAGAATCAACCATTTAATGTGTGCTGAAATTTTTTGACAGCTGTCAAATTGTAAAACAGAATAATTTAATTTATATTAGACAATTGTAGCTCTCAAAATTTGTCTGACAATAGTAAGTCAGTAAGTTATGTATGTTGTAAAGTTTCAAATATCGTAATTGTCAAATACGTTCTGCCAGCTGTCAAACTGAAATTTTTTTATCTATTTGGCACAAGAGTATTTTTAAATGCCTCCATAGTTGTCAGTTTTTATTATTTTGGCGGATTTAACAAATAAAATACTTTTCGTCAAACAGTGGAACTGTCAAAATACTTGTGATAGCTGTCAAATCATAAGCTCAACATTCTATCTCAGACTTAACAATTGTAGCTGTTATAAGCGTTTTAGGTATAATTTATAGTGTGGTAACGTTTAAAAATTTCTAACACCTGTCAAATTCTAAAATGTTTGACAGTCAAATTTTATTTGTCATTTTTAACAGCTGCAAAACGTGCCGGCGATATAGATTTAATTTTTTTTTTACAGTTATGTTATGAAAAGTTTCGTAGATTCATGCTTGATCACGTGGCAGTTGTTTCCGATAACTGTCAAATTGTAACAATTGTAGTTTTTGAGGTTTGACAATTGTAGACACATCTGACAGCTGTAAAATTGTAGAATCAATTATTGCTTTTGACAGTTTTGATCGTTGTAATTGTCAAATTGTAATTGTAAACGTCAAAATGTGTCTGACAGCTGTCAACGTGTATTTTGTGTTGTAAAATTAGTTACTAGTGTCACAACATTTTCTACAGCTTTCTGAGGATCACAATGGTGATGGATTTCTGACAGCTGTCAAACACAGTATTGTTAATAGGTGTTGCATCACAGAATTATTGCATAAGATTGTGTGCCCTAGCATTCTATTCTTAGTCCGACACTTTTAATTGTGTTTGCAAGTGGTTTACTTGTATTTATATTTATAAAAGCGCAAGTGGTTTGGTAATAACGGGTGCGTGATTAACATCGAAAGCACTTCCTTGAATACACTAACAATACTTTTCTAATATCTACAGTTTAGAGGAAAGTTTGAGCGCAAAAGCACAAAAGCAGCAAACAGGGGTAATCAAACGGTGAACAAAAGCGTTCTTTTTCTTTCTAACATCAAAACGTGTCCTGTATGTGGGCGCTAGCTGAGGTATCTATATCCATCCATAGTCATTTTTTTTTCTCCCGATGTCTATAGCATTAGTTTCTCTTTTACTCAAAAACCTCGATTCCCTGTGCGGGTGTGTAACCAATACGGTACCTCGTTTTATGTTGGCGTACAAGGACATATTGTGGAAGTTTCCGAGGCTTCGTCTTTTAATAAAAGGGCGCATTTTTTCCTTCTGCTGCTCCACCGCTCGGTATAGCCATCATCATGACCAAACTCGCCCTTATCCCATCAATATATATTAAAACTTCGAGGAAGTTTTCCAGCGTTATAAATATCAAACTTCGAAAGTTAAACAATAGAATCAATAAGCTGGTTGTCCGGCAGATGTGATATAAAAAGTTTCTCTTGAAGTCTAAAAATAAAATTCCTTAATGTCGGATCTTAGTTCAATACTGGAATAGGAAGAAATTTTATCTCGACTGATATTCGCGCTAACTTCGTTCAGAGATGACACGGCTTGTTGATATTGCAATCGATGCATCGATGCATCGCTGAAAAACACGTACATAGAGGGATTCGTTAGCGACCTAAATAAAACTTCTTGATGGAGGAAAATCGCAATTCCATTGAACGTAAAAGAATATTATAAGAGGTTATAGTCTCAGCGTGTTATATGATATTTTTCATCTTACAGAGTTGCACTACGGCAACTCTGATAGTTGGGACAATAAAAGTTATAAATGTGAAGTTTTCTGGACTTAACCGACCACCATTTTCGCAAACTATTTGCAGAATATTCGACGGAGGTGCTCCATTACGTCATTAACTGGTTTGTTTTGCTTTTTAAACGGAGTATACTTTGAAAGGACTCGCCTGTGTCTTCCTATCACCTTTTGATTTTTTAATTTTTTATTCGACTTGATTAGTCGACACTTGAGCTCGACTAACAGTCGAGGTAGTTTATACTTGTTTCTTTTTAGAGTTCTTAATTTTAATCTTCATTTTTAACCGCAGTTAGCACAATCCACAATGACACATGTCAAAAATATGTTATGCCAGTTACATCTGTCGATATATTAAGAAAATAACGATATAACGCAAGCAATTGTTAAGACTGTAAAAAATGCGCAATATAATCGCTGTCAAAAATACATATTTTGACAGTGACAACTATCGGAACTGTCGAGAAATTGTCAAAGAGAACATAGATTGATTACTGTGTTTTTACAATTTGATAGCCGAAGGAAAGACGACGGCAGTTACACCTGTCAAAAATCGTAAACGCCTGGTTTTATAGTTTGACAGTTGTCATAAATATTTTAACTGCTACACCTGCCACAAAGTTTTTACAATTTGACAGCCGTCAATGATATTTGACAGTTACGGCTATTAAAATAATAATAAATTATATGGATTTGTAGTTTGGCATTGTAACTATCAATTTATTGGTAACTTTATAATTTGACAGCTTATAAAATTGTTGGCGAACACCGTTATAATTTGGCAGGTGTCAGATATTTTCGAACGTTACAACACTCTAAATTATAAAACGCTTATAACAGGTGCAATTGTTAAGTCTGAGATAGAACGTTGAGCTTCTAATTTGACAGCTATCACAAGTATTTTGACAATTCCACTATTTGACATATACGAAAAGCATTTTATAAACTAAATCCGCCAAAATAATAAGAAATGACAACTATGAAAGAATTTTAATAAACTTGTGCCAAATGAAAAAAAATAACATCTTTACAATTTGACAGCCGGCAGAAAGTATTTGATAATTACAACATTCGAAACTCGAACAACATAACTGACTGATTTACAATTGGCAGACAAATTTTGAGATCTACAATCGTCAAATCTAAAAATATTTGTTTTACAATTTGACAGCTGTCAAAAAGTTTTGATGGCTACCGCACACTACTATTGTTAAAATGATTGAATCTGAAAAGGAATACTGTATTTATAACTAGGTAGGTAGTTGCCTATTTTAACTACGACCTCCCTCTCCCTTGAGACAATAAGAAAACAAATGTCTTTAAAGTTTGCAACAGTTGGGATTGTAAAATACGACTGTTTTTCAATTTGACAGCTACCACAAATATTGTTATAGGGACAAATGCCATAATAGAAAAAAACTTGTTACTTACAAAAAACTTCTAAAAGTTGTACCAGTCGAAATTCTAACGAATTACTTTTATAATTCGATAGCTGTCACAAGCATTTTGACAGTTCCACCTACTAAAACTGTCAGAAGCAACTGTCGTAACTGCTTCACATCAGTCAGACGCATTTTTTCTATTGAAGCTATGACATGTGACCAATTTTATAGTTTGCGGATATATTTTACATTACATTCGAAATTCTAACAGCTGTCACGTCAATTTTGACGCCTTCACTTGTCAAATCTGGTATAAATTAATGCTAATTTAACAACCGCCACAAACATGTTGACACTTGCTCTTGTTAAAATACTGTTTTTAGAATTTGGCATCTGTCTAACAGATTTTGACAGTTGCACCTGTCAAAACTGTAAAAAAAAATTAAAATAATAAGAACTGACAACTATGGAAGCATTTAAAAATACTCAATTACAAAATAGAAAAAAAAACATTTTTAGTTTGACAGCTGGCAGAGCGTATTTAACAATTACGACATTCGAAATTTTACAACATACATAACTGACTGATTTACCATTGTCAGACAAATTTTGACAGCTACAATTGTCTAATCTAAAATAAATTATTCTGTTTTACAATTTGACAGCTGTCTAAAAGTTTCCATGGCTACCACACCCTTCTATTGTTTAAATGGTTGATTCTGAAAGCAAGCTATGAATCTACAGAACTTACGACTTTCACAATGTAACTGTCAAAAAAAAAATTAGAAAAACGGATCAGCTTACAGATAACAGATAAAGTTTGACTGTCAAATCTTGTCGAACATCGTTTTATAATTTGGCAGGTGTCGGAAACTTTTGAACGTTACAACACTCTAAATTATAAAACGCTTATAACAGCTGCAGTTGCTAAGTCTGAGATAGAACGTTAAGCTTCTAATTTGCCGCTACCACAAGTATTTTGACAGTTCCACTGTTTGACATTTGCGAAAACCACTAAACTTTGCGACATACATAACTGACTAAATTACCATTGTCGGACAAATTTTGAGAGCTACAATTGTCTAATCTAAAATATATTATTTTACAATTTGACAGCTGTCAAAAAGTCTCCATAACTATAACTATAACTCTCCAATAACTAGCCAATTGCAGACAATATTTTAGCAGTTAAACCTATTAAACCGTAAAATTTTTAACTATCTTATTTAAAATAAGAAAACAAATGCTTTTAAAGTTTGACCACATTCAGGAAAATTGTATACGCCTGCAACTGTTGGGGCTGTGAAATACGACTGCTTTTACAATTTGACAGCTACCATAAATATTGTTATTGGGACAAATGCCGCTTAAAAGATTGTTTTAAAAGTCATTCCAGTCGAAATTCTAACTAACTGCTTTTATAATTCGATAGGTGTCACTAGCATTTTGACAGTTCCACCTATTAAAACTGTCAGAAACAACTGTCGTGACTACTTCACATCTGTCAGGCGCATTTTTTCTATTGACGCTATGAAATATGACAATTTCATAGTCGGCGGATATATTTTACATTGCATTCGAAATTCTAACAGCTATCACTTGCAGCTTGACAGTTGCATCTGTCAAAAGTGTAAAAAAATAATTTTTCAGTGTTTCACATGAATTTTGACAGTTGAAATTGGCAAACCTGACGATTACAGTAAAAATTGTAACAAAATAACTATTTTTATGCCCATATACTTGTTGAAAGACTAAAAAGGAATTGCTTTGACAGATTGACATCTGTCAGAATTATTTTAACTATTACATCTGCCAAAACGGAAAGCAGCTGTCAAAAAAAATTTCGAGTAACTTAAAAATTAATCATTAGATAGCCAGATTTTCTAGAGCTCTTGAGAGTCTCCCATCCCTGCTGAGCCTGTGGCCATTTTAAAATTAGTTTGCACGCTAATCTAAAATTATTACGTCCAAGCACCAAACGAAACGGTAGACGAAAGAAGCAACAACAACTAATATTTTTCTCAATTAAAAAAGCAGAAAATAAACACAAATTAGATCCCGCCCTTGTGCCTGTTTCAATTTAGGCACCCCTTTTTCCATAACCAACGTAAAAGCAGGCCTGTTAGCCGGCCAATAATACGCATAGAGTATTATCAAACTTACCGGCGTACACCGCGCTGGTGGGTAGGTAGGCTTACGCAGAAATCCATTTAATTTGGTGAAAATGATTCGCTTACCTGCAACAGAAGAAAAGAGAAAAAGCTCAGTATTATATTAATACAGAGAAGACCTTTTTTTTAATTAAGGCAGAAGTTTTAATTAATTTACGTTTTCCTGGCTGTCTACGCGGGGAAATATTTTATATAAAAAAAAAAAAAACGGGACGCCAAAGTCGAAGTTCGCGTTCTACTGCCGGGTTTCCGATTCGATAAATATAAAGGACCACTAAGACTTGTTCCGGCTTCTTTCTAATTTGCCTGATGTAGTTTCTGATTTATGTCCTGGATAGCTTCGCGAAAGAAGGAGCGTTTATAATTAATATTTTTTATGCTAAGAGAAATTGAAACTCTTTAGTTATTCTTTTACAATTTACTCAAGAAAATAAACAACATAGTACTGGAAAATCTAGTATAGTCCGGTCACTCATCTCAGTGACCGGATTGTGAACGTGAATGGTTCACTCTATATTTTTATGAATAGTAATGCTCAAAAAGAGAATGTTTTCGATTTTTCTACATTCACATTATAATCTGTTTAATGTGCTTCAGAGTTATTCATTTTTTCACAGATTGATGTTAAAGGAGGGGACAGAGTGTTGATGTTAGAATCGGCCACAACAGCAAAGACATCATCAATATACTGAGCAATAGTTTCTAGATCTATATGACTCGGAAGCTCATTTTATATAAATTAAAAAGTAAAGAGGACCTAGAATGGAGTCCTGCGGCACCCCTATATTGACCAGCTAATATTGGCCAATATTGATCAGCTCAGAGTAAAGCCGGCAACTTTCTTAATTTAAAAAGGTGGCTGCTTCTTGTTGTGTGGGTGAAACATGTTCATACTTGCACAGCAGCCACTGCGTCTCAAAACAAAGTTGAGGTCTTTGATGCCGAGGACAGCTATTACAAGATCCCCATCTCCCTATTTTTTTCAAATCGACTGGAATTTTGGAGTGTGTGGCCTTGGACTAAGCAGAGTGGTACACAGAACAATGCCTCGCTGAAGTCATTAAATCGATGAAGAAGAACCTGCGGTCAAAGTCAAAAATGGATACTTGGTTTTCCGATTATGACAACGCTCCAGATCACAACGCCAAAACTTGCAACGAATTTTTGACCACTACAGGACTGAAGCTTCTTCAGCACCCTCCTTACACTTCAGACAGACCTTCCTCCCTGCGACTTTATGCTACTACCAAATGTGAAAATAAAACTGGAGTGGAAGTGGAGCGGTTTTCCAATAACAAGTGTGCCTTAGTTCCTTGTGAAGCTTAGCACTACTAGTTAAGTTCCTCAAATGCAGCACTGTCAATCTTCTCGAACAGACCAGTTCATTTCAGTGAATGGGCAGTGAAATTATTCGACAAAACATTTCTTTAGCATTCTTTAAGAGCATGGTTCGATTGAATGTGCTAGAATTTGTGATATCCCCAAGACAATCCACTTCCTTACCACGACCTGAAGGTTTTAATTGAACCAGCGTATCCAATTTTTTTGGTTTCCTTGGAAAATATTTGCGATGAAAGCAAATCCTGGTCTAATATGCAGTAGATGTGACCAAGATTTTTTATGTTGACAAAACTGGATTTTCAACAGCCCAGAAAAGATGACTTGTAACAGGGTTGCAGTACCTTTCAAGTGGTGAGAGAGGAGGCAACACAATTTCAGTTTGTTTCTGCAGTGCTGCTGGGCAGTTCATGCTGCTCATAATTATTTTCAAAAGGTCGCAAATCGCCCCGGAATTAAATGTTAGAGCTCCAGAAGGTAGCCATGTTGAAATTTCTAAGACTGGCTATATTAACGACTCGTTATTCGTCAAATAGTTAGAGTTCTTGCACCCACTTCTTCCATCTAAGGGGAAGATCTGTTGCACGAAACTTTCAAAGGGGTGGTGAACTCTTGTGCCTCTATTTAATGCTCAACCTTTTTTATTCAGGATCATAATGATGAACCCAGCTTTCTGCCGCTTAATGACGGCCAACTTCGTCTCGTCAGTGTGAAACTGTTATACGGTAACAATTCTTCCATGTTTTCTACAAACCTGTGTTTAAACGAAGAATTGTTGGGGTCTTCAAAACAAACATTTCATCCGTAACATTGGGATAGACGTAGGCATTTAAAGCTCGATTGTATCTTAAGGAACTTATTGTAAAGAGCTTCTCCTCTATTGCCTCAATCTTAACAATAAATATTTTTAAAACTTCTTTTTTGGTTCTCTCATTATATAAAAATTTACAAATAATGAAGGTTCCTATCACAGGTTTGTCTGTACTGCTAGTAGATTGATTTTGGTTATTATCAGTCTCTAAATTTTCATCAGTCTCTAAATTAACAAAACTCTCATGGACGTCATCGATATAATTATCATCTATAACTCTTTGTTGTTCAGTATGGTCATCTTCATTTTCATGCTCATTTTCTTCTATTTAATTTTCATCTTGTACGTCGGATTCGTTATTTTCCTGATTCATAAAATCTTCAGTGGTTACTGACATGCCAGGTTCCACATTTACTTTTCTCTTTCGCTTTCGGGTGTTTTCCTGCTGTTTGTATTCTTTCAAGACATTGACCAGTGAGTCTGTTCACTTGTCAACTTCGCTTTCCCGAAATTCAGGGATTTTTTTTTTAAACTTCAGTAGGATTTAATGTGACCAGTCCACAACTTCTAAAGTCAGATCGAACATTATCAGAAAACCTAGTGAGACCATGTAAACTTTCTTTCAATAGTTTGGGAAATAGATCTTTTAATACTGTTCCCCGGTGTGTTTTTTTACCATTTCAAAAGAGTTTGTTTCCATTGTCTTTTAAGAGGCTGAAAACATGACATATCAAGGGATTGTGTCAAATGTGTGCTGTGAGGAGGTAAAAAAGCAAAAGAGATATTTGATCGTTGGCACTCTTGGATCACAGCAAGGGAGAAATGGCTAACCAAGTTATCACCTAGGATAACTTTCTTGCCTTCTTTGTTTCTAAAGTAAGGTAAACAAACTTAAAAAAACCAATCCTCATACAAACAGCCGTCAAACCAGCCACTCTTACTTCTGTTAAATCAGGCACCTTTAGATCCATTTTCACACCAAATATCATATAAATGTTGTGCCTTGTGAACTATATTTGGTGGTAATACTTGTCCTGAAGCAGCAACGGTAAACATGACAGAAGTAGCCCCTCTGCCCCTCTTCGAACAATAACTATCTCTTGACCCGGGTCATCAATCATGTTGGTTTGATCAAAATTCAAAAAATTCTCTAGTGGTACATCCTTAAGCGTTTCTTGTAAATTTCGGAAATACTCCTCTATTGACGCTTTACTGACTGCTGCTCTAGATGCCTTAATATTTTGGCTTAATCTATTAGACAACAGAGCACTATGTCTTCTTAGAAAACTTTTCACCCATACTAAGCCTGGCATGTTGTTTTGAAACCTTGCTTCGATAGCTCCCTTTCAGTCCAAATATCCTTTTACAGCACATTTAAGGTCCCAGTGATTGAAAGGGTATCCCCACTCTGCAGCTGTTAATACTCCTTCTACTAAGCTTTTTTCTTCTGCTTCTGATAATACTGTAGGTCTTCAATACTGATGGATATGTTCCTCTCGAAACTTTCGGCGGACCGTGGATTTAGGTATTCCATATTTTAAAGAAGCCTGACGTATTGACAATTTATTAGTTGCAACTGCCAAGCCCCAGGAAGTATAATATCGAACTTTTTAAAGCCAAAAATAATGATCATTTTCAATATTTTTTTATCAACATACTTACCTGTGATACAACCGTTACAAGTTTTGTGTTGGATAAGAGAACAAAACCTGCTCTTGTCAACACTATGCATTTCTTTTCCTAAATCTTTCTCTGTATTAAAAAGTAGCTTTAATTACTTTTCTACTATCTTTTAATCATTAAATATATTTTTTGTATCTTAATCTGCATTATGCAAATTGTCATAATTATGACAGTTTGACAGGTTTTAGCTGTCAAAATACGACCACGGGCGAGTGATGTGTCATCGGGTGGTCGTATATAGTGCCTGGCTTATACAGCGTGTCCACGTCGAGTGACTGTGCTCGTACGCCTATAGCCTTACTACCTACTACAAAGGTGCTTAAATTCTAGTAGATAATAGTAGGTAAACTATAGGCGTACGGGCTCAGTCACACGACGTGCGCACGCTGTATAAGCCGTATTTTGACAGCTAAAACCTGTCAAACTGTCATAATTATGACAATTTGGTGGTTTTACGCAGGTAGCCCGTACGCCTATAGTTTACCTACTATTACCTACTAGAATTTAAGCACCTGTGTAGTAGTAAGGCTATAGGCGTACGAGCACAGTCACTCGACATGGACACGCTGTATAAGCCAGACACTATATACGATATCCCGATGACACATCACTCGCCCGTGATCGTATTTTGACAGCTAAAACCTGTCAAACTGTCATAATTATGACAATTTGGTGGTTTTAGACAGGTTTTAGCTGTCAAAATACGGCTTATACAGCGTGTCCACGTCGAATGACTGAGCCCGTACGCCTATAGTTTACCTACTAACGCCAATATTATAAGGATCTTTTAAATATCCATGACAGATTCAAACTTTGTCACTTTTGCCTTAGTGTGCATCACCATGGATTGATAATCTATCATTTTTTCTCAATTCCTCAATAAGATATATTTTTCGACGACCCTTCTTCTCAAGATACTCCTTAATATGTTTGGTTTGTACAGTTACCTTCTAATATTTCATGCACATCTGTCGGTGTTATTTAAACAATACATCAACTTATCAAAATATCAGGTGTAATTCGTATTTAATCCTACTACGTTTTTAATTAAAAATTCTCACAGCACATTTAGATAACACGACAGAAAAATCCCTTTTGTTTCACAGTCCACGACGACAAGACAACACGATTATAATTTTCTCTATTCCTAGCAACAGCATTTATATAACGACCCCCGTCCGCACGCCGCGCCATTATTATTAAAACGGGACGCCCCTGTCTTTTTTAATTAAACGTTTCGGCATGAAATCGCCGAACGTACAGCACCTAATACAAAATACGGCGAAATCCTCGCATCGCCAACCTCTAACCAAAGGGGACCGACGGGTACCCAGATGGCAAACAAAAACCGGCCGACAAAACTATATTCCACATCCGTAGCATTATTTTCAGCGATAATAAATGAGTCAGGGACTGAAGGGATCCTCTCGTTGTCGTCGTCGTCGTCGTCCGTCGTGGCGACAAGTTTTATTAAAATTCAACATGAACGCCATCTACCACCAAAGGTATAATATATATATATATATATACATAGTGGTAGAAACGGGACCCTCTGCTGATGTGACAATGGCCGGTCGTAAAACCGCACAATCTTCCATCTACGACTTTACATTACCGACCTTATTATATAAAATTTAACAGGAATTATAGTTTATGGGGAGATCGTGGTGAGTATATGAGAAGGTTTACGCTGGACGCAGCAGAAAAATATATATTTCTGGATGTTTCTAGGGGAGGGGGTCGTGAAAGACGACGATGTTAGTATGTATTGCGTTTTGAAGTTACGTCGTCGCTGGATCATATCTTTCCGGGTCTTATATTGGCCAAATTTTATTATTTCCTACACGAGCACAGTTATCTTACCCGGATTCATGGATACCATTACTACACTCACATGAACAGAGTAGCAGAATATTTAATCTGGGGGAGAATCTCATCAATCGTTCTGAAATCTTGATAGAAACGGCCACCTATTTAATCAGTGGTAGCATCAATACCTTTCGAAATACATAAGAATGCGTTTCATTTCAGAATTGAGATCAATTAAGGTCAGAGGCTATCTTGCCGAGGAATTGGGTAGAACAGGTTTAATCTAGGTGATTCCAAGTAATCTTGTCGACCGAATTCGATGTAGAAATAGATAGGTTTGAATATCGGAATGTCTGTTTAGCCTTAGTATGACCAGTTCTAATTTTATGGATCCAATTTTTATGGTACATTTAAGAAACTTAGAAGCTACTCCAGAAAATGTGTGTGTTTGAAAACGGGCCACAACACTCCCAATGAGTAGTCAAATACTTATACAAACTCTTACACCAAAACCTTTATTTTCACCCCTAAAACCAAACCTGAATGAAGAAGATTTTGCACCACCCCAGCAGTTCCCAAAAGAATGCAAATGATTTTTGCTTATGAGACTAATTTTCATTTGATCAAACTGATGCATGATTTGTGCGATTTGGTGCACTGTTGGTTGTCTTCGAGTGATCCCAGCTTATTTTTTTAAGATGGAAGAGAGGTGACAGTAACTGTAATCTTCGATTGTATTGGTAAACTTTTTGACGTTAAATAACGACATGTTTGATTCCAGCAAGACGATGTCACATATGTACAGTCTGTCCTACAGTGGAAGTTGTGCATCCCATTGTATGCTCTGACCTAACAGCACGTGACTAGTTTTTAAGAGGACGCTCTAAAGGTAACGGTCTAAATCGACAAACATCAAAATCTCTAGGAGTTGAAAGAAGCTATCACAACGGAATTAAGGGCAATTAAAATCGACTTTTGTAGACGGTGTTGACGCTCAGGCATTAGAAACAAAGCTGGTGGAGCAAACTGCGATGAAACTAGGTCTTGTAGAGGGGCACTGACGAGACCTGCAGGGTCGAAACCATTCCATTTTTATTGCTCTCTATTGCAGGGTTATTCTTATATTGAAGGAATGTATAACAAGGAGGAATCTTGAATCTAAGCCACAACGTACTCTTCAAACATAAGAAACAATAGACGAATCCTACTTCATACCCAAATATCAGACAGAGGGATTCCAAGGGGTGACCCAATCTCTACATCCCTTTTTTTTCCATTAATTGTTAGCCTTGCACTACATAACATGGATAAGGTCCAATGGAAGGCATTTTCGCTGTTTCTTTGGCAAGCTTATCTGCCTTTTCGTTCCCTTCGATTCGTTGATGGCTTGGGACCCACCACGTGGTTATTGCGTCCCAATTGCCTTAAATTGCATAAGTATACATTCATGCAGCAGACTGGACTCGTATGTGTAGGCACTCACAGCTTTCGCAGCAGAAATCTCCGCTTGAAATATGTTGGACTGGAGTCCCATAGGCACTTTGAGATAGTGGTTAATTCCACTGACCCCAATGTCAGTCCCCACTCCTTCTATTCTAGAGCCGTCCGTGTACCATGCCAGGATGTTCCTCTTTTGAGTTGAGGCTTACCAGAAGCTCATTTAGTACGGCTTTCGATGATCACTTTGTAGGGTTGGTCGAAATTGTATTGCATAGAGATCTTGTCCTTTGCAATGTGAATTAGGTAGTTGATGTTGGGATCTTTAAGATTTTAAGGTGTCCTCTAATGTCCCCAGGTTTTAATCTTCTGCCGCTGCAGTGGGACAGGTCCGCATCACTCCTGTGACATTTAGAAAAGTGAGTCTTTGGATTTATTGAAGCTGTTGTTGTACAATCTTCTGTGTTGTTTTTGGCCATCATAGGATCATTTGAGGCTTGAGACCCCAGGACTAGCGAGCAGCCTTAGGCAAATTAGCGATGCCTTTATGGTTGTTTGACAGTTTGCTGTCCAACATAAGCTAGCTAGCAGACCAGACATGAAAGAAAGGAAAAAGATTCGAGCCAGTAACAAGTCGTGCAGGGTTGTGTGTCTACGAAATGCTGGTGTCCTCTATGTAAACGGGACAATCGTGTGAGATTAATATGCAGAAGGAATAACCACATCAAGTCTAAAAATTAGAACACCACCAATTGATCCAAGTATCTATCCCACACCCTCTCACTGTCATGGGAGTACCTGAATAGCTTAGACTGCTAATAATCTTCCACTGATTCAGAAGGTCCCCCTTCTCAGTTCTCAGAAGAGAATGGAAACTCATGAATGCAATACTGATAATCTAACTAGCTTGCCCAAAGGTGCCATCAAAACCACATTTACTCTAGTTAGAGAGGCATAATTTTTTTACCCAGTATCTTTCAAGGGTGTTGTTTTGGCATTGCTAGGATAACAAAGCTTAGGTACTTAGGTATGATCTTATATGAAGGAAATCTATACTGGTATCGAGATAACGCTGCTTAATTTTAATAAATAAAATTTCCTGAAAACTCATCAGCATACACGTTTCTACCACAATTCCACGAAAAATTTTATTCCAAACGAGGGCCTCATCTAACAGGACACCTCCATCTCGTTGTTGCGCATTTAATACACATTTCGCAGTGAAAAATATTTCTTTTGTCCTTTATTCGTTCTCGCACGGCCGATTAAATAATATAACGTGGAAGAGCAATCTTCTTGGAAGTTATAAATAATAATAAACTGGCAGCGAGTTCCGTCTTCATCAAAATAAAAGAGGAAAACTTGATGTGATGATGAAAATAAAAAAAAGGAAAAAGAAGAAGTAGAAACGAAGAGAAGCTACATAGAAGCCTACACGACACATTTCCATTTTTCATCAAAAAACATCCGTTCTACTATGCCAGCCGGCAGAATTACCCTCCTGGTCGTCGTGTACAAATCTAACTTAGAGAGGTAAAAAATCGCGAAAACAACGTCATCCAAAATTAAACGAATTCCAGTCTGGTACGCCGGCGGACAATAGCACGCCCTGAAAATTAATTTCTACGTCGGCCGTTCCAGTCTCCGGTTGTCAGACATAGGTTCCATGTAAAAAGTGACAAAATTGCAAAACGTGGAAATTCCATTGCTTAACGGTACACATAGATGGATTAATAATATTTAATACGGTTAAATTGGAATTGATAAAATCGCTCTTAAGATTTCATGTTAGTTCTTGTTATTGGTGAACTCAACTGCTGCTCAAGTGAAAATTATTTTTGGTCTAATATAAAAAATACTTATCGAAAAGTTAAGCCTCATCGACATTAATTGTGATATCATTGGGGGAAGGTCCTATAGGGCTGGATTTGAGCTGATTTGAAAGCAGCTTATGTGGTGGACTGGATAATGGACACAGCTTACCTGATATTAGAAATAGCTTACCGGATTTGGACCTGCTGAGGGCCTAGTTTCAACAACAGCTCCAAATCAGATCGCTTGAGCTGTACTCAAAATCTGGTAAGGCTAGAAACGGATTTTTTAATCAGATAAGCTGTTTTCAACATCAGGTAAGTTGTTTCCCTTTTTTGACATTTTTTTGACATATCAAATCCACAAAAGTGGAAAAAACTATAGAAGATAACCACATTGAGATTGCATTCGATTAATTGTCTTCTCTCCATTTGCATTTCATCGTTTTCCTATCGTTTCAATCCTTGCAAATTTTTCCTCATTTCCAAAGTTTGCCTGGTTCCATTTGATCAGCATTCATTAGATGGAAATTTTTACATCAAGGACGTGAAGACATTAGACATCTTTGTGGATAAGAAAGTTGGTTTGCGTGAATGCGGTGAAGAACCCACCATTATTGGATGGTGCTCAGTAACAGAATCTTAATGTATCAGTCGTATCCATGAAGATTTTTTACCTGTATTATGGTCATTAATTGTAGACAAATCTTTTAATGTGTTAACAAGTCTTGACTATGACATACTCGTATTGTATGACTCAAGCATGACAGTTTGATCTTAACTCACATGAAAAATACTCTGAATCTAACCTGAATGTCCAGGAGGATGTACCTCGATCTCATCCTGTACCAGAAACTGATTTAAGGTTACAAGATCACTAAGTCACCAAAATAATTTGATCACCTAAGCCTTTTAAGAGCTATGCTTCTAGTGTTATACCACCATCTTGTGAGGTGATTCCAACTCAAAGAATTCCTCAAGATATGACAATTGTACAGAGTCTGTCCTAGATCCAATGAGGATGGTGTAAAAAAATATACAAGGTGTTTATTATTTTGAATTTTTATTCTTGTTTATTCAAAATAGCCTCCTTCTGAGTCAATACAGTGCAGGAAATGCAGTGATGCCTTTTTTTGGTCATGAATTCATGTACCACGACGGTTTTGTGCCATAGTTCATTGTCGTGCAACAAAAACTAACTGCTTGGGTCTCGATATTCCGGTCGAACTCGTCGAATTCTGGCCCACAATCGTTGTAGAACTTGACCTTCTGAAACGAATTCACTACGAACAATTCCATTTGAATTGAAGAAAATGGTCAGCATTGTCTTGATTTTGCTCTTTCTAAAGGGTAATATTTTCTCTTTAGGCTCTTCTGGTGACTTTCGTGCCGCACTCTGACGTTTTGTTTTTGATTCGTATTGAAAACACGTTTCATCACCAGGTCCAATGGCTGACATCGTCTTTGCAATGTTGAATTTTCCAATTTTTTTGGTCGGCTTCAAAGAATTTCTTTTATTTTTTGGATGTTTTCTTCATTGCAAGTGAAACTGCTAACACAATCACCAACTAGTACCCCCTTCCCTGCTCTTTTCTTTACTTTATTTTGCTTTGGCAAAAGTTAATTAAAAGTTGTTTACCAGTACCGGCTTCCAAATATTTTTATATTTGAAGAAAGACCTAAGCATGTGTTTGAGCTTTAGGTATACTTTTGATGGTTAATCGATTTAGTTCATACATTGAACATTTTTATGCTTCGTACCACATTTCTTTCGGAGCTCCTGAGTCTATAACCACTAGAAATGTTTGAGATATAGTCTCCACTATTGTCCAATCTCATTCAGTCCTTTTGCCTTCCAATTTCTTGCACATAATCTATTAGGTTCTCATTGGCTTCATCCTGTGTTGTTAAAGTTGTGACAATAACAAAATGTGAATAGTCATCAATTATTATTTGAAAATATCTTGACCCATCTAAAGCAACTGGATTGAATGGTCTGCAAACGTCACTGAGGATTAAATCACCAATTTTTTGTGGTGTTCCTTTTTATCTTTTTAAATGATAATCTTGTTCCTTTGTCGTCGACACATTTTGAACATGTTTTGCCCGAATTCGGTAAGTAAAGCTCTGCTAGAACTTTATTACTGGGATGGCATAATCTTTTGCACCATAGTTCCACATCCACTCCTATTTCCTGGTTTCCTCTTAATCAACACTTCATCAGCTGCCAAAATATATGTCTCGAGAGTATTTAGTAGTAGTTTATCCGTAATTAGTTGCATCCTTTTCTGTCATTTTTGATGCAGAAAGTAGATTGTGTTGCATATTTGATTCGCTATCTGGATTGTTACAGACATGGGTGAAGATTTTATTTCCGTCATGTGTTGGTCAACATCTTCTTTCAAAAAATGATCATGATGTCAGTATCAGAATATAATTTGTTATTAACATGATATAAATTTAGCATATTTTGGAGGTTAGGTTAAAAACAATATGGCATACTCTATCGCTTTCACCAAAGACAGTTTTCTCTTTTCTTTTTTTCGAATATCATTATTCATGAGCCTTCTCCATGTTGAAAATTTCGAGAATGAGAACAGCCTAGCAAATACAAATTTTAAGAGCTTTTATTTGACGTTTAGCTGTCACACAATCTTTGACAATGTCCAAATCTTGTCATTATACTCAACTCTGTTTCCAAAATATCCTCGTATAGTTCTCGTATCAGAATTGTTTGAATCCTGAACCACCAATTATTGAAATTCTATGTATAATCATTTCCTCCTGCACCGCCCTAAGGAAGTGTCGAGGTCTAATTACATATAGTACACTTCAATATTGTGGATAATTTTCCTCCATCCCTTTCTGTCCTTGGTTTTTCCTTTCGCTTCATTCCAGTTAGTTGTTCTTTTCCCTGCTGTCCTAGTTTGCCACATTGTTTTGGTTTGGTTATTCTCCTCCATTCTGTTAAGATGTCCCCACCATCTCAGCTTTTGTATTGCGATTTTACTATGTACTGATTTGATTCCCAGTTTTTTCCTGATTTCTGTATTTGCGATCCTATCTTTCCTTGTCTTATTCAATATTAGAAACTTCATCTCCACTGCCTGTATTTAACTTTTTTGTGTGTTAGTTAGTGCCTAATTTTCGCAATTGAATGTTAATATTGGAATATAAAAGGTTTGTTTATAACTATATTCCTTAGGCTGTTCTAGATTTCTGCCTCTATATTTCTGTTGTTCTCTATGGAGGTTCCCAAGTATTTATACTTCTTCACTGTTTCAATGTACTGGTTATTTATTTCTATATTTATTGTTCTCTCGTCTTTCCCTATCGATAAAACCTTTGTTTATTTGTAAATTGATTTTCATATTCTTCTCCTCTAATAATTTGTTCCAGACCATTAAATTGTGCTGCAGATTGTTCTCATTTTGAAATTGTTTGCCTCCAAAATTGGAACTAGGAATCTTGGCGGTCCTCTCCTTGTCCTCGATTTCGGTATATTTTTGGAGCAATTGTATGATGAGTCAACTGACTATTATTCTGAATCAACATAAAATATTGATTTCTATTAGTCTCAGCCGGACGTCATCGTTTGTCAACGTTTCATCACCAGTTACATCTTTAACATATCTTTGCAATGCTCCAATCCTTTTGGTCGTCTGTTAGAGTGTGTGGCATGAAGCGCGGACAGAAGATATGTTTGCCCAAATTTTCAAAATTCGATAGACTGTGCTTTTGGTATCCCAGTTTCCTCGTGGATGAGTCTTGAAAACACATAGCGGTGGCTTCGAGAAATTTCTTTAATTTTCTCGATATTTTCTTCATTGCAAATGGTTTTTGGCCTCACTGCAAGGTCCTCACGACCGGCAAGGAATCGACCAAGCCAACAGAAAAATTTCTGTTCAGGAGACATGCATTCATCCTCGTACACATTTTTTAGCGTTTCTTACGTTTGTGCACCATTTAAACCTAATTTAAAACAGAATTTAATATTCAGTAAAATCGAGAAATGTTTTTTAAAATTAATTAAACATAAACGTTTGTATTTATTGTTTGTTAGGGCAATATACTGCAATTTCCTGCGAACGCTATCATTTAAATACAATTTCGCTCGGATCAAACTGTCGAATACTCTCGCACCGAACGTCAAAAACGTTATTTTAATCCACCTTGCACGAAACACCATCTACCATATATACTCTTAATCCGGGATTACGAAACTCTGTCGGAAATTAGCGATAAACGAATATTTCGTATTAAAAGCGATAGAACGTTGCGCTCTCGCCCTAGCAATATCCCGATATCCCAGCCGGCCGGCCACGTCATCCTGTTGTTGGCTACCTCCCACCCCTTTCCTCACCGCTCATTTTAATTAAGTTTTAATACTTTTAATTATGGCGCTTTGTCACACACATACACACACAGCGCGACTTCCTACAGAGGACGTATTGTCATGCTAAATAACAGCGGTGGGTCAACGCATGGTCGAACCTAATATGCAAGAGCATCAGAAATGCTTTTTTTCGTCTCACGAAGCTAAAGGGGAAGGGGAGAAGGAATGATGTTAGCTTAATATGTAACGGTTCGATATTGTAGATCGACTTGACGTTCCAGGAGACAAGACATTAATTAAAACATTTTTGATTAATTAAATGGATCAGTGTAGTGGACACTTCGGACTTGGGGTGCGCATGACTTAATAGGGGATGAAATAGCCTCGTTTCAGATAGGGTGACTCGATTTATAGAATGACTAGCCTTCTCTACGCGAGATAGCTGAATTACTATCATTATCGAAGATATTACGCGGCATCTATCGTATGAGACACTGCAATTCCAACTATTGTTTGTGTTAATCATTTCTTCGGAGCTAGATGATTAATTTCGTGTGTCTTCGTTCCCTACCTCTGTTTTAGATTTTGTCTCATGCGCAGGAGTACCTTGCAGTTAGTGTATTATGAGCTCGTCACTATAGTGACACTTTTTCGTCTAGAGTAAAACAAAATTGTAGAACACTCTGTTTCAACAAGTGTTAGATATGATGATCCTAACTTTGAAAGTAAAGTGTTGCAAATGTTTGAGTCTCTTGACTTCGATGTAGAATTATCTGACGAAGAAGATGAAAATTATATTCTAAACGAGCATACTACCGATTGCGTTGAATCCGCCGACGAAGCACCGGTTCAACAAGCAAATAGTGAATATTCTGATGCCGCAGAAGCATCTGATGATGAAAATAGAGAACTTGGCAATGAGCCAAATTATTTTTATGGATGAAACAGATTGAAATTGAAAGTAGGGCCTGTTGTTTCTTGGAATTCTATATTTTCCAGTGATATGATACAACTCGTTACTAATTGGACAAACAAAAAGCTTCAAATTATTAGAGCTAGATTTTCCCAAAGAATTTAATGGCGCCATCTTCCGGGACACACCTTCCACTACCTCGGGCATAGAGGCTACTGATTGAAGCTGACGTAGTTTTAAAATGTAGTAACTCCTTTTGGCTCTCGGCAAGCATTAAACCGTTGAGGTCGCACCATTTAATCATACCCCAAGAGACCTTACCAGTCATGATTGAAGTTGCATCGACATAATAATAGAACAATGCAAGTCATTATACTATGCAGCAAAAATAATGTTGGTCCCAGTATCGAACCCTGTGGAACGCCATATCAGCATCGCGATAGGTGACGGGGTAAAAATATCTGCTTAACACTGTTGGATTCAAATTCTATTGCCGCTCTTGTTTTTAATTTTAAATCAGTCAGACTTAAAGAAAGCATCACACAAATAGCAGCGACCTCTACGATTGACGCATTGATTGATCCTCTTTCGAAAGATTTTCGTAATCTTGAGCAATCATTTTGGATGGAATTGCGGTAAATTCCTAGGTTATTGCCTCTTTAAGAGCTTCTATAATTTGGAGGCGATGTTAGGATATTCTAGCCTCAAAAATAGAAATCGCACTGCTCCTCTGTCTGTGTTGACAAGTTTCAAGTGAAGAGATGCTAGGATAACCGCCGTTTACGAGGATCAATCCTGTTGCCAACCATTGGACTGTCGCACAGAAGAGAAACTAGTTGTTAGACAACTACTTCGGCAGTGGCGCCTAATCTGTGGACCTTCGAAACCCGCTGGAGATCAGGCAGGCATATCCAACATGTCCACGTCAGAAAGCCGAATGAAGGACGAGATATGTGGACTGTTTCATCATCTTGTTAAAATCGCACATGTTCTTGTCCATGCTCATCGAAGTGATCACCAAATTTAGGTTGGAGAAAACTCTCTAGCAACATATGTAGTTCCTTTAAAAAAAAAAAAGCCATAGACCCTACGCACGCATCAGACTGAAAAACGACACACCACACTGTAACCTTAAGACTAGGGGGTGGTCGAAGAGATCACCCAATTTAGGTTGGGCAAAGCTCTCTACCATTGCACAATACCGATCTATGGTAACCGTTACAGGGTCATTCCATGTCATATTAACACACCCATTCAACTAGACCATCTTTTCCATCAATTTCTTATGTTAACCAGTTTTTGAATTGTGGCCATTTAAAGTTTCCATAAATCGCCCAAAATTGCTCTGCGGGCATTTACTAAAATTGTAATACCTCTTCTCCTAATTGAGCTACAGACTTGGTCGACTGGTGTTATTTTCTTCTATTTTTAATGGCCTTTCATTTGATATGCAACATTTAGAGGGTCTTGAGAAAAAATGTTTTCCAAAATGGATACTAAAGTTTTAAATTTGAATTCCAAAAAAGTCACATGTTTAAAAAATTTCAAAAAATTCCCAAAAGTAGTTTATTATAACACTAAGCAGTGTGCAAAGTTTCGAATTGGGATAGTAATGGGTTCTTACTTAAAAATATTTCTGTTTAGATGAGGTTTGTAAACCCTTAGAGGGCAGTGGCTTTTTCACACATAATCACTCCACTAAATAATTAACTTATAGACTGACTGTTAATACTTAAATAAAATAAATAGATTTTAAAATTACAAAACAAACTATAAATCAAAAAGAGATTACTACTTTAAATTTCCACACAACACTGATGCCCAAAATCAGACTGAGCTGCTTGCTGCTTCACTGCAGTAGTTGAGGATGTGAAACAAGTCTGAACTTGCCACACACTGCCAGGGTTGCCAACTCAAAATCTTATTTGTCATTACTGGATTCCAAAATAAGAAAACTCTCTAGGCCTCACACTGGAAAACATTTTTCTCAAGACACCCTAGGTGTTGCATATCAAATGAAAGGCCATTAAAAATAGAAGAAAATAACACCACTTCCAAGTCTCTAGCTCAATTGGGAGAAGAGCTATTACAATTTTAGTAAATGCCCGCAGAGTAATTTTGGGTGATTTTTGTGCCAAATTTTATCAAAATATAAGATAATCAAGTAAATTTTTTTATTTAAGTGTGTTGATTTGATACGGAGTGACCCTACAGCAACATGGTTCCCCTCAAAAAAAAAAAAAAAGTAGACCATCACAACACATCAGAGTGAAAAACGATACATCACACTGTAACCCTAAAACTAGCGATACTAGCAATGTAGGTTGGACAAAACTCTCTAGTATTTCACAGTACCGATCTATGGTAACCGTTACAACAACATGGTTACCTTCAAAAAAAAAAAGCTTAGACCCTACGATTCAGACTGAAAACAACACACCACACCATAACCTTAAGACTAGGGGGTGGTCGAAGAGATCACCCAATTTAGGTTAGACAGTCCTTTCAGTCTATCAGACCTTCATCACTACTCACCACTCCAACATGCATTAGATCATGGACATGCGATCGTAAATTGATTCTAAGCGGCTTTCCTCTATGGGACCAGATAACAGGTCGGTAATAGCAGCTACTTCTGACTTCACCTGGGTTTAGAATTAGTCTACTATCGTAGTAGGGTCAAGTGGCGTAAAAATGAGACAACCAAAAAAAATGGGTAAAAATGAGACAGTTACATAACTATCACTACACACCATTTTAATGTAATGCAAATATGGCATAATGAAATCTACACATAGTAAAACCTAAAGTCATATCGGTTCAAACATTAATATAAGCCAAACATGAATAATTAAATCCGACTTAAAATATTAAAATTTACGTTGCGAAAAAAAATGGGGTAAAAGTGATACATAATTATATACACATTTTAGGTTTCAGACAGCCATAATGCCTAGACGTTATGTTTTAAAACCGAAAAGATACAGAGAGGAAGATTTGCAAAGGGCGCTTACCTTAATAAAACAAAGTCAGTTGTTTATTCGAGCTGCTTCGACAAGATTTCGAATTGATTAATCAAAATTAAGCCGGTGTATCCATAATACAAATAATAATAATAATAATAATAATTAATAATAATAATAATAATCCATGCCTTAGCATCCCCCAACAGCTTGCGCCAATTACAGGGGGCATCGGCTGGCCATGCCTGCGGCTGTAGACCGACTTAAGATGTTACCTTTCCGCATTTGCCGTGGAATTTGGAAAACTACAGAAAACCAAACTCAGAAAGGAAATAATAATAAAAAATAATGCAAAACGTGGCCGAAAGCAGGCGTTATCCGCAGAGCAAGAAACAGATCTAACCCAAAAAATTACAATATTGGCTAAATGGGGATTTGCGTTATCCAAAGAAGAAATTAAGTTGTTAGTTGTGCAAACATACGTAAAAGGAAAATAATTTAACAACTGTTTTTAAAGATGGCAAGCCTGGCGACGATTGGTTTCGTATGTTTTGTAAAAGAAACCGGCTTAGCCAAAAAAAAAAAAAATGGAACAGCTGGAAAAGTGTAGGAGATCAGCTACTAGGCATCCGTTTATTATCTACTCCTATGATCGTCTCGGTGAAATAATTCAACAGCTTGGTTTGTAAGATAAACCATCACATATATTTAATTTGGACGAGACAGGCTTCAATTTGGATCCAGGGAGAGCCAAGGGAGTTGCTGCAGTGGGTCAAAAGGTTCATAGAAGCATAGAAGAATCTGTGGTAAAGAAAATATATCAACAATGACTTGCATTTCTGCCAGTGGAATATTATTACCTCCGCTAATTATATATCAAGGGCAGAACTTATGGAATTCATGGAAGGGATCGAACTACTTGGAAGGCACCTGTTATGCTGTTTCTGATAAAGGTTGGATGACAACTGCTATCTTCAATAGTTGGTTCTTCAAATTTTGTACAATGGTTTCACCGCTATCCGTTATAATGGATGGTCACGTCTCACACCTAGATAGAGCAACCATTGATCTAGCCATACAAAACAAGATCAAGATTAAATTACCTCCGCATGCGACTGATATTTTACAACCTTTGCACAAATGCTGCTTTGGACCAATCAAGCTCAAGTGGAACAAAAAGCTTGCAGAATGGCAGCGATTAAACAAAAGGAAGCTCACAAAAGTGAATTTGCTGATATGATCTGCAAGTTATGGCACGAAAGCATTACAGACACTGTCATAAAAAAGTCTTTCGAATGCACTGGAATATTTTCTTGCTGCAAGGACAAATATCCGGTAGAGCGTCTAAATGTAATCCAACCGCAAAAATACAATGAAAGGGCCCAAAATCCTTATTCGCTAGATATTTTTGACTTGAACCTAGAAGAAGAAAGCGTGGAAAATGCCGGCGAGACTCGCGAACAGGTAATTGAACAAGAAGAATTAACAGTAATCAACAAAATAACGAGAGAAGTAGTAACGAACATAATGATGTTGAGCAACAACAATCTACTTCATTTGAGCACATTTTGTTGCAAAATATTAACAAAACAAATCCTGATATTAAACGAAGGCGAAAGATTGATTCGAATTGTGCTGTTTTAACTAGCTCTGAATATTTAAATCAAATTAAGGAGAAAGAAGCTTTACAAAAGAAAACAAAGCAACCAAAAGAAAAAGTTACTGAACTGGCCGACTCCTCATCGGATAGTAACAGCATTTCTTACCAACAAGAAAGTGACACTAAAAATATGACATTGCAGGACATTGTCGACGAAGAAAATCAACCCGTTGAAGAATTTTACCCAACTGAAATTGACATTGGGGACTATATTTTGATCAAGTTTTGCACGAAAAAGAAACCATTGCATTACGTTGCACTGATACGAGGGAGCGTTTTTATATTCGCGGAATGAGCGGGTTGTAGGGGGGTGATTAGGCGCATTGGGGGCGTGGCATGTGCAGCGACTCATAATTAGTATAAATACGAAGTTTCATTGTTATTAGACAGTTAGTCTTTGAGCTATCGTCAACCAAGTAACATAATCAGGAGTGAAACGTGAAATATGGAAAAAATCGAATATCGTGCCGTTATAAAGTTCCTTACCAGGCAAGGAAAATCAGTCGCGACCATAATGAATGAGATGTCATTGGTTTACGGCGACTCTTGTCCAGGAAAAACCATGGTGTACAAGTGGCATAGTTTATTTAAAGAAGGAAGGGAATCCCTTGAAGACGACCCGAGGCCGGGCAGGAGCATTGAGGTGACCACGCCAGCACTTATCCAAAAAGTTGAAAAAATTCTACTCGAAGATGCTCGACTAAAGAAGAAACAACTCGCAGAAATGGTTGGCGTATCCGATACAACAATTTTTAAAATCCTACACGATCATCTCGGCATGTCTAAGGTCAGCGCAAGATGGGTGCCGAGAATGCTCACGCCGCCGCAAAAACAACAGCGCGTAGAGTGTTCGCGTGCATTTTTGGACCTCTGTAATGAAGAGCAGGATGGTGTATTGAGTCGAATTGTTGCTGGAGACAAAAGTTGGGTTCATCATTATGAACCTGAGTCCAAACAAGACTCCATGCAGTGGCATAAAACGGGCACAGCACCTCCCAAGAAATTTAAAGTGTCACAATCAGCTGGGAAACTCATGGCAACGGTATTTTGGGACTCGGAAGGAATATTGTTGATTGATTATAAAGATAAAGGTGTTTCTATAACCGGAGAATATTACGCTTCAATATTAGAGCGACTAAAAGAAGCCATTAAAGAGAAAAGACGGAGAAAATTGACGAAAGGTGTGCTGCTTTTGCACGACAACGCGCCCGTTCACAAGAGCCGCGTTGCGTTAGCTGCCCTGCATAAGATGGGCTTCGAAATTGTGAATCGCCCACCCTACAGCCCAGACCTGGCCCCGAGTGATTATTACCTGTTTCCGAAAATGAAAAAAGAGCTGCGGGGTAAAAATTTACTGCCGATGATGAAGTCAAGGAGGCAGTTTCGGCGTATTTTGCAGATCATTTTTTTATGAGGGTATAAATAAATTAATTAAAAGATGTGAAAAATGTATCCGTCTTGCAGGTGAATATATTGAAAAAGAAAAATAATTTGGTTTTTTTATTTCCACCCCTTATCCCCCATTCCGCGAATATTAAAACGCTCCCTCGTAGAATCTGTGGAAGCAAATGACTATTCTGTGTCGTATTTGCGCCGAAAGGTGAGAAATTTATATTTCGTGAAATACCTGAAAAATACCATGTACCTAAAGAGGATGTAGCACTGAAACTTCCTGCCCCAGCATTCCACGGAGGTACTGTTAGAGTTGCACAAAAGATTGTGTTTTCAATTGCCTTTCATTAATTTAATGTAAACTAAAAAGTTTTATTTGATGGCTACCTGTACTTTTAAAGTTGATTTTGTGTTTATTACCAAAGAATTAGGTATTTTTCTTTTTTTACATTTAGTTTTGTTTTTGTTCTACTATTATTTTGTTTCTACTATTATTATAGAATTGTTTGGTTATTTTTTTGAATAGAAGTCTAAGAAAAGCTCTATTTATTATTGTATCATTTTTAACCAGATCGGTTCAGCATTGCCCCAGAGGTAATAAATACCACGCGCTCTTCAATAAACGCCTGAAAACATATTGTCTCATTTTTATCCAGCCCCTGTCTCATTTATACCCTAAATGCCGGTTAAAAATGAGACGTTTTTTTTTCTTTTTTTTCAAGAACCTTAATATTGTCATTAAATATGTGGTGTTTATATTATTCCCAGTCGAATTCTTAATGGTATGGTAATTTTTTGAAAATTTATTTCAGAAAGGAATAGCCCTACCTAAAGAGTCACTCATGAAGCCTCAAACTAGTTCTGTGCTGTCCACAACCTTAGAATACCCTCATCCAGAGGCTAATCGTCTAAGTTCTGCCACGCAGATCAAAAGCTACCTACATGGACGCACCTTCAGGATCATCTAACTATCAGTGATCCGAATTCAAATTCAAGCTATGCAAAAGCCACGGTCATCGTCCTGTACCATTTTGAACCTGAAAAAATAACACTCTCTTTTGTTATAACGCCAGGACTAATTAAAATTGCACATATTTTACCTATTATCGTATAATTTTAATGTTTTATCTCTGCACCCGCACCGTAAACATATTATTAATTCCGTTATACGATATCCCACCGCTTCAATAATGTCACAATTTCAATTCGCAGCGGTATTGTACGCACAGACACACAACTTGTGCTCTATCTCGTCGCTATACTGCCTAGTAGTAACATAATGTTTTGTAATTAGCGAATTGTAATTATTTTTAGCGCTCGAATAAATTGCCACGTAACCATTACGTTAATTGAAAATTTGTAATTAAATTCGTTCCCACCATTGCACATGGGATGGTGTTGCTGTATGGAAAAATCATAAATTAATGTCAACCGACGGTCAGTTTAGTGCGCTCATATAATTCCGTATTGAATTCGACAGAACAAAAACGGTGTTGGTAACGTGTGAGCGGATACTTTAATATGATCCAGTCGACTGTGAAAATGACAATTATTATGAAATATACATGTAACAGTTTGATTCATTTACTGTCAAATTATCGTAAGTTTCGTAAGAAGGGCACTATCTAGTAGACCAAGCTTTATTAACTCGATAGATTTTTGTTTAAATCATAATAATAATAATAATAATAATTTATTAGCCACTGATCATATGATATGGGCTTTAGTCAGATAAGATATATACAATATAACAATATAAACATAAAATAAAATATGAAAAAAAAGAAAAAAGAAATATACATATATATATATATATACGCATTCACCCACATACCACAGATACAAACATACACATTATGTATTGTCGCGCAAACATTACAACAGCGCATCCAATTTGCATAAGCCACCAATCTAAATACCACCAACAAAATCCCGAATGCTGTAAACACAACTATCTACCAGAAATCTTTTAAGCGCTAATTTAAACAATCTGGGATTATCTATACTTGTTATGTTAGTAGGCAATTTGTTAAATATCTTAATACATATGTATTTTGGGCTTTTTTCAAACAGAGATAGACGATGTTTGGGAATGCTCAGTGCTTCAGCATTTCTAGTTGCGTAAGATACATTTATGTCAGCATTCCGAATAAACAGTGAACGATGCTTATGCACATACATCGCACACTCAAACAAAAATAGTGAAGGCAAGGAAAAAAGGTTATATTGCTTAAAGATTGGTATGCACGAGTCGGTTCTATGCAGTGAAAATATATTTCTAATTATGCGCTAAGGATCCCAGAAAATTATGCCATACCTCAGGCGCGACAACACATGTGCGTGATAAAACATCAGCAGTGATTGAATATTAACACAGGCTTTAAGTTTATATATCGCATAATTCAGTGAGCACAACTTAGAACACAGTGAAGTTATATGATATTCTCATGTCAGCAAGCTGTCGATTAAGCACCCCAGAAATCTAGTATTGGTTTCATTGGGAATAGTGCTAGTACCTAATTTTACTAAAATTGATTGGCTCGGAACACGCTTCGAGGATGAAAACGGTATCAGACTGGTTTTGGACTGATTAATTTTTAGTCCATTAATATTGCACCACTGCGTCATATTCTCAGTATAATTATTTCCAATACCACTCATTTGGTCGATGTTTGAACCTGATATTATAACGGTGGTATCATCCGCGAATTGGTATATGTCATCCATGTTAAAGTTTATATGGAGATCATTTACATAGATTAAAAATAACAGTGGGCCAAGAATAGATCCTTGGGGAACCCCTGAGTAATACCTGTTTCAGAAGATGATGGCGAAGAGGCTGTACTTCCTATTTTAATAATTTGCTTTCGATTACTTAGGTATGATCCAAACCACTGTAGACCTATACCTCTGACCCCATACAATAACAATTTCTGCAAAAGCACTTCGTGGTTTACTCTATCAAAAGCCTGGCTTAGATCAAAGAATAAACCAGCCACTACTTGTCCATCATCCAATAATTTATAAATATGATTTAGAGCTTTAAAGAGAGCATCATTAGTCGAACAGGAGCTCGTGAATCCAAACTGGCAAGCAGTAAGTAAAGAATACTTTTGTAAGTGTTTAAGTAACCGAGCATACATTACTTTTTCGAAGATTTTGGCAAAACAAGACAGAACAGATACCGGGTGTTAGTAAATAAGTGCGACAAACTTCCAACCAAGAATTTTATATTCATCATTGGCGTGCATACGGGTAATGATCTTAATTTTTTAAAGAAAAAAAATGGTTCCCAACTGAGATATTTCAAATTAAAAATCGTTTTTGAATTTACCATTCAATTTGTGATAAAAAACCTCTCTTGCCTTTTTTTCGTGTGAGGCGCCGTTTTTGTGCAAAAAAATAAAACATCTTAACGTGTATTTTTCATTTCGTTAATACATTATCTAGTAGGCTACTGTCGACATTCAATATCAATGCATTGTTAAATACAAATATTTTAACGAAGTGTCAAAATAACAACTCATCATTATTAAGCTTTTAGTTAGCTATAAAATTATTGTTAATAAGTAATTAATTTTTCTTTTATTGAAAATAAATAACTCTGAAACTAAACATTTGCGGACGGACGTTTATATAACAAACTGTCATTATTTTTGCATGCAGAATCACCCCCTGAAGTTTGTCGCACTTATTTACTAACACCCTGTATAGGCCGATAGTTGTTGATAAGCTGCCTTTTTTGTGGACAGGCACAACTTTCGCAACCTTTAGTGTTTCAGGAAAGACCTTCCTGAAAAGATTTATTAATTAAATTAGCTAAAGGTGGCGAAATAATATGGGCAACACACTTCAATACATTACATGGGTTTTCGTCAATACCTGAAGAAGACTTAGAAGACATTGTAGCAATTACACCGCAGACTTCATTACTATCTGTTGGAAAAACAAACATATTTCCAACATGGTTTAAAGGAGTGTGTTGGGGGCTACAGCATAATTTGTCTACAACAACATCACCCGCAATAGCAGCAAAGTGCTCACTAAACAGGTCACATAATTCTATAGGATCAACAACTATTTCGTCATTGCTATCTTTGATTGCATAAGTTATTTGTTTATTTATTCCAACTGTTTCACTATTAATTAATTTCCAGGCTGTTTTTGATTTGTTCGATGAAACCGCTATTAGATTGTCATTGAATTCTTTCTTCGTTTTTCGAATAAATATCTCATAAGAATCTTTCAAATGATTGTAATTTTGCTTACTAAGTAAACCCTCTCTATACATTCTATGTGCAGTGCGCACATTGTCAGAAGCAGCACGCACTTCATAAGTGACCCACGATTTCTTTTTTTTACAACAAGGAATACTACGGATTGGAAAAGCAGCATTAAAATATAACAAGAATTTATTGAGGAAGTAAGAGAAGTTTCTATCCAAGGATTCATCCTGAAGCAACTCCGGCCAAGTCTCACCAGACATCATTTCAGAAAACAACAACAACGAAGCCTCATCAAAAGATCTTCTTTGTGGCGTCATAACGGGGAGATTCAATATCCGAGAAAAGGCAAGAAATTATTTGACCATAATGATCTAATATATTTGTATTAATGTTGGATGCAGCATAACTCTCTATCGCTAAGTTGGTAGCTATTATTATCAATTAAAGTACTAGAGTTTGAAGTAACTCTAGTTGCTTCATGGATGGCAAAATGCAAATTGTAAGAGCTAATGATATCACTGAACTGACTAGAAACATTATTTTTTTGAAGTAGGTCAATATTAAAATCTCCACACAAGAATAATACATCATATTTCAGTAAACTATTTAAAACATCATCTAGACAATTAAAAAACGTATTAAAATCAGAGCTCGGTGACCTATACAGTGTGATTAGTACAATGTATTTATATTCGAAACGATTAAGTGATTCCTTGAATATATCGCCGTTCCGCCGCCCTTACAACTTTGTTGACATGACTTACTTACTAAATTAGAATTATCTATGGCACAGTACTCGAATTCTGCATTATCCAGAAGCCAGTGTTCGGTCATACAAAATAAATGCGGCGAATATTTTTTCAGCAAAACATCAATATCGATGAATTTGTTTCTAATACTACGTACATTTAAGTGGAGAATGTCAAGTTTGGTATTAGTCGGGAAAACAGGCTCACAATTGAAGGTATCTATAAAAAAGCGGCTTTATCTTCCTTATTCACTACACTTGTACTGTCTGCCACAGCGAATTCATCAACGTCAGCATGGGATTCTGTATTTGACATGGAAACAAGAATATCAGCCAGAGTGTGACATACATATTTTTTTGACGATCTCTTCAAATGTAGTCCATCCATTGCATAGTCATAGTAGGTAATTGCATTGTTGATATAAAATAATTCTACATGATCATAGGACATCGCCATGTGATGGATTTGATAATTTATGTGTTCAATTATCTTGTTTAATCTAGAATTGGCACATCTAAAGGGTATTGTACTAATAATTACATTGGTGTTTCTTGTAGTATCCATTACTTGTTTGAAATGCCTTATCACACGGGCTATGGCCCCACTATCAGTACAATCCATAACATCGTTAGTTCCACCTACCACCATCAGATAATCTGCTTTAGTAAATTTTTTATTTTAAGATTTAAATCTTCAGTTATTGAATTTAATCTAGCATTGGGTTTTACCTCCCCTACTACCGAAATTGATCCCTCGAACTTTTGTCTTAGAAAATGTGACCAATAACATCCGTGACTGTCGCTGATAAGAAGTAATTTCGAATTGTCCGTAATACCATTCTCGTCATTGTTCGTTTCCCTTTCTTGATTAATAGTACACACGCTATTTTCGGTTTCTTTTTTATTGCTACAAGTTTGCGTAGCTTGGTCCAATTTGTAGATTGTTTCGTTAGTTTGTGTAGCTACGCATGTAATTTTTGTATGTTGCTTTGTCATAGTTTCAATAATTTTACGTTGTTCATCATTTATGGTTTTTAAGCTCTCTAATTTCTTTTCTAAATATTCAATTTTTGATTTTTGTTGATCGATTGACTTCATTTAACGTTATAACTTTGTTATTAGCTACAGCCAGTTTTTTGCGGAAATCATCTACCATAGCAGATAGATCACATTTATTTGTACTATCACTTTTAGTGCAATTGTTTTCTGAATAGATTAGACTTACATAACTATTATTTTTGGACGTCGATGTATTCAATTCCAGATCAGCGCTGTGAATGGTTTTCTGTTTTTGTGAAGATCTTGTTGTCGGACGATTCGGTATTCATTTAAAGATATTTCAACGATCTTTTTAACATTAATTATTATATACATAATGTATAATTTCCTCGTAAAGCACATCTAACAAACTCGTTTAGGAAAACTAAACGAACTTCCTTGAACAAATTACGCCTAGAACTTCCAAGAAAAAGTTCAACTAAGACTGAAGTAAGCACACTCCAAATTTCCATCGTTCCCTCAACAACTATAATCATAGAAACACAGTTACTAATCTATTATAACGTAAAAGTAACGTAGCACTCCATGCCTCGGCTGCTTTTAGTAATGTTTTAATGTAAATAAATATTTGATTAGTTTTCTAGGTAAGCAGACATTAACTTCGGAATTATCAAGTTTCCTTAACTGTTGAATTATTAATAATGCCGCCACAGAGGTAGCAGGGGCAGGCATTCTCATTTCCATCGCACAGCGCATTCAAATTATATAATCAGCTTCTCCGTGTTTTCATATTTAATAATTACATTTTCGAGTCGTCAGTGTTCCACGAGGAGAGACTGGCTCGTCTACAACGAATTAGTTCGAATCCAGAAACGAGTTTATAAAAATTTTATCCAGCGACAGATTCATCTTAATTAATAATATCAGTCGTTTTCGCATGATGATAAAGCATGTATAAAGCAAGCAAGAGCAGAGAAAAGAGTGACTACACTCCCGTAATCAATAGTTTATAACCATGATTAAGACTCCATAACTTCTGTGTGTAGATCTCTGTTACCCTGAACAGCTGGAGAGCTGGAGAGATTTTCTCTGAATCGAAACTCTTCATTTTGTAAGATTTCGAGCACCTTCAACCTACTCAGGATGACAGCCTCGGCGACTTTGGCTAGAGTAGAACATGGGAAACGATGGGGGTGGTAGTTTTGCAGGAACATGGAGTTCTTGTCCCTTTGTTGTTTGGGTCGGTGACTTGTGTGTGTTTAATTTCAACTCTTGAGGTTTTGGAAATGATTTTCAGCTTCCTCATCAAAGTCGTCATCGACAGTGTTGTCATGAACCGAACAAAAATGATCGGCTAGTACATCGACCCTGTCCACAGCGGAATAGGCCATCCCTTGTGGCCTATAAGGAGGGGGTGGAGAGGCTTTTTGCCACCATTTTCCTCCTAAAACTCCTTTAACGCAGTGTGGAGAGTTTAGAAAGGTGGAGATGCTTTCGGTGATTAAGGTGGAGATGCCTTCGGTAATTCCAACTAAAGTGAGTCAATATCTGAAACGCCACAGTGGAGAGATCACGCAAAAAGACCCTGCAGGCTGTTCTCAAATTCAGGCCAATGAAGACTCCTCCGAAAGGAGGCAGTGGATGCACAAAGATCACTCCCTATGGTTACTAGAATTGAATTGTGGTCAGAAGACATAGGGATATCGAGTCCACTTGAATAAACAAGAGAAGGTCTTTGGTGAGCACTAGATCAAGAATGTCTGGTGCAAGTGGGACTTATTGCAAAATAAAATTAATTTCACGCCTTTTTTCCTAACAAAATGGAACACATCACCATCATACATTTGTGTCAGCCGTAAATTTTGGAAGAGTTTAATTCAAAATAGGCACGCATTCAATGTTCATCAATTGAGATGATGGACGAGGACTTATTTTCTGAAACCTTCCAGAAATTCCAAAAATCGGCCAAAGATTTGGTCAAGAAGAGGACCTTATAGAACATCTGCAGATAGTAGCTGGTAGACGACCAGTGACAGATGTTAGGCGGAGTGTTAGAGTGTTAAAACGCAAGCCCGGCAGAGTCTATCTAAGTCTTAAGGTTTAAAAGTGAACAAGAAATGTAAACTTTGGATTTGATGTGCGGTCCGCAGTGAACGCTTCATCGGACTCTATTTCTTTGAGGAACATGATCATCATCATGGTTACCATCAGTTCTGAGCGGTATGTGGGCATGATCCAAGATTATTTTGCACCACATCTCAACTAGTTGGATATGGGAAGTGTCTGGCTCCAACAGAATGGTGCCACCGCCCACACAGCCTATAATTCAATAGCTGTTCAAAGGGATATGTTCTACGACTGGCTTGTCAGATTTAAGTCAATGCGATTATTTCTTTTGGGGATACCTCAAAGGTGAGGTGTGCAAATATTGCCCTAACAGCATATAAGCCCTAAAAGAAGCAATACGCCTGGAAATAGATCGCATACCGGAAGAGATGCTTCAGAGGGTGATGCAATAATGAAGGTCATCCTTTGCAACATGTTTATGTATGGGGTTATCTTTTACAATCTGTGGAATTGAAAACCCACCCCCTGTGACTTTTATAAAATTATGGAGAATACATGCATTTTTAATTACTGAAATCGCTGTTTCCTCTTAACATAATATGGGCCTTTGAAAAATTTCAAAATTGGATGTTAGCATTCCGAATGCACATTCTATGCATTTGCACGCTCTTGATATAATCTGTATAGTTAAATATTGTTTTCTCATTATCAAGAATGCATCAGATTTTTTTCTAATGGGAATGCCTCGTCTCCTACAAAATAAAATGGAAAATCTACATCATCATTTGGCAATGGTGTTGCCCGGGGGATAAGAAATTTCTCCTTGTTCAGCAATCTTCCAAGAGTGGACGACTGAAAAACTGCACAGTCACTCATTCTACTTGCTTCACCGTCATCAATGGTTAAAATATTCCAACAGCATTTGCGCAGGCCAACAGTACCACCTAGTACGATCCGGTCTCCGGTAAAATTTCTTAATTCGGCAATGCTTCCCATCGATTGAGCCTATGCAGTTTGGAAGATCCCTTAGTTCGTAGTATCGTTGTGGCTTCGATTTTCAAATTGCCTCAGTTGGAACAGGCATAAACAATGGTTGAGGAACATGCCACAAAGCCTTTGTACATTCGTTTGCTATTAATCCTATTCTATCCTAGAAGCAACGAAAAGTTTCTTCAACTACTCTTAATGAAGCTGATAAGTGTTTTATGTAATATATCAAGTCAAAAACCTCAGCAACCTATTCAGCGAAAGAAAAGCCTAATCCAGATCAGCAGTTTCTAACAAGTTTGCTTCCAGATCTAGCAAAATTGACTGACTATCAAAAGAAACAGTTCAAAAAAAAACACTCGAGCTACTAGATGAACTTCTTGGTGGACGGTCAATCCCAAAATAACACTATGGTCTCTCTCTGTCCAATGTTTGCACTCATTCAAAACGCTCATTTTAATCAACAGAATATAGAGAACAATCAACACCTGTACAAATATATATATATATTCAAGACTTTTTCAGATGGTGATGACAGAAACCTCTCTCTTGCAGAACTTTGTTAATTTAAAAATTGTAGTGTATTTTCTTTTAAGTTTACTTTACATTAAAATACTACCATTTAATATTATAAGTCACCTTAGTGTAATCAATAGTTTCTCCTGTGGGGTGATCCCATCTCTGTAGTTATTATCTTGTTTGGTAATGTAAGGTGCTAACAACTCTACTAGTGTTGAAAAAGTATCGGGACTCCGATAGCAGTTCTGGAATTGCGGTGGATGAGCCTTTAATTCTTCGGCACATATACAGTGGGTAGCCAAATTATTAGACCCAAACTCAAAATTCAAACAATTTGTTTAAAAATCGTTTATAATTAAAGCTACATAATATATTGCTATGTTTCTTTCTATTTTATTATCTTCACAACTCGGACGCCATTTTGTGTCAGTGCTGTTAATTCTCTGCTTACAACTCACTTTGTGCGGACGTAAACAAAAGCTTTTTTATGATGGGAAAAGCCAAATACACCTCACCAAAGAAAATAATCGCTCTAACAGAACGATAACCTCCATTACTAAAGTTTCCAAGGCAACAGTGGACTGCAACACCACGGGATGTGCGACAAAGACGCAAAATTATCGTCGCAAGCAGAAAACAGCCTCGCAGAATCCTAACAAAAATTTTGCAAGAGTCTGCTGTCAACATTTCGCCAACGACAGCTCGTCGAAAAATAAAGGATGTGGAGTTTTCAGAATGGGTCGATCTGCAAAAAAGCCGCTGCTCACCCCAGCCATGAAGGAAAAAAAGACTACAATGTCATGTCATGGTCAAAGATCATAAGGATTGGACAGTTCTCTCTCACTCTCTCGAGTACCTTACAATTTATCAGTTTGTCTTGAATTCTAAAATGACAAAATATTCCAGGTCTGGTTTTTGGACGAATCGACCGTGAAGATCCTCGTAGATAGAGCTGGATTTGTGAGAAGTTCAGGAAAAAATATAAGGACGAATGCAGTCAAGGTACCTGTCTTATCGTCGAAGGAACGATGAGACAGGACCAGTGTTTGAGAGTACTGCAAACAAAAATGTTTCCTAAGATCCAGAAATTGTGGAAATTCCTCTCTGACAATCACGTATGCTTGACTGATCGAGGGCTTAATAGAAGTGTGGCATAGAAGTGAAACAATTAAAGAAAACTACATAGAAAGCATGCAAAGTTAGGTGCCCGGGCAGTCGATTCTTGCACAAAAACCAAAAATGCTAATTTTGTACTGTGGCTCTAATAATTTGGCCACCCACTGTACAAAACAAATTTGTTCAGCCTTTTCTAGTTCCTGTTTTATTCATCCTCAAAATTAGGAACGGCAACGGGGTCTCGACTAAGGCTCATAAGAAGAGCAAAGCTAGGAGAAGATATACAAGAAGTCAACGTGTTAACAAAATTAAAATCGTAATTGTGCTCTATAACATCAAAGCTCATGCCGAATGAAACATTTTTTTAATAAAACGCGAACAAATCAACCCACTCAATTAACTAAAATTAACAAATCCGTAACAAACGTTTCCGAAATATAATAGCACCGATACGTATACATGGTTAATATTTTCCGAACAAAATCAACAATATACACCCGGTAACATGTAATGGTGGACAATTAATTAAATAATTTCCCCTCAATAGAATTCATAGCTCCGTCTGCATCGCTCTCGTACACGTACAGGGGCCCTCGAAAAATTCCCCGTCACAAACACAACTGCAATCAGACAATTCAAATAGAATAAAAAGCGCTGTTATATTCGTATGGATGTTTATTTATTTTATTTGTTTTAGCGAGCTCAGTAGCGCGTATTTGTTTTTGATGGAATTTATTGTCGAAATTAAATAATGCCGCTAACGTATGCACCCTCTTTTCGGAGGCAACATAATGTAACAATAAATACCTACATTTGCAATTTTAAATCCGCATCATGAATGCCGGTATTTACGCTTGCTGTAACAATTGCGAGTTGGTAAAGGGGGTTATATACCGGGTGTCCCAACAAGGGTAACGAGGTACGGTATTAGGGAAATGGATGTAAAAATTTGAAACAAAAAAATTATTGAGTAAATCGGCTAAGAAAAAATGCTGGAAATTATTTTCGAGTTTCTGAAATGCCCTCCAGGGGGCGTAATTGCCATCCTGAATTTTAAACCCTGTTTTCTGCAAAATTTTCTTATATTAATGATAATCATAATGAATACTGTTTTAAAGCTGAGACAAATTCAAATATTTTTTGTTAAATGCTTTTTGCTCTATCTCTGGAAAGAAAGTGGTGGGGGGCGCTAGAATATTTTCGGAAATAAATATCGATAACTCTAAAAAGGCTTAACGTATCTTAATAAACTTGGAGACGTCAAAACGGGAGTTTCCCAGACTAGCAATTGAACTGTGAGTGAGGTGATTATGTTTGCTTACCTTGGCGCTAGATGGCGTTTTTTTGACATAGGGGAAAGTGGTACATACTGGGACATGGTGCATAGTGGAAAATGGAAATAAGTAAAAAAATGCATCAAAACTATGAAAATAATATGAAAACAGCAGTGCAAAAAGTTGTTGCTGGGGAAATGACGGTAAGAAATGCGGGAAATACTTTCAATGTAAGCAAGTCAGCTCTTCAACGTTCAGTTGCAAAATATCGAGCTACTGACTAAGAAGATCGGCCACAGTTGTCTTTTGAAAGAAAACATGGCTTTCGTCAAATATTCACTGACGAAGAGGAAAAGATGTTGGCTGACTACCTTATTACTGCATGCAATATGTGCTACGGATTGACGGTGAAAGCTACCTGCCAATTTGCATACAAATTTGCTGTCGCTAATAACAAAGTAATTCCTCAGGCCGTAAAGAAGCCGCTATCGAATGGATGAGGTTGTTTCGTCAGAGGCAGTCACAGCTTTGTCTTCGTACGCCTGAAGCTACGAGCTTAAGCAGAGCTACAAGCTTCAATAGATATAATGTCAATCTGTTTTTTGGGAATCTTAAGAATGTGATAGCAAAACATGGATTCACTACAAATCAAATTTATAATTGCGACGAAACTGGAGTGACGACAGTCCATAAACCTCCCAAACTCGTCGCTCCTGTAGGACAAAAACAAATGGGAAAAATTACAAGCTCTGAACGAGGTATCTTAGTGACCATGTGCATTGCCATATGTGCAAACGGCCAATATATTTCTCCGTTCTTTGTGTTCCCACGAAAACACTTTAAGCCACACATGATACATGGTGCACCATCTGGATCTCAAGGGTCTGCTTTCCCTAGCAAAGCACTTTGTACAGATCACAAGAAGTAGTGTGGAGAATAAAATTCTTTTAATTCTGGACAACCACGAGAGTCATTGTAATATTAATGTTATTAATTACTTTAAAGAAAATGGAGTGGTTTTATTGACGCTACCCCCTCACTGTAGCCACAAGCTACAGCCTCTTGATGTGGGGTGCTATGCTCCTTTCAAATCTTTTTATAACAGAGCAATGGATGATTGGCTATTAAATAACCCAGGTGTGCCACTTACAATATACAATATTGCTACACTAGTAGGGAAAGCAGTACCTCAAGCTATTGTACCAACTACAATTATCAACAGTCTTAAAAATACTTGTATTTCTCCCTATAATTCTGAACTCTTCACAGATGTTGATTTTTTGAGCTCATCTGTTACGGATAGGCCATGTACAGATAAAGAAGATTCTTCTGAAGTGCCGAGTTCCGACAAAGATAATAATGAAGAACATTTTTTGAACAGTGATCCTTCCTTAAATTTAAAAAGCACAACACGAGATATTGAGTCTACTCCAAGTACTTCAACAGCAGAACCTAATACAAAGAAATTTTGTACACCAGAAGATGTAAGGCCACATGTGAAAGCTAAAGCAAGGATTAGAACAAGAAACGGAAAAGCAAAGAAAAAGTCTATGGTCTTGACTGAATCTCCATATTTACTTGAACTTAAGAAGAAAATGCAAGAAAAGGAAGAAATGTTGAAAGCTAAGGAGGAAAGGAAAAATAGAGCTCGTAGTGTTACAAAAAAAGTAATTTCTAGCGACTTTTCAAGTGACAGTGATGTTGAGGAAGAGTTAGAAGATAACGATTCCCTGGCTGAACTTTCTGATGATGACTTAGACTTAGAGGACAATGACAAGAGTTCAGTGATGGAAATAAAAGATTTTATTTTGGTGACATATCCTCTTAAAAGGAGCGTAAGACATTATGTAGGACAAATCGATAAAATAACCGATGATAGATATTTTGTTAATTTTATGAAAAAGACATTAAACGCGACATCTATCTTTCCAGATAGGACAGATAATGATATCATAGACTATAATGACATCGTCTGTAAACTTCCTAAACGTGTTCTAATTGGAGGTACAAAGAGACCAGTTAAACAGCTCAGATTTAAATTTGATTTTACACATTATAATGTGCAGTAATATTCCCTTTTGTTGCTTTAAATACTTAAATGCATTTTTTTTATATTTAGAATGAATTTTCCTTTTGTTTGAAATAAAAATTTTCATCAATGCGTCAACACTTTTTTATTTAAAAAATGTCCCTTTATATACTCATGCTCATATTTTCCTGTGTCCCAGTATAAACCAGGGAGTGGTCCATGCAGGGATGGCGGTCTATAAAGGGACATTTTTTTTTCTACTTTGTTTTTTAACATTTGGGACACTGATTTTTTGTGTCAATAATATATATCGCATTCCTCCCACAGAAAAAAAAATTGATTCCCTAATAACAAAAGTAGGCTTCTAAATTACATTTTAAAAAAATCGTCCCAGTATACACCACCCTCCCCTGATTTTGACAGGAGATTAGACCACTGTAATTGCTTGAATTCTATGATAGATGAGGAACCCGATTTTTTATCTCGAATATTATGGACCGATGAAGCTGCTTTTTCAAGCAATGGAGGAGTCAATTTGCATAATATGCATTATTGGTCGCCAGTAAATCCACATTGGATGCGTGAGGTAAACTATCAAAATCGTTGGAGTGTGCACGTCTGGTGTGGTATCGCGATCGAATTATAGGACCATTTTTTTTTAATAATAATGTTAATGGCGAAACTTTTTAAGAAATCACTTGCCAATTTTATTAGAAAACATGCCTTTAGAAACGAGAAGAGATATGTGGCTGCAACACGACGGATGCCCTGCACACTTTTCTCAACAAGTCAGGAATTTTTTAGACCAAGTTTATCCAAACCGTTGGATAGGAAGGGGCAGTTTGTTTCCATGGCCTGTCAGATCTCCAGACCTTACTGTCCTTGACTTTTACCTTTGGGGTAGAATAAAAGATATTGTTTATCAGACTCGCCCTACTACCCCAGAAAACATGATTGATCGTATCCGAAATGCTGTAGCCAATATTTCAAGAGCTGAAACCAGCACAGCCGTATTAAATACACGACGCAGGATAAATTCCTGCATAGAAAATGACGGAAGGCACTTTGAACATTTATAAACACTTTTTGGTTTTCCTTTCAATCAACCATGTTGTGTTTTATCGTTCTCAAGTTATTACAACAAACCTTAAAGCGGAAATGCTTCCCAAAATGTGTTTTTTTTTTTAGTATAAATTTCTTTATTCATATCTTAGGTTAGGATAAAGATATTGAGATGCGGTTTTCACTGGCTTGTTAGGCTCTTGATTGACTATGTAATGACGTAAAAAAAGTGATATCATTGCATTTAATTTTTTTGCAGTAAGTTATTTTTTTTGCGATTATGTCAAAAAAAAACGCCATCTAGCGGCAAGGTAAGCAAACATAATCACCTCACTCACAGTTCAATTGATAGTCTAGGAAACTCCCTTTTTGACGACTCCAAGTTTATTAAGATACGTTAAGCCTTTTTAGAGTTATCGACATTTATTTCCGAAAATATTCTAGCGCTCCCCACCACTTTATTTTCAGAGATAGAGCAAAAAGCATTTAACAAAAAACATTTGAATTTGTCTCATCTTTAAAATAGTATTCACTACGACTATCATTAATGTAAGCAAATTTTGCATAAAACGGGGTTTAAAATTCAGAATGGCAATTACGCCCCCTGGAGGCCATTTCAGAAACTCGAAAATAATTTCCAGCATTTTTTCTTAGCTTATTTACTCAATAATTTTTTTGTTTCAAATTTTTACATCCGTTTCCCTAATACCGTACCTCGTTACCCTTGTTGGGACACCCATGACAGATGTTTGCGTGATCTAATGCGGTTTTATTTATATATACAATAGGTAATACATACATGCACCGTTAAAAAAAAATATTGTAAACTTTCAAGAAGCCACGACTATCCAGCAATTACACAGAACCGAAATAAACCGTTCGAATTATGACTGCGCCTGAAGCGCAGGGACCTCGAAAACAGTCACATTTTATAGTTACCGGAAGGCGCACGATACACAAAATTAAAGTTGGCAATACGAGTAAGCAGGAACGTAGAGGATAGACCAAAGCGTTACGATCAAGCGCACAGGGGTCGCCATCAGGACAATTTACCATAACGATAACATTATGGTTGGCGTGTCTGTTGTCAATTATAATAGATGTCTCTGTCGTGGCCCGACGGGACTCTATTTCAATGGTTCTGCAGGACATCATGTTATTTCCCAGGAGGGGATGCGCTAGAACATCGCCGGCGTTCAGCTCGTTCCTCTATATAACTTCGTTGCCCCGATCCGTGTTTGCCGGGGTAAAAAATAATCTAGAGAATTGTTTGTCGCTTTGTATTTGGGCGACAATAGTTTTAAAGATAAATCCTGGCGAAGATGCAATCGGCTGATAATAACAGGTTTTTCCGAGTCTGGAGCAATCGCTAGTAGTTTGGTGGTGGAGTTTATCTGGTGGTTTTGAAAGGATTCGCTTGTAGAAGATTTAATAAGAAAAGCCCAAAATCTCTCATAATACTGAACTAATGACTCGACTTTGAATGTTATTTATTGTGTTTCTGTTAAGATCAAATCAGGAAATGAAGAAACACACAGTGAGAGACGTCTCAGAGTCCTGAAAGTTTATGTTAAACATAAAATTATTTTTAATATCTCTATTTCAGTTGCGTCAACCGTTTCTAAAGTTGGATTACCAACTGAAATCGAAATTTGATCATCCTGAAAATATTAGAAGGCATACGAGGTTGTATCAGTTCTAGTCGCGATGCCCGACGATGAAGGTGAAGTTGAGACTGCTGTACGGCAGAAACAAAATAAAACCTAAAGTAGTCTTCAGGCTTTCACGGCCGCTGCTAATGACTGCTCTTCGGGAAATCCAAGGACATATTTAAAAGACTTACATGCTTTACAGAAACGCTTTCCATGCTTAGGGGTAGTCTATAAAAATAGAATATCATGACAATCACCTGCAAAACTCGTGTAATAAGATGAAAGCTATGTGGCAAATGATAAAGGATCTATCAAACTCGAATATATCTCAACTAGATATTAAGCCAATTATTGATAACGTGCTCATTACTGACCCAGTAACTGTCTCTAATTCTTTCAACAATTTTTTCCATTAAACTGTTTTGCTAATGTTGCAGCTCCAATGTCATCGCTCGCGTGTTCTCTGCCAAATCCCAATGAACATAATACAATTTTTCTCTATCCCACTACCAAACAAGAAATTATTTCTACTATATCCAAACTTAAACCAAAAGCAGCAGAGCAGGTCTAAGTGGAGGAATGTGGAGGGTGTGGCTGCTCACGCATCCATACAAACATAGCCAAGATTAGAGTGGCCACCGTCCCACACCCTCTTGGCTATGTTTTTACGCAGCCACACCCTCCACATTCCTCCACTTAGATCTGCTCAATCACTGATATAGATCTGTGATTGAGCAGATCTAAAGCCGCGTTGACACGATGAGAGTAAAATGTGACTATCACGACAGTAACTCTCATGCTTCTATCATAGTGGCAACCGCATGAGAGTTGTTTTCGCACTCTGGTGAGAGGACTATCGCACTATCTCGCTCTGCTTGATAGTTGAGAGTACTACCACAACAGAGCAGCACTATCGTTATGAACTATGATCGTATAAATGTGCAGTTTTTTTGATAGATGAACTATCTATTGCAACATTTCTCGAAGAATACCAAAAATTTCCTGGTTTATCGGACAAAAGTCGTTCAGGCTACAAAAATCGCGATAAAGGAGATGCCACGGAGAAGTTACTTTTGGAAATATCTCTCTTCTTCTCTTTTCGTTTTTGCTCTTATATTGAGGATACCATTTTCACAACAACATGAAGATAGTCGTTTGCTGGGCCACACTTTTGTAAATATTTCGGTTAAATACTTCACTCTTCTAGAGAGTACTATTACAAACTATCATGATAGTTACTATCACATTTTACTATCATTATGTCAACCCGGCTTAAGAGAGCCAAGAGGGTATGGAACGGTGGCCACCCAAATCTTGGCTATGTTTCTATGGATACGTGAGCAGGAGGAGTGTCTTTCCATAATGTTGGGCCTATTGGTTGCACAAAGCTGCCAAATTTTAGGGATTGGGTAAATTCGTTTTGCAATTTTTGTTGTCTCTTCTGTTTTTTCCTAAACCATTAACAACATAATTTTGCTACCTTCCCCCTAGTATAATAACTCTATTGATGAGCTTTATAGAAATTCTTCACGTTATCGTAATTAGGGTTGGGAAATTTTAAACGAGAATTAAAAGACGAAACTCTAATCTTATTGAGCAATAATCCAACAGAGCCAGTATAAAAAGCTTAGGATAACATTTAATTTTTACTGATCTAATAGGCGCTCATAGGATATTGTTGGAATCGCCCTGCAAACGAATGCAATTGAAATAGATCAAGAATTAGAACTGGACCACATAATTTCGATCTATCCGATCTCGTCAGTGATCCTCCAAATGCAAGACCTGCGGCAATGGACTAACTCCAATCCCATGCCCTCTAGTAGGCAAGGTCGGAAGCATTTACAGAAAAGTGTCCAATGATAATATAAAAATATGCATTATTACATTCTAAACTCCATTAAACGCAAAATTTTCTCTAGCTATCACATATTCGACCGTTATCTCAGTGTCTTGAGACACAATTTCTCCAGCACGTTTCCCAACAGCGACAATAAAATCTTACGCAAGTCCGAAATAGCTAAACTTCATCCGACAAGAACCTAAAGACTAGAGCATCATACCCGAATCTCACCTTAACTAATGCCCCGGCATCACAACCCGCCGCGTAATTCGGCAAATTTCCTCTCCCCCATCACCTTTAAATACGAGATAGCCCGTCTTGAGCGTGAAGAACGGAGAAAGGAACATCGGGAGAGGAGGTGGAAAACTGTGAGTGTGTAAGCTCCCCGGCTTGACCTGGAATTACACCCGCAAAACCCTCACCTTTATCTCGACGTGGAAACAATGTCCGGAGGAGGAAAGGCGCCTTCAACGAACGCTATAAGCGTACATCCGAAACGGAAATTTCTCTTATGTTCAAACAATAATATTTGCATTTAAGAAAGTAGAGTTGACAAGGAAGAAACATAGGCTGGTTGTTTCTTTCTTGTGATATGGAATAAATTATTATTATTATTATTTTGCAGATACCGAACAAATCTGAACAAACAGGGTATGCCAGATGTTAGTTTCAGGACGCATTAGGTCCATACAGACATATCAGATCTTTAAATTCTGTCAAATTTCAATCATTGTGATGTTGTGTATGGGCCTTGCTTGGATGTGGTTACTCAGCGTAGGATACAATTTGTTCAGAATTCATGTCTTAGACTTATCCATGGCAGAAAGAAGGATGAACTTATTTCGTTCACCTTAAAATTGGCAAATTGGTTGAATATGAAAGATTGTATGCATTGGGCATGTTTGTTTCATAAAATAGGTACATACATTGAAGTGCCCAACACACTTATACAGGAAAATAATGTTTCGGTCAGACGTTTAAAATATCAATGACATGAAAGGAGATTAAAGTAGCAACAAAGCCGGAAAAAAAGGAATTCACATAAAGTATTGCAATAACAAATATTATACAGAGTACTAGATTGAAACTTTAAAATATTACAATACCACACATAGCCAAGATTGGGGTGGCCACTGTCCCACAGCCTCTTGGCTATGTTTCTATGGATGCGTGAACAGCCACACGCTTCACATTCCTCCACTTAGATCTGCTTATAGATCACCTACATGGATCTGCTCAATCACTGATCTATATCAGTGATTGAGCAGATCTAAGTGAAGGAATGTGCAGGGTGTGTCTGCTCGCGCATCCACAGAAACATAGCTATGAGGGTGTGGAAGGGTGGCCATCCCAATCTTGGTTACGTTTCTATGGATGCGTGAGCAGCCACACCCTTCATATTCCTCCACTTAGATCTGCTTATAGATCACCTACATAGATCTGCTCAATCACTGATCTATATCAGTGATTGAGCAAATCTAAGTGGAGGAATGTGGAGGGTGTGGCTGCTCACGCATCCACAGAAACATAGCCGCGAGGGTGTGGAAGGGTGGCCACCCCAATCTTGGCTATGTTTCTATGGATGGTGAGCAGGAGCATTGTCGTTATGTAACAGCTGCACAAGGCAGCCAAATTTTAGGGATAGGGTAAATTGTTGTTGTAAAATGTTGTTCTTGATTATGGACCTAGCAGAGCTTTTTATCGAGAATTTTTTCTGTGAAATGTAATATAAACTTTTTCTCCATTTGTATAAAACTTTTTGGGACACGCTGTATATGTATGTATCATGTTTGGTTGGGTCAAAAGCAGAAGTGCGCTTTGGACATTTTCTGAACGCCGCCAATTTTCTATACACATTTTTTTTTCTCTTTTTGGTCTTCTTAGATATGTATTTTTCCTTTCATGTATATATAGAAATAAAGACATTATTATTATTATTATTAAATATACATTTGTTAAAATTTCCTGACCTTTATACGAGGTCTGACAATAAAGTATCGAAAAAGTTTTTTGCGGCCCTCATAGCAATATTGCGATCCGCCACACGATCGGGCGTGGTAGACCTTGAACTATACGCCACCCAAGTTTTAACTTGTTTCAGGCGGTAGTCTGTGTGTTATGTCACAGAAGTGATTCTACAAGAAGTTTGAGGAAGGGGCTAGAAGAGTGCCATGACGCTTCGCGCTCTGATCGATCACCACCTCCAATACAGTCCAAAAACTAAACGTCAGAGTTGTGAATGAAAGAAACCTGGGGAGTCAAGAACCAAAAAGATACGCTTGCCCAAATCGCAGGTGAAGGCCATGATTATCACATTTTCTGAGTCCAAAGGCATCATTCTGAAACACTGGACGCCCAAGGAGCAAACTGTAACTGTTGCCTATTATGTTGAGGTCCTGAAGATATTGCGGTGCCAGATTGCACGAAAGACCAGAGTTGTGTGGCAACAAGAATTGGAACATTAAACACTTCAACTCACTAAACACCAAACACTTCTGGTGGAGGTCTTTAGTTAAAGGTGTTAATTCTACTTTTGCAGCAAGAGATCCAGTGAAGAACTTCTCAACAAAATTAGTTGCTGCAACACGACAATGCGCCAGGACATACGGCCATCTTTACTCGTGAATTTTTACCATCCACAGGGACACTTGTGCTGGAACACCCACCCTACAGCCCAGATTTAACCCCATGTGATTTTTTCCTCTTCCCCTAAAACAAAGGAGGTGCTTAAGGGGACTCCTTTTGCTACTGAAATGCTTATGACAGGCATGTACTGCCGTCATGAATGCTCTTGATAAACAAGCTTTCCAAAATTGTTTCCAATCGTGGAAATCGCGATCCGAATACTTAATTGTTAGACCTCGTAGATTGCCTCAAGCCGATTTTTTAACAGTAGTGGATAACCTTTATTCTGGTTATGTCTCCAAGTAAATCGCAATAACGCAAGAGAAGACTTAAACTGCCGGTATTGCAAGATTTAAACCTCCATTATGCAGATATATTGTCTCTACTATCTTACACATTCAATGCAAGCATATCTTATCTGAATCGATAAAGTGGGCCGCAGTAGCCGATACCGACCGTTCAGCAATCGAGCGTTCCTCTAAAATGCTCTGCAGCACGGCATCTATCTGCATACCAGATGGCGAAGCAATTTCATCAGCGACAGGAAATGCATACGATTCCATTGGTCATCGTTGTAATTGAAATACGATGGACGATTATTACGACTCTAGGCCGGGTTTGTGGAGGGGCGAAGAGGAGGAATAGGATACGAAGCAACGCGCCAGGATAGACGTGCACTGTAATGGCGAGTTTGGAATTCGAAATGTCGCAAACTATTAGATTCCCATTGTTAAATTGTACGGAAGAGATGTAAAGCTAGTTACAGGGAGAAGGATTTGGTCGCATTCCTCTGTGGTTATCTACTATTTACGAGTAATTATTTAATATTACATTATTAACAATTTTCCTTGTTATATAGCATATGTATGTAAATGAAAGTCATTGTTTCCTAAACATCTCGGTCAAAGTAAGCTGTTTGACTGCTTGATCCGTTTGCATGTGGTCACACTCGGGCTGATGCTCCAACCACTTCAACGCAGTTTCAAGGCCGGCATTAAGTTCATCTTCTTCCTCGACACTTTCACTTTCTCACACTTCCAATAAGTGCATCATCATATTATCATAATTTCTGAACATCCAGGAATTTTCAAAAGAATGTTTGTCAATTCCTTAACAAACAAGTCATCCTCATATTCTCCTGTCTTCATCTTCCTATGCCTTTCAACCTCTTCCACACTCGTCTTAATATGACTGCCTTAACCAAGCTCCAAGCTTCTGCCATCATCTAAGCATGTTTGTGATTAGCCAACACACCTTCTTCGTCCTCGCCCTCTCCCAAAAGTTTGCTTAAAACTCACCTTCTGTAATGGCGTTTCATGGTTTCGATAACAGACTGGTCCATTGGTTGAAACAAGCTTGTGACGTTTAGAGGTAAAAAGATTGTTATAAACTGGTCATTCTCTCTGCCCAACAATTCTGCGATGGGATGAGTTGGTGCATTATCAACAATTACAATCGCTTTATCGCCTTCTTTTCCAAGAAATTTTTGGTGCAGTTTGACTCAGGGGTAAAAAATTTCGTCGTACTACTCGGTAAACAAGGATGCAGTCATCCAAGCCTCCGTGGCATTGGCACAGTTAAGCACCGTAATATGGTCCTTATTAACTTTATGTCCTGGAACATTGCACTCTCTTTTAGAGATTAAAGTGGTTTTAGGCAGAGCTTTCCAAACAAAAATCGGTTTCATCAGCCTTGTACAAAAACTCAGGATCGTAGGAGTCTGCTACAACTTTAAATTGTCCAGTAAAACTTTCTGCAACTTTGGAGTCTGCTGATAACTTCTTGACACTTAAGTCTAATCTAAGCTATGATCTTAGCTCTTTCAAAAAGAATCGGACTTGAAAACGGCAACTTATAAACCTGTGTTTGTTGCTGCCTTCATTGATTTTCTTGAAGAACTTCCATCTTCGTTTTCCAGCACTGACACAAAGTTTAAAAGCGTAGGTTTGCTCCTTTTAATGCCTAAAATCTGGAAACAAGACCTTTCCCAGCGGATTTCTGAATTCAGAACTTCTTAGGGCTTGTAGAATCATAATGGTTCCATATCATTGATTGCTTTTGAATTTTTTTCTGCCTCATAAAAATGGGCCCAAAAATTCTAAACCTTCTTCGTCCCAATTGCTTGTCATCATCAACAGAAAGCTTTCCTCCATAAACGATATTGAAGACAATTATCATTTTCCAATCCCACACAATATATCATCAAGCTGATAAACAAATTATATCCGTTCTTTATTACTTCAACTCCAATTTGGAATGATTTTCATTTGTTCAAGCCGAGCTTCTAGAACCAGTTTTCGCACCAAATTACTTCAGGCTACTTGTCAGTTGAACTAAACTGGACTAAACTGTCACTTCGAAAGATATTGTGCCAAAAACGAGGACAAAACCCACCCATTTTGACCAGCACCATTAACCCAGATCCATATCCTTGACAAGAAGATTATTTTAATTGCAATGACGGTGGCCAAAACAGAGGAAGGTAAGCGATGAAGAACTGGATACGACTGAGTTAGTTAGAGTAGTGAGCTAGTCGTCATTTCGTAGACCAAGACAAGAGCTCGTCCACCCCCTTTTGAATTCTGGTTACATATGAGAGCGTTGGATCTAGTTGACGTCCATACCACCGTATTGTCCGCATAGCCTGGCTAAGTAGGTGTCCGTAATTTTAGGTAGGTCAGACACAAAAAACCAGAAAAAGTTCTGGCAGATAGGACTTTACGAGATCGATGATATTGGGGTTAAACCTGCCAGGGTGCATTTTAAAGAGCAAGCCAGCAACTTCAAACAATGGGGGTTGGCAGAGGAAATTTTAAGTTAGTAATACTGAGCGGAGGTGTTGGTTCCTTCAATCTCCTTCAATTAAAATTGCTCGCATGGTATTAATTAACGATGTCATGCTTATCGAATTGATAGCATATGTTGAAACAGTTGAATAGTAAAATATTCATGGCGAAGGAAAAAGGGAGGTATCCCACGGAGATCCATACTGGGGCAGAAAAGCCGAAATTGACCAAACATCAAGCAATCATCTGGTCTCAGATCAGAACAATCCCAAGATGCAGTGAGCTGTTTGGTGCTTCTAATCTTCGTCTAATCATCCCATTGCATATAAGTAGCGTTCTTCTTTAATTGCTTCTATATAACTTCTAATACCGCAATAACTACCTATTAAGTTGCATCAATATCAATACAGAAAGAAGAAAAAATAGATATCATAGAAGATATCTAAGGTAATAAAAAAAAAGTCTGATTCCTCCATACCGTACAAACACAACGGATACCAATCTGCATATGAAGGAACAAGCTCATGATCGATGAGGGACCGGGCACGCTGCTGGTACTTATATGTAAATTTCTCTCATAAAATTAGAAGCTCCAACCGAAAGAATGGTGATCTCACGGCGTCGCCTACCGTTAAAGGAATTAACATATAATGAATCCTAGACATGATGAAAATAGTTTTCTCTCTCACGGCCGCCAGGGCGACTTCATCTGTATTGTACGAAAGCTCCCTTTTGTGTGAATGCGTGGGAGGAAATAAAAGATTTAAGAGTTTAATTTATTAGATTCCGTTCGCCGGCGTATCTACGAGGGTGAATTTTTAAATAATTCCCGTTTTCCTATCGTTTCTGCTTCAACATTATCCGTTTACTGGTTTCCTCGAGGAAAGATTACTACCGTGGTGGTTTCCTTTCTTGGCGATTTGTTTTTACATTTTTAGGATAAATTTCCTGCCAGCGATTTTTTCAGGTTTGGGAATAGAAAAAAGTAGCTATCAAAATATAGATATCAAAATGACTCTTCCAAAACTCTCGGAGGGTAAGGTTTGTTCCTTCGGTCACAGCGAAACATCGTTTAAATAGTGCTTTGGTGTAAAGCTTTTTAAAGTTTGAAATGACCTGCTGATCCATCGGTTGGAGTAGGGGTGTGGTGTTGGGGGAAGGAACTTAATAAACTGAAATTCTTCTAGTAAGTCGTCCTCAAGGCCCGGAGGATGAGCAGGTGCATTATCCATAATTAGCAAAGCTTTAGGTGGTAAATTTTGTTCTAACAGGTATTTCTTCACTTCAGGACCGAATACCTGGTTGATCCACTCAACAAACAAGACACGAGTGACCCAAGCTTTATTGTTATTGCACCTTGCATTTCTTAAAGGCTCGTGGATTCTCAGAATGATACACGAGTAATGGCTCAACTTTGAAATCACCGCTTGCATTTGCACACAACAGGAGGGTGAGGCGATCCTTCATTGGTTTGTGACCCGGCATTGCTTTCTCTTCTGCTGTAATATAGGTTCTTTTTGGCATCTTTTTCCAAAACAGCCCCGTCTCGTCACAGTTAAAAACCTGCTGTGGCAGATAACACTCGGAAGCTATAAGCTGCTGGAACTCGGGAACAAACACCTCGACTGCCTTAACATCGGAACTGGCAGCCTCCCCATGTCTCACAACACTATGGATGCCAGTTCTCCGTTTAAAGTTATCATCCCCTACTTGCCTTGAAGTCCTTTTCTGTCGACGTACCCGGTAGCTTAGTTTGAAGGTCGGCACACGAGGCCTTTGCCTTCTCGCAGATATAATTTTCGGTCAAAGTATCACCAGCTAGTTGCTTTTCGTTTATCCATACCAGAAGTAACTTTTCTACATCTTCTAGTACATGTGGTCGTTGCTTTGACATTCTTGTGACTCCTGTTTGCTACATCTAACCCGGTTATTTCTTCTTTCCTCTTTAATATTGTACAAATCGTCGATGTACACTTGTTATAAAATCTATTCGCATGCCTCGTTTATGCTTCTCAATGATTTCCTTTTTAACTGTAACCGTAATCATCATTTTTTTCTTGTCGCCGTCTTTTTTAATCCTTTTATTTTGAGGGGCCATTATTGCACTTGTACACATGTATATAATATTTATCACAATGCTAAGTAAACAGTACACGCTCGTATTTACTGTACTTCACGACGGCCGCTAACCTTCAATCCTGGCCGACCGGCGCAGAAGTGTAAACGTATGTACATAGATCATGGCGAGAACTGTACTCGTATTGCAAGTCATCGCTCGTTTATCGAGTTATATTTTATTAAAACTTTTTGCTCGTCTTGCGAAGCACTCGCAAACCAAGTTGACAACGTGTGACAACGACCCTATCCCCCATTCGTCATTGTTTTCGTTAATCGGAAATTAATGATGCGTATCGGATTGAGCGTGCATAACATTTAGGTTACCTGTATTTGTAGATTTTATTTTAATTTAGTTTTATTATCGCCTTGATAATGACAGCATTGCTGTTGAAACGCGTCGGTGTTTTGGTTAAAACTTTTTTGGTGTTTAGTGGGTTAAAGTGTTTAGTGTTTTAGTATTTGAATAGAAAATTAACAGATTTTGAGAATTTTATTTTATTTTACCACTATTTATTAAATGTATTAAATAAAACTTGAGTCCAATTTGTATATTTTCTATCAAGAAAATGATATTATCTCGAGAACCGTTCGAATTAAATAAAAAGCAATTTCTGTTTTGGGGGTTTGAAAACAAGCAGAGTAAATCATCGAGAGTGAAATTTTCTGAGAAATCAAAAATAAAAAAAAATTCTCTTTTAAAGGCGATCCGGGGACATACTGTATGTTTTAATACGTGAATAACAAGAGGGGAGGGGGCGGTGGTAGAGTTGGAGTTGCGTGAAGTAACTCTCGACAATATAAAACAGCTTACCGATATATAACGTACAAAAGATTTTATAACAGGATAAGAACATTGTTTTAGGTACGTGTTGTAGAGGTTATATGGGCACTTAAACGTGAAACAGGTAGGCGTATACAAGACGAGGTTTTATGTCACAATTAAAAAGTCATATTTCAAGTTATTGTCGCAGTTAAATTTTCATTATCTTGATCTTGAATACTAAATGGTCCCAAATTAATTATATAATTAACTCTAAGATACCTTTCGTTTATTAACTCAGACTTTAGATAGCTTTAATGGATAACTTACTGAAGAATGTTAGATATCTCGACAACATTGCAACAATATGTTTATCTTTACACCTAGCCCCATTTATTTTTCTTTCCTCTGAAGAGCGCTACGTGTTTAGAGAAGTATACGAATAGCGTTTAATTTTAATTAACAGTCTAAAACGCACGTGCGTCCGAAACGTGTGCTCTAAATAACGCCACGCTAAGCATCCGTTATAGCGTACCGGCGGCTAGTCAGCCTCCTTGTCAACCTTGTCCGTCCGTAGCCACCGACGAAGAGAACTCACACATACACACAACACATGCAAACGGACGGACACGCAGCGGTCCAAATTCGTCGTGATTAATTTCTCTCTCGTACATCTCTACGCGCGTGCATGTGCGGAACCAGCTGGCAGTTTTTGTGACACGCTATTTCACTAATATGACACACACGTGCCTGTCGCCGGCAAAAAGTCCACCCCTATATGCTGCGGTGGTGGTGGTGTTCTTCCACCATTGGGTGACAGGGCGTAATGGTTCTCATCCTCGCGAGGTCGGTAATTACACTCGTCTGGAAACGTGTGATCTTGCGTTGGATAAATCGAGTTTCAGAAAAACTGATTAAAAATTCAGGGAAATGTAGACTCTGCTTCGACTACCTTACTTATGAGTTCAAAATAGGATAATCGCAAACGGTAGTTTAATCAAAAGATTCGATTAAATGTGGATACAAGATTTGACAACCAAGTCATTACTGGAAAACTCGTTAAAGAGTGCTCGAATGGATTGGTGCTTTGGTTACTCATTGCAGATTTAGTAATCCAGGTTCTAACCTTAACTATGTCTATATTGTTACCAAAAAAAAATAAAGTTTCTATCACTTTAAACAGTTAAATTGTAATGAACAAATCTGCAGTCATGGTTGTGGTCTTAGAAGAGCGTTGAAACAGTTTAAAACCAACTATGGAGATTAATTTGGGAATGGTGGATCAGGTAAAGTCTTCCTTGGAGCGCATCAGGCCAGGTGTTCCACAAGAATCCAGATTAGGTCCTTTACTATTTTCAATTTATACCCCTACTTTTGCTGATAGTTTAAAATTCACCAATTCTCATTTCTACGCTGATGATTCACAAATATATCACTCTTTTTTTCCTTGGGAAGTACAAAAAGCGTGCCAGGAAATGAACAAAGTCTACACCAAAGAGCCATCTTTAAATCCTTCAGACATCCAATCCATTTTCCTGTTCGTTTTTTTTCTTTTCTTCCTGTAGTTGTGTATTTATTGTTATTATTCAGGAAATAAATCATTTATTGTTATTATTATTAATTCGGAAGCTACAACGATAGACCTCGAAAAAACTGAAGCATTTTTGTTATTTACCACAATCCAACTTTGTGGTATATGAAGCAATGCACACAACAAATCCCGTTTCTGGACATCCTTCTCCTCCGGAAGCTGCAAATATAACTTTACAGTCAAGTGTGTTAGAATACGTTTAGATTTTTTTATATTTTAAAGCTACAGCGGTGCTAAGCTCATAGGCTAGAGCCCTAGATGCACATATCGTAGCGTGTGGTTAGATACCAGGTGCACGTTCGCCGAACGCATTGACCATTATAGGGAATGATGCCAAACATGGGCGGTCCCAGAGCCTCAAAGAGAAAGGTATTTGGGAGCGTTATTAACTTCACGCTCCTATACGCGACTCCAGTGTCGAGCTAACGAGAATCCAGCGACTGATAAAGATCAGAATTGCTGAGACACCTCCAACAGAACTACTGATGAGAGAACGGAAGGGGAGGTAGAGACGAACACCAAAATCTGTTCTTTTCTAAAATCATCTAAAATAAAGATGGAACGATAAATGGAGAGATAGTAAATCCTAGCCACAACTTTTGCAGGTCTATTGTGATCCCCTTTTATCCTAGAGGACGCTCTCTAATTTTACCTTCTTAATTAGGCCTACCATTTTTGAGAGCGGCTCCTTTATATAACCGCTCGCTGTGGAGTTCTCTACTCCGATTGCTAGGCCATCGCAGTGGCACAAAACATAAACGGGGGTTCTTCTTCCTCTTGACATAATCTGCAGAGAGCATCATCTGCCAGGCCGATGTAAAACATATGCCTATTCAGTCTACAATGACCGGTAAGTATTCAGTAAACTCAGGCCTGTGTTCCCTTAGGAACTCCTTTGTCTTCTCCTGTCTCCTGTGTCTTTGTCCTGGTGATCTTTTCCACCATTCCTTGGACCTGTTATGTGCATTCGTAGATGGACTTTTTAATTTTTTCAAAGGAAGTGCCAGCTTCTATGAAAGGCCTTGACGAACGTTTGGCCGCCTCATGTTCCTTCACACCCGTGTGGTTGAAGGTTCAGGCCAAAGTTAATTTCCTTTGGGTACCCACCTCATTTAGGGCTTTAGGGATTTAGCACTTGCGGAATTGTTCGCTTTAAGTGCCTCCTGACTGTCAGAGTAAACAGCGATACTTTTACCTGATTCGGTCCATCTATCTACTTCTCTGATACAATGGTGAATCGCTGCAACCTCAGCCTGGAATATCGTCGAGTCCTTGCTGAAGCTCAGTGAAGGGGTCTTGCTAGGCTTCTTTCCATAAATGCCAGCTCCTACGCCGTAATCAGTTTTAGAGCCGTCTGTGTACCAGTTTGAGTCTGCTCTTACTGGGGGGGGCATGGTCCCAGTCGTTCCTATCTAGTATTATAACCTGATATTTCCTATCTAGTGTGATCCTCAACCACTGACCAGTGCGAGTATTGTGGAGTAGAAGTAAATGACGTTGATCACACCCTTTCCTCATGTCCAGAGTGGGAGGATACCCACCCAGCGTATGCCAGGGTGACGGGAGAACAATTCAGCGTTGACGCCATGATGAGAAATTTAATGGACGAAGGATCACACCAATGGCTATTTGCGTACAAGGTAGATACCAGTGTGGAAAGATGACATGCCGTAAGAGGGGTTTTCAATCAGTAGAAATCAGACACTACCTGCAATGAACAGCCAAGCACGGTCCTTAGTAAACTACGTTTTCAATATCTTCTTCAACTCTCCCATCAGTGCGTTGTGGTGTTCTAAGCATCAACAAAATTGAGAAGCGAAACAACAATAAAAGAACCCCAACTTTAAACTTTGGAATGCTCGAGATTCAGATCGAACTTCTGTTCTCCTTACACCGGACTGGGAAACACAAAATCCATCTCATCAGGTGGTAATAAAACTTATTGATCACTTCACATGAACCACTTGCTTCAATTATGAACAGCAATGTTTGGAAAACCTTTTTTTCCCACTGCAGCTTTGAGTGTATCAATTGTGTGTGCAAATGTGTTTTCCTCTAAAAGCTTCTCTCTTCTGCTAAAGCTTATCTTCTCCCTTAGATAAGCTTAAATCTAAAGTTAAGATTCAAATGCAATTTTTTTGGGCCTAAACACTTGAAGCACTGGCTACATTAAAAGTACATTCCTAGTCGAATACCTTAAAGAAGCATGTTGTATGAATCATGGCGAGTTTGAGGTAAGCAAACTCGCTTTTAAACGTGAAAAATCAAATTGCCAGAACTGGTCGGTATCGAGCATTCATGAAAAGAAATGCACAACAAAAATTAGCAAAGAATTCAGGTAGAATAGTTCTTTAAGAACATAGAAAAGATTTAAAAAAAGTTCAAGTCGATGCCTACATCCATAAGATGTTTGAGACTACTCATAAGCGTTCTGAAACAATCGCAAAGCATGGTAAGAGAAACTGCATAGCTATGTAGAATCTAAATATCAAGAATGCTATAGGGAACCACATACCTTCTCCTAGGGTTTTACCACGTGTTAGAGTCAAGGAGCACCACCTAGTATGTTTGCCATTGGTCATCCAAAACACACCAGATGGATGACTAAAGAATCTTTTAGACAACTTTAGAGCAGCCCATAGCACACGAGCCACAATCCTCTGAGATAGTGTCGCAAAGTTGGATTCTGAGTCAAATTCTATTGATCTTCATGCCATAGTGCGGACACCACCTCCACCTTCCGAGACGAATTCACTGTGAACAATTTCCTTAGAGTCCAAAAAAACGATCAACATTGTCTTGACTTTGTTCTTCTCTTTTGGCTCTTCTGGTGACTTCCATGCCACACTCTGACGTTTAGTTTTTGCCTCGAATTAGAAACTCCGCGATTCATCACCAGTTACAATGGATGACATGCTCGTCGGATTCCTTTGGGATATTTTTAACATGTCTGAAGTGTCCAATTTTTTTGGTCGTCTCTCAGAGTGTGTGGCATGAAGACGTTCTGTTTGCCCAAATCTTCAGTCAAAATTGAATAAACTGTGCTTTTCGGTATCCCAGTTTTCTCTTCGATGCTTCGCAAAATTTCTTTGGGCTTCTCGATGTTTCCTTTATTATTATTTCTTTATAATTTCAAATAATGAAATACAAAAAAAAACTTGATAAGAAATGTATCAAGTATGCCAGGCCTTCCTCACTCACTTATTTATTATTTCCGCAATATTTTTATTAGAGATAGAGGAAAAGGAAAATTCCGGCGACGCAAACATCATAATTCCGAAAAGGAGAGATATTTTTCCATACATATTGTATTGATTCATAACATCGTATTCCACGAAAACAGCAAACTCAACCCCCTGCGGCAAGTATAAGGGTAGTATCCAGGAGAAATGCGACGAACGTGAGATCACGAAGCCGCAATTATAGACCTGTCCTCAGGAATAACTCGTCCGAATGAACGTCGAATCGTTATATCGTCTTCTTGCCTTTTTCCCAAGAATTCTATCCCAGAACTGAAAACGATTCTGAAGAGTGCAAGCAAGTCTCCGTCGATTTACCAGGTTCAAGCAATTCGAACGTGGAATTGCATACAAGCCCTCCTTAGATCGCCGCAAAATGTAATGTATCGTGAATGCAGCAATATTGGAGTAAATTGAGTGATAAATACTGTACAACATTCTCAGACGTCAAGTAATTACTTAAATTTAATTTTATTCCGTTTAATGGCATGAGACATCTTAAGCCGTGGACCTATTAAATTCTTTTATTATTTTTTTTTGCTTCAAGAACGAACGTACAGCATCCTTTTACGATGTACGATGCGGGTATACGAGTGTGTCTTAAGCGGTCCCGTTTTCTATTTTGATTTATTCTCAAACAAAGAGCTCAGGCTCTCGACTTTACGGCAGCGAGATGAAGCGTAAGATTGAAGGAACCATGCGGGTCTGCATGTAACGAGGGAGAAACCGCATAGCCGATGCATTCCACTTGGCATCTGCTTTTTACGTTAATCTGTTTACATCGTAGGGTATCCCATCCATCTCAGATAAAAGTCGTGTTGCATTTAGAATAAGCCCCAGAAGGATTTAAATGTCTAATCAGACGCTGTTCGTTTTTTCTTTTTTGTTTTTTTCGTTGCGTGAGATTGTTATACGGTTAATAGTAAAATTGTCAGTAGGCGTTTTTTTCTCTTTTCGTAAAATTCTAGTACAATATAGCCAAGAATTTGTACTTTCCGGATATTGCACCTTCGGATTTCTACCTTTTCCGATGATTGCTAAATTTCCTTTCCAAATCCAAAAAAGAATGTGCTAAAGAATGTTTATATTATAGGAAAACCGAAATTGTATTGTATACTAATTGCAACTAAAGAACCACTGGCGTTCCTGTCATATGCATTTTTGCATTTTAAAGGCTATATAAACGAAACACCCTGTATAAACGAAAGCAATTTGAAACTATCGCCTAATTTAAGAATTAAAGCACTTTCGTTTTAAAAGTTTTTTTTTATCTTCAACAGGTATCGAGATACCGACTGACACCGCACTATTGAAACACCCTGTATATCGCTCCCGTTCTCTAGAATAGAACATTATTTATTCTTTCTATTTACTTTTAATTACCCGATCCAATATAAAATAACATAATTACCGAATAACAACAATACAGACTTAATGAGATTTTTTATGACATCCGGTTGACGTCACATTGACGTCACAATAACATTTTAACGACCTAAGGTCGACAAACTCAGTTCAGTTGACGTCGACAACGGTAGAGGTAACATCTATAGAGACGGTTGTGTTATTTTACATCGGACGAATTGAATTCCTGCAGTTTGTGCGAGTTGTCCCTCTACAGCCCTTGTGTTCGTCAGATTCACTCTCTTTGTTTTGACACTCGGATTCTGTCTGAGTGGGTGCTCTAATGGCATAGTTCCGCTGACACCACATACCCTCGTGAGGGTCTATCAATCGATTAGAGAAGTTTGACGTCCGTGGGAGTCTCAAAAGGGACAGTCTCAATCTAATTTATATCCCGCTTGGGCTAATTAATGTCCCCATAATGCCAAAAAAAGCGTTCATATTAGAACTGTTCTTATTGTTGATGGTTTGGTAGGTCGGTTCATATCGGAGGTTTGGGTATTGCGTTGAATGTTGGGCCAAGTCTTGAGATAAGTGTTAAGCTACTTAAGGAGATCTTTGTTTTACTGTTGATGGTTTGGTAGGTCGTTTCCGAGAGAAGGTTCGGGTATTGCGTTGAATGTTGGTCCAAGTCTCGAGATAAGTGTTAAGCTACTTAAGGAGATCTTTGTCTTATTGTTGATGGTTTGGTAGGTCGTTTCCGAGAGAAGGTTCTGGTATTGCTTTGATTGTTGGTCCAAGTCTTGAGATAAGTGTTAAGCTACTTAAAGAGATCTTTATTTTATTGTTGATGGTTTGGTAGGTCGTTTCCGAGAGAAGGTTCGGGTATTGCGTTGAATGTTGGTCCAAGTCTCGAGATAAGTGTTAAGCTACTTAAGGAGATCTTTGTCTTATTGTTGATGGTTTGGTAGGTCGTTTCCGAGAGAAGGTTCTGGTATTGCTTTGAATGTTGGTCCAAGTCTTGAGATAAGTGTTAAGCTACTTAAGGAGATCTTTATTTTATTGTTGATGGTTGGGTAGGTCGTTTCCGAGAGAAGGTTCTGGTATTGCTTTGAATGTTGCCAAGTCTTGAGATAAGTGTTAAGCTACTTAAGGAGATCTTTGTCTTATTGTTGATGGTTTGGTAGGTCGTTTCCAAGAGAAGGATCGGGTATTGCGTTGAATGTTGGTCCGAGTCTTGAGATAAGTGTTAAGCTACTTAAGGAGATCTTTGTCTTATTGTTGATCGTTTGGTAGGTCGTTTGCAAGAGAAGGATCGGGTATTGCGTTGAATGTTGGTCCGAGTCTTGAGATAAGTGTTAAGCTACTTAAGGAGATCTTTATTTTATTGTTGATGGTTGGGTAGGTCGTTTCCGAGAGAAGATTCTGGTATTGCTTTGAATGTTGCCAAGTCTTGAGATAAGTGTTAAGCTACTTAAGGAGATCTTTGTCTTATTGTTGATGGTTTGGTAGGTCGTTTCCAAGAGAAGGATCGGGTATTGCGTTGAATGTTGGTCCGAGTCTTGAGATAAGTGTTAAGCTACTTAAGGAGATCTTTATTTTATTGTTGATGGTTGGGTAGGTCGTTTCCGAGAGAAGGTTCTGGTATTGCTTTGAATGTTGCCAAGTCTTGAGATAAGTGTTAAGCTACTTAAGGAGATCTTTGTCTTATTGTTGATGGTTTGGTAGGTCGTTTCCGAGAGAAGGTTCTGGTATTGCTTTGAATGTCGGTCCAAGTCTTGAGATAAGTGTTAAGCTACTTAAGGAGATCTTTATTTTATTGTTGATGGTTTGGTAGGTCGTTTCCGAGAGAAGGTTCTGGTATTGCTTTGAATGTTGGTCCAAGTCTTGAGATAAGTGTTAAGCTACTTAAGGAGATCTTTGTCTTATTATTGATGGTTTGGTAGGTCGTTTCCGAGAGAAGGATCGGGTATTGCGTTGAATGTTGGTCCGAGTCTTGAGATAAGTGTTAACCTACTGAAGGAGATCTTTGTTTTATTGTTGATGATTTAGTAGGTCGTTTCCGAGAGGAGGTTCGGGTATTGCTTTGAATGTTGGTCCACGTCTTGAGATAAGTGTTAAGCTACTTAAAGAGATTTTTGTCTTACTGTTGATGGTTTGGTAGGTCGGTTCCTATAGAAGGTTTCGGTATTTCGTTAAATGAAGGAACTAACTAATATGAACGCTAGTTCGAACTCAAACTTTGCTTTGATGCAACGAGGTGTACGTTAGTGCGAGTTGCACCTCTACACCTCTTGTATTCGTCAAATTCTCTCTTTTTGTTTTGACGCTCGGATTCTGTCCGGGTGGGTGCTCTAATGGCAAAGTTCCGCTGACGCCACATACCCTCGTGAGGGTCTATTAAACGATTAGAGAGGTTGACAACTATGTCAGTCTCAAGGGGTCAGTCTCAATCTAATTTATATCTCGTTTGGATTAATTAATGGCTGCAGAAAGCTGAAAAATGCGTTCATATTGGAACTGTTCCGATTGTTGATGGTTTTGTAGGTAATATTTTGTAGAAGATGTTACAAATTGTTAGGATTGTATCTATGATGTGCATTTAAATACACATTTTTTTCAAAATTTGCTTATAATATAATAATGCTTCATCATAATGACACGATTCTTCTAGATTGCAATCAATGAACAACCATCCCAATTCCATATCATTGCCCATTACTTAAACCTAATCCATTCCGATCAATAAAACACCATCACAGAATACTACAGAATTATTCATCACTCACTCGCTGGAATATTAGAATAATACTGTTGCAGCACCCGATGATAAATCATCCCTTGGTAGATAACAGAAAAGCAAAGCAAAAGAACAGAACTCCGGTAAACAGACGAGTAATACTACAGCCGTCAGACGTTATCGCGATGTTCCCAAATTTTCAATATTATAAAACGAATCGATGACGGTCTGGTCCGGTCCGAAAACATATTTCATCGTCAACGTTTCGCTCCGACAAAACACAGGGAGACAGACACATCAGCGTACGAATCGTATAGTCTCGACGCGGTGCTCTCGTCAGTTTTTAATGTGCATAAATCAATGGGCAAATTGAAATTGGTTAAAGCAAATTTCCCAGCGTATTTATCGAGCTAGGCACCGGTATCGTGTTCGCAGGTTTTGGTAACAATGGACGGTCGTCGGTCTGGGCGTTGAATTTTTTCGGATCTTTTTTGTCGCTTATGCTCGAACCTCGGAATATGTGTGCGTTTTTTGACTTCTGTAGCCGTGTGTTGGGTTGGTAACGCCCTTTCGTATAGTTGGTATGATTGATTGGTGGAGATAGGGTTCGGGACTAACAGTTGTCGATGAATTTTGGTGTTGAATATTAATTTCTGAATGCTTTCAGTCTTCGGCAAGCTTCTTATTTTAGCTATTTTGTTTTATAATATTTTTTAAATCAGAAATTATAAATCGGACAAGCATTTTTATCTAAATTACTCAACACACACACATCTTGTCCCATTCGACTGCGACCACAACTTTTCCTCATAGTTCCTATTAAAAAAAAAATTGAATAACTGACAAAATAAACCACAGATTGATCAATATGATTGAAATTTGGAGTACAAACATATGCTTTAGAGTTAATCGCTAACCTACTTAGTTACTTCCTCGTTACCCATCCAGTGCCTCAAAAAATCTATAATTCAGGACTAGAAAACTATTTGACAGACTTTGAGCCACAGCCTGAACCATCACATACGTCAATCGATGGCGAAGGATAGTTTGATGATTCAGCTCATCGGTTGTCTAAGACTAAATCTCAACTTGTTGGATCCCGACTTAAGCAATGGAATTTCTTATAAAAGGGCGTAATGACCTCTTCTTATAGGACCAGGCAGTCACGATGAAGGCTTAGTGTACTGATCTAATTCAAATGCATTGATGATAGAACTGAATATGCCATGCGAACCAGACAAATGAAGACTGTTTATAGACTCATCAAGGACAAGCTTGAAAGGTGTCCTGTTGGCCAATGGAAATGAGTTACCATCAATTCGAGTTGCATACTCTGTGGATACGAAGGAGATGCACAACGTCCGCCGAATCCTTGATAAAATCAGTTATCATGATTATAATTGGAAACTTTGTGCCGACTTAAAAGTTGTTGCTCTATGCTGCTTCCTATGTGAATGGGACAGCCGAGCCCAAGACAAACATTACATCGTACGGAACTGGCCTCTGCGAGAAAGTTTTACTTCCGTTCAGAAAAAAGTCGCTGACGATCCTCTGGTCCCCAACAGTTTGTGAAAACAATGGACAAGATAGGTAATGCATTTCAATTTTTGATAACAAAATGTCCTCGTCTTAGTGAGGCTATCACAAAAAAAAACGAGCTTAGCTTGCATTCCAAAACGTGTGCATTCCAAAACGTGTGTGGGTAACAACAAAAGTGATGATTATGTCGATCATGTCGAGGAATTGCTGTCAGCGTACAAGAAAATGGGGTGTAATATGTCCCTTAAACTGCATTTCCTTCACTCACACCTGGACTTTTTTCTTGAAAATCTAGGAGTAGTTTCGGATGAACACGGGCGACGGTTCCATCAAGACATCGCAAAGTTTGAGATGAAATTTTCAGAGAAGTGGTATACGAGCATGTTGGTTTTTGGTATGAGAAATTTCTACCTCAGGGTACAAAAAGAAAGCAAGCACTAAATAAAGGTAGCTATCGCCTTTTTTTGCCGACTAGTGTAATCGAATTTGTGAGACTTGTTCGGTTATTCTGGAACATCTCTATGCATCATCGAAAATTTTTGCAAAACAATATTAGAAACTAGTGGAAGAAAGGGACAAATCATATTTCGGCTCAGCCTCCTTACGTTTGAAATTTTATTTAGTTATTCTAGACTGTTCCAAAAATTGTTCCAAAATATTTAAATTAAAATCTGAATTTCTCAAACATATGGCGACAAATAAAATCTTGCCAATACCCCCCCTCTCCTCCCTCCCTTTCAATATTCTGAAAAATTCTACTTTTCAAAATCAATTTTTTTTACAAAATTTTCTTCTCTCCCTCTCTTCAGCATATTTCGCAAAATAATTGACAATAGCATGTCATATGTGTTGGTCTTATATTGTCCCAAAGGTTCCCGCATTTTACGAAATAATTATCAAGCTTAATTTTGCCAGCCTCCCCCTTCTTTTACAATAAAATTTTTAAGAGTTTTTCCATTTAAATTTCGAAAAAAAAAAGATGGTGGGCTCGTTTTCGCCAGCTGGAAGGAGGTTCCGGGGAAAATTGCAATCTTGAGAGTTGTTCCAGATTGTTTTAGTTGTTTTGAATTGCAAGTTTTAACCTTTCGTGACGTATGTATTGGTTCAGATTATTCTAATTTTGTTCCACATTTTTTCAAAGTTGCGGGTTTCTATTTCGAATATTAAAATTACAAAAAAGTTATCAAAACATGTTGTTGCCTCTAATTTTTAATTTTACTTGTGGGATTTGGGGAGGGAGCAGAATGAGAGGAGGGAAAGCCTGTAGGAAACATTTCATTTTATCGCCAAAGAAAGTTAGCGTTTAGTGCGAAAAATTTAAAGATGGACGAACGAACTTGATTGATGATCCGGAGAAGAACAGAGGTAGACCGAGGACCTCACATACGGATGACAACTGCTCAATAGTTGAAGGTTTAATTAGAGTAGATCGCCGCGTTAAAGTTCCTGAAATTGGGGAAATGACTGGCATTCCTAAGAGTTATGTTCATCAAATCATATGCGACCCAAACTTTCGCAAAGTTTCGTCTCGTTGGGTATGGAAAATGCTCTCCGAGAACCACAAAACTAATCGAACAGGATGGGAATTCTTTCATTGAAAGCACCATTACCGGAAATGAAACCAGGGTTACGAGTTCATCCCACAGACTTGAAACAACAGTCCATGATCACCACCACATCCAGATTTCCCGGTTCATAAAAAAATCAAAACTCAACCATCTGCCCGCAAAACTATGGCAACCGTGTCCTGTGATAGTGAAGACTTATTGCTGAGTGAATTCCTTAAACTGCAGCGACAGATATTGCAAAGCTCTCCAGAAATTGCATACAGCCATTAGATGGAAAAGGCCAAAAGGATCACAGCAAGGAGTTAAGCTTTTGCACGATGATGCGACACCGCCCATGTCAAATCAAACCAAGGAGTGGTTGACACAACGGAAGTGGAAGGTCCCCCAACATCCCCCCATACAGTCTCGATTTGACCACCTCCGATTTTTATTCATTAGGACCCCTGAAGAGATTATAACAGAAGAGAACATCCCGTTTAATAACCAACTATAAATACATATAAAAGAAATATATAAGGATCGAAAGGAAGACGATGCCGCATAGTTTCATAAAACCGGCCTTGCACACAGCTCACGGCTCACCAGGTTTATATTTATGCCGACTGAATGCTCATGACGACCGCGCGGCCACTAAATTACGGGCGCAAGATTTTCAGAAAACAACTGGAGAAATCTTTCGCAGGACAGCGGCTTTTCGCAGTGATAAATAGCCGTTATTTATTACTCTCGTGGAGAACTTTTTTTTTTCTGCTCTTTCGCTATGTGTGTGTGTGTGTGTGTACGCGAACATGTAATACTGGACGATGGGTTTTGATTTTTTTAGCCTGCGGCATCGCGCTCTCGTCTCGCCACTGGACGAGATGAAATAAATGTCTTTCTCCACAACGCGCATTATCTTCCGACGGAGATTATCGTTTATCTTGGAATTTATTGTTTTCGTACATATAAACTCAAGCAAATACCAATCTAAATGAAAAGAGAAACAAGTTGATGTATTTATTATAGTTTTTTTTTGACCTATAGCTAATACTTTTTGTTATGGTCATGTTGTTTTATTAAATTATAAAATTTTTAGACCGGGCAACATAATTCGCCCATCAACTGTAGGAGCAGATAGCTCCGATGGCAATATGTATCGACCAAGCTGCATCAAGTCTATTTTAAAAAGGGTAGAGACCAACCAATATGATTGGTTAAAAATAAAGGTCACTAACGGTCAATGAAGTATAGATAACTTAGCAACATTCCAGAGGTGGTTGCTTATTTTGTCACTGTATATGGCTGGTTGCGATGAAAAAGATGGCTAGCTTGAGGGCTACGATAATATGATTTATGTTACAAACGGTCGTTTAGAAATCCTCGACCTCTCTCACGTTTTTCATTGATGGTAATTTGAATGGAGATAAATATTTAGAACTGCTCCAAAATAATGTCGTGCCAACTTTCGCAAACTTATATCATAATCCAGCAAACCCACAAGTTCCTGCCAATACAGTATGGTTTCAGCAAGATGGAGCACCGCCCCATTTCCAAATCAATGTCCGGCAGTACCTGAACCAAATTCTTCCAAATCGGTGGATAGGGAGGCGCGGATCGATAGAATGGCCAGCACGATCTCCTGATCTGACGCCATTATAACTACTTTTTGTGGGGATATGTCAAAAGTCTTGTATACAAAACTAAACCCCTCAACTTAGATGACTTATAAAGACGAATCACGCTTGCGATTAGATCAGTCACGCCTGAGATGTTGAGTAATGTTAGAAGACATTTCTATACCAGATTAGCATGTTGCCACGACGTTCGCGGCGAGCATTTTGAACATTTACTACATTGACATTAATGTTTTTTGTTTTTTTTTTTTCATTATTAAGAAATAATCAGTATTACTTATTAGGTTTTTAGTGTAATGTAGCGAATTTGTGAAATAAAATAATTTTCTTTTTTTAATGTTAATTTTCGTAATAAATCTGAAAACACTTAATATTTCCGAAACAGTTGAAGATAGGTATAGGACATTGTACATGAATTATGTCTAGAATTTTCCGAAGAACCCAAAAAATAAATAATATGCAGGAGTTTCCATTTAAAATAAGAAAGTTGGTATTGGCCACTGTCACATGACACACCCTGTATAATTTTTTTTTTTTTTTTTGGAAAAAGATGCGCATTTAAAAATACAAATCGACGTGTCCAAGCGTTTTTCCCAATACACCCTCATTTATTTGTTATCGAATTTATTCCATTTGGCTGTTCCACACTGTATGTACAGTCTCTTTCAAAAGTAATGTCTCCCCCTGCTGATGGATTGATATCAATAATACTTTCCGCTTAGCGTATTATATTCATCGGACATCTTCGGCAAGAAAGAGGCCGTAGGGGATACATTACAGATCGAACGTGTATATAACCTGTGTAATTATAATTTTAAATCTCGATATGTGCATTTACCTGCTAGCGGTAGAATATACGACTTCATTAAACCCTACTTTTATACCTGTGATGGTCAGTTTTCCGAAATATATAATTGTACAAGCTGATTCATTTTCGGCCCTCACCATGGGGATCTCGCTTATTATTGGAGATAGAGTATAGGTTTAAATTTGGCAAAGTTGCTAAATTTTGTGCTTGTTATGAATCCGAAAAGAAAATTAACCTGTGACAATTGACGTTCGTTATTTCTTAAAAAAAACGCGAAAACCGCATTTTCTTCTTTTACCTATAGCACCTACATTTGGCCCTTTAGAGAAAAAATAAAAACACATTCTCATGGCCACTTTTGAGCCTCTATCCAATGGTGTAATCGAAAATTTTATACGACGTTTCGTTTCTTTCTGACCATCATCAACTATCTAATTTCTTATAGGCGTCATATTGGATTTACACACCATCGGATAGGGTTTTTTTTTTCTGATTTCAACCATGTATCACATGTTGACGTTGAAGTTTTTGATATTATGCTTAAATTTAAAAAAATAGATTTTTTAGATAAAATAAGGTAGCCATGAAATTTCAATCTGTCAAACATTTCATTTATCGTTTATTAGTAATACGAAAATGTACAACAACGAAGAAAACGAGATATGTTAAGTATTTTTTATTCTTCGAATCGAAATACAACAATAGCGAGTATAAGATATTTACAAATGTATCCAGAACGACAACAGCCTCATCGTTCCATTTTTCTAGATCTTGATAGAAATTTGGTCGCGTATGGGTCATTTACTAAGCCGCATAATGTTCATGCCAACAGGAATTTTAATGAAAATCGGCAGAATATTTTACAAATGGTAAATTTAAGGCGTGTTTTGCAAAGTTTTACATACTAATCTTGTATTTTCTAGATAAATAATAATCCATCAACTTCTACACGCGAAGTGGTATCAGAATTAAATTTATCCCAGTCTAGAGGTTGGAGAACTTTACATCAAAATAGATTTAAACCATACGAGATCCACGTTAGTCACACTTTACTACCTGGAGATAATTTAAGAAGACTAGAGTACTGTAATTGGTTATTGGGAAGGATAGAAAATGACGAAAATTTTTTAAATAAAATTATCTGGACAGATGAATCAAAATTTACTAATTCTGGAATGTTCAACAGAAATACGGAGCACTATTGGGCAGTAGAAAATCCCCGACAAAACAGGGCAAGGAGACCACAACATCGTTTTGGAATAAACGTTTGGATGGATATTTTGGGAAATCGTCTCTTAGGACCAGTTATGTATGAAGAAACATTAAACGGAGAAAGATATTTAAACCTTTTACGTACATACGTATCTAACTACCTTTTTTTTTTTTTTTTTTTTTTTAATGTGTGGTGGGTGCTTAGTTGCAGTGACTCCGTAAGCTGTATTACTTGTCTGGCTATCACTGCAACTCTTGCGGTGTATTTTAGTGTGTGTAAGTTGTGTTTAAATGGCTTTGTGACAGCATCATATCGCCTTTTATGATGCCGCGCTGTTAATCACTTTGCTCCCAACAGCGAATGGCAAGTCGATCCGGGATTAAACTCTCTGAAAAAATGTCACCGTCCCTCCAGAGAATTGAACCCCGGCACCTATCGTCCTCTCACAACAATAGTCAGCCGCCTAACCACTGCGGCCATCGACCTTGACAACAATATTCCATTAAATCAACTACAACATTTATGGTGGCAACAAGACGGCGCACCAGCACACAACGCGGCAGTTGTTAGTAATTACTTGAATCAAGAGTTTCCAAACCGTTGGATTGGAAATAGAGGAGTTGTCGAATGGCCTGCGAGATCACCTGATTTAAGTCCGCTTGATTATTTTTTATGGGGATATGTTAAAAATAATATTTATAAATTAGATGCCCCACAAAACATTGAACAATTACGAGACAGACTTCAGAATGCCTTCGATGCAGTTCCAAGAAGAACTATACAAAGAGCTGTTCAAAATGCCAGAAGGCGTGCCCAACTGTGCATTAATGAAGATGGCCAGATAATTGAACATTTACTGTAATTGTTTATTGTTTACCTTTTTATGTATGTATTTTTTGTAAAATATCCTATCGATTTTCATTAAAATTCCTGTTGGCATGAACATTATGCGGCTTAGTAAACGACCCATACGCGACCAAATTTCTATCAAGATCTAGAAAAATGGAACGATGAGGCTGTTGTCGTTCTGGATACATTTGTAAATATCTTGTACTCGCTATTGTTGTATTTCGATTCGAAGAATAAAAAATACTTAACATATCTCGTTTTTCTTCGTTGTTGTACATTTTCGTATTACTAATAAACGATAAATGAAATGTTTGACAGATTGAAATTTCATGGTTACCTTATTTTATCTAAAAAATCTATTTTTTTTTTTAATTTAAGCATAATATCAAAAACTATCGTCAACATGTGATACATGGTTGAAATCAGAAAAAAAAACCCTATCCGATGGTGTGTAAATCCAATATGACGCCTATAAGAAATTAGATAGTTGATGATGGTCAGAAAGAAACGAAACGTCGTATAAAATTTTCGATTACACCATTGGATAGAGGCTCAAAAGTGGCCATGAGAATGTGTTTTTATTTTTTTTCTCTAAAGGGCCAAATGTAGGTGCTATAGGTAAAAGAAGAAAATGCGGTTTTCGCGTTTTTTTTAAGAAATAACGAACGTCAATTGTCACAGGTCAATTTTCTTTTCGGATTCATAACAAGTACAAAATTTAGCAACTTTGCCAAATTTAAACCTATACTCTATCTCCAATAATAAGCGAGATCCCCATGGTGAGGGCCGAAAATGAATCAGCTTGTATAACGTGTACTTTCAGTTATTGTTAGTCTTCCAGATTGTTATTAGAGACAATTTTTAATGCATGTTATAACAACATACTTATTTGAATATTAAAATAATACTTATTTTATTGATGGACAAATCTCACAACAAGGATCTCTTTCAAAGTAAAAACAAATAACTGATATACGGCGTTATTGGTGAGAACGGCCTATTAAAAGTATTATACAAACGAAACGGGATTTTGAAACCAAATTTTGTGGTCGGATATGGTTGAATATGAAGTATTACGTGAAAATGAATTTGAATTCCTGTTAACCGGAAGTGGGCATCAACTTCGATATTTTAAATAGTATGCTATAAATGTAATTACAAATTCAGCTTCTAAGATACATTTTACACATATTTCATGTATCCCATGCTATACCTAAATATACCATTCCTTTTGAGTTATTCGCAATTCAATAAAAAAGTGACAGATACCGATCTTACTTTATAGTGATGTTACGTCACATAGGAGCAGAAGAGACAAATGAAATTTTGCATACACACAGCTGATATCGTGTAGTTATACAGAGTTTGAAGTTCTTCTCTGCAATATTATACAGAGTGTTTAAAAACAGTTGCTTACAAAAACCTTCAAAATTCGGAAAGTCGCTTTTTTTTTTAATGCAACGGTATATATTTCCTTAGATATTCTGAAGATTACTTTTAATCTATATTAGGTATTCCTATATCTAAAATGGAAGGTGAATAAGTTCTAACGATTTAATTAGCCTCCGTATCTAAAATGCTCAGATACGTGAATTTACGGATACTTATTTTGACGTCTGTCATTTTGATTAGTCGTTCTCGCATAACAGAGAAATAGGTATATCTGCACCGGTATAATAATTATCATGCCCAATACGAGAATATATTTTACAACAATAAGAATAGTATATTAAAGTATGAGTGGACAATAGGGTCATTAAAACATGCCCGATTTTTCAAGCACGACAGTGAAGCCGGAGTGCTTGAAATATAGCAGGTGCAGGATTTACTCTTTCATATAATATCAATTGCACATTTCACGTTCCTTTAAAGTAAGAGTTTTTTCGTTAAAATTATTATAAAATATCTCATTGACACATTTATTAATAAGATTTTATTTGTAAAATGTTGTTTTGACAGATCAATCAGTCGACATTTATGCTTCACTTATTTTTGAATTGTTGACGTTGCCCCTAGTAACTTTGAAACACGCGCTTGTTTTAATGATCGATTTATGCCCGCGTTTGCATGTTTTAAACAAGCAAAATGGTTTACCAATGGAAAAAATTATTGTATTTGTTACAAAACATATTATAATCTTAGTATTTCTTGTAATTTTTATTTTACCTGTGATAACATACATGTTGTTGTAGCTTCTGTACAATACGTTTCTCTCAGTGTAAAAAATTTAGATTATCTAAGAATTTTCCCAAAAAATTAATAATACAAATATACGGAGTTCACGATATAAGAATTTTGCCCACGAAGATTTTCCCAAACATTATGAACACCCTCTTGAAGATTGGCGAGCGCTCATACATCTGCCGAGTCTACAAGTTTTTTCTAATATGTAATTAACATATGTATATCTATTAAAGAAAGTGCTATTTTGTCTAGTGTATTATGTTTCCCTACTATAATCAACAGTAAATTCAATTGTTTATTAAAATCTCACATTAGGTTCCACCACCTTAAACAGAGAAGAAACCGATTTGATTCGATTTATTTAATCCAGTTATAATTAAACACAGAAAATGTTTGAAAATTTAAATTAACCAATATGTAAATCTAATATTTAGGTATATATTCAATGATTTTAAAGATTAAGCACTACTATAACACTAAACACTTTAACCCACTGAACACCAAACAAGTTTTAACTAAAACACCGACGCGTTTCAACAGCAATGCTGTCATTATCAAGGCGATAATAAAACTAAATTAAAATAAAATCTACAAAAACAGGTAACCTAAAAGTTATGCACGGTCAATCCGATACGCATCATTAATTTCCGATTAACGAAAACAATGACGAATACGATATAGGTCCATTGTCACAGTTCATTACACATGACTTATTTTTATATATTTCTAAACTTTCGATAACATTTAGAAACTTACAATTGTTTATTTGTCTAATTAATTTAACATTCGTATGATCGATGTTGTGATCTGTTTCAAAAATGTGTCGCTTCAATATTAGAGCGACTAAAAGAAGCCATTTAAGAGAAAAGACTGGGAAAATTGTCGAAAGGTGTGCTGCTTTTGCACGACAACGCGCCCGTCCACAAGAGCCGCGTTGCGTTAGCTGCCCTGCATAAGGTGGGCTTCGAAATTGTGAATCACCCACCCTACAGCCCAGACCTGGCTCCGAGTGATTATTACCTGTTTCCGAAAATGAAAAAAGAGCTGCGGGGTAAAAAATTTACTGCCGATGATGAAATCAAGGAGGCAATTTCGGCGTATTTTGCAGATAAAGAGAAATCATTTTTTATGAGGGTATAAATAAATTAATTGAAAGATGTGAAAAATGTATCTGTCTTGCAGGTGAATACATTGAAAAAGAAAAATAATTTGGTTTTTTTATTTCCACCCCTTATCCCCCATTCCGCGAATATAAAAACGCTCCCTCGTACCAAAAACGTATAGGAAAGGTTTGTAAATGTCAGTATTTTAGGTATTCAAAAAGTATATTTTGCTTATTGTAACGTAAAAATATATAAAAAGACTGAATTAACATTAAACTTTGCGAAAGTTATGATGATTTATATTTAGTGTATATGACCCTAAGCGATTTCACAATGTTATAACTCCTTAACACTTCACAATATATGGAACTGTTCGTTAGCGACTCACTTTAAACGTCAAAATGAGTAGCAACTGCCATCTATGGTGCAATATTCCAACTTATAAGAAAATGGCAACTGTAAATAGTAGTGATGGGGTATGTCATACCCCACCACACGGTCGAAGGGTTAATAGTAAGTTACCTAACATAATTAATGTTTTTATTATAAATTAACAAAATAATTAGTAAAACAAACCTCCCTCCAACTGCAATTTAGCTGGCTTGCCATTTTGTGTTGAACACAATGATGGGAATCTGAAGGAATGTAGCGAAGTGTACTGGTTTCCTTTCTATACACGTCAAACTCTAATCTATTGTTATTTCTAATTACTAAAGTATCTAGAAAGGGTAGCTGACCGTTTTCTTCTCTTTCACAAGTGAACAAAGATATCTGCTGGAGTGGATGGAATCCCTACAAAAATTGTTAAACTAGTAAGCGACTTTGTATCTAGTCCACTAACCAATATTATTAATTCAATGTTTGAAACTGGTATTTTTCCTGATCAGCTAAAAATTGCAAAACTGGTACCAGTATATAAAAAAGACAACTCCAACGATATAAATAATTATCGACCTATCTCACTATTGCCATCATTTTCAAAAGTTTTTGAAAAAATCTTAGTTAATAGATTATTTTCGTTCTTTCAGAGAAACAATGTTATATCTCATTGTCAGTACGGTTTTATACAAAATAGATCATGCGAAGATGCAATTTATAAATCCCTTGTTGACATCCTAGAATTCCTAAATGTAAATAAATTGACCATGGTATTCTGCTTTCTAAACTGGAAACTTACGGAGTACGTGGTATTCCTTTAGAGGTCCTACGCTCATATCTTTCAAATAGGTATCAAGCGCGGTGCATATAAATTATCTGAAAAATATGATATGTTCACCGAGACTTGTAGTAGGCGCGTGAAACTTGTACGTGGAGTTCCCCAAGGATCAATTCTGGGTCCACTTTTATTTGTGATCTATTCCAATGACTTACATCTTGCGCTTAGTAACTGTAGGCTGTATCAGTACGCAGACGACACTTCGCTAGTAGTCACGAGTGATTCTTATGGAGATCTTGCTGGAAAGGTAACAGGTATTGTAAACGAAATGAATATATGCTGCAAAGAAAATCGAATAGAATTAAATGTCAATAAGTCCACCTTTATGGTCTTTCGAGAAAATAAAACATCGCTATATATAAGACGCAACGGCAAATCAATCCCACAGTCGCTAGCCATACAGTTCCTAGTTGTAACTGTTGATAATTATCTAGGATGGGGAAATCATATCGACTTAATTACGAAAAAATTGAATAGTTCCTTTTACGCGGTATATCATCTTCGCAACAGAGTCGACTTGAACATATTGAAAACTTTTTATTTCGCGAACGTTCAATCACGCATAAAGTATGGTCTGCTGGCTTGGGGACAAAGTCCTGCCGCTAATAGTCTTTTTACTACAAAAAAAAATTATACGATGTATGCTATTTCTATCGGGCCGGGCTTCATGTAGGGATCTCTTCAGACACTTGAAAATTATGACGTTACCATCGCTGTATATTTATAATCTAATCTTATTCTTTTACAAAAATCAAACTTGTTTTGATACCAACGCCTCCGTGTCCAGATCGGCTATTGCGACAGGTAATGCCAATAGATTATGTATTCCTCTTCATGAGTCAACTTTTTATAAGAAAAGTCCATATTATGCCTGCATTAAGGCCTACAATGTATTACCGGATGATTTGCAGCACTTGGGAAGTAGGAATATTTTAAGTTTCAAAAGAAAATTAAAAGAATTTTTGGTTGATGCAAGTTTCTACAGCGTCGATGATTTTATCTCGAGGTGATATACTGTATTTTTAGTGTTAATTAGATACACATTTTATAATTTTAACCTATATTGTATGAGATTTTGACAATGTCTATATCATTAGATCATGGACAATAAAGATTATTATTATTATTATTAACTTGGTTTCGAACCGATTATTTAATCTATTGAGAAAATCGTCAATATTACATTTTTTAGTGTCAAATATAGCGAAAATATTATCCACATACCTCAACCAAACCCTAGGAAAGTATTCGTTCTCAGATTCTAAGTCCTTTTCAAAACGGCTCATGAAAAGGTTAGCCAAAAAGGGCGACAAGGAGTTACCCATTGCCGTTCCTTCCAGCTGTTCATAAAAACCCCCGTTGAATTGAAAAATGTTCTGTTTCATACAGATGTCAGTTAAGCGAATATATTCCTGGACACATTGTTGACTCAAACTATTTTGAAGCAACAAGTCCTCGAGGTATGTCAAGGTGTCTGGAATCGGTACACTAGGAAAGAGAGAACTAACATCAAATGAAATCAATACTTCACCCTCCAGCAACTGAATATTTTGAATTTCTTTAATAAATTCTAACGAATTTTTTACTGCAAAACTAGGTTGCTGTATTGGCAAATTATTAAATTCATTGGTCAGCCATTTGGAAACCTTATAAGTCGGTGCGTCAATTGCCAAAACAATTGGCCTTACCGACTTGCCAGGTTTGTGGATTTTAGGTAAACAATATAATTTAGGGACAACTGGATTGGAAACATGTAGCTTACGTCTAACGTCGGCGGTAACAAGGTTGTTACAAGTTTTAAACACATTGTTGACGTCTCTAATCATTTTCGGTAAAGGATTTTTTGAAATTGACTGATAAGGGCCACTACTCAACAGGTCATTAACCCGATCATAGTAGTCCTCTTTATCTAAAGAGAAATGAGAAATCGAGCGTTGCCCAACACATTTTTGAAACAGATCACAACATCGATCATACGAATGTTAAATTAATTAGACAAATAAACAATTGTAAGTTTCTAAATGTTTTCGAAAGTTTAGAAATATATAAAAATAAGTCATGTGTAATGAATTGTGACAATGGCCCTGTACCGTATTCGTCATTGTTTTCGTTAATCGGAAATTAATGATGCGTATCGGATTGACCGTGCATAAGATTTAGGTTACCTGTATTTGTAGATTTTATTTTAATTTAGTTTTATTATCGCATTGATAATGACAGCAAGGCTGTTGAAACGCGTCGGTGTTTTAGTTAAAACTTGTTTGGTGTTCAGTGGGTTAAAGTGTTTTGTGTTCTACTTCTGCACCAAGAGATCCAGTGAAGAACTTCTTTTGTGAGAACGTACACAGACTTAGCTTAAGTTATCCGTAGGCACTAAACTCATTCATCATCTTGTTCGAATGCATACAGGGTTAGATAAGAACAGTTCACATGTGAATCATGTAACTGGGCCTCGCCCTGTGATTGTGCATACTGCTTTTTTAGTATCGGTTGATATTATGTGCACATTCCTTTTTATTATTTCTTGTTAGTATTATAAGTATAATTTTCGTTTAATTACTAGTTAGGACTCTAATAACTTGTAGTATGAACAATAAAGACATTTATTATTATTATTATTAAGAATTCGTGTCCGCTTAAAAACGATCGCACACCCTCCTCCTTTCCCTTCCCCTAATCCACGAAGGATATTAACCATCTTCGTTGGGAAAACTGCAACGCAGATAAACGTTAGAGATGTACATATGTACGTCCAACATAACACACATCGCGCAGCAAGAACATACATAACGTCTACTCGCATCGCCGTCTCCCTGACAAATATAGAACGTTCCGTTATCCATTCGTGAATCCTGAAAGTCGTAAATCACGGTTTCCAATACAATATCTCCAGTAACAGATGCACAGCATGCAGTACCACGCGTATAATATAACACCGCGACACATACGACATTGCCACATACAAGCAAGTGAAGTACACATAGCAGATATGTAATATATACACATATATGTGTATATATGTATCTATACAGATCGGTATAGTGCAATAACATTCTCCCTCTCCCCAGGGCGTAATAAACCCCCGTAAACGAACACGCGACAAGCCTCAGAGATAAGGTGGTGTAACGATAAAGTGCAAACCACCACATACATACACACACACAACTTCTAATGACCGTGCGGCATCAATACATTAATATCTGGGCCTCTATCTCTCTGTAGTGAGATACCTGGGCTCGGGATATCTCTCTATATAGGGTAGATGTTGTCTCCGATGGGAATAAAGGGAGATATAACGCATATACGGACACATTTGTCAATTCGAAAACACTTGTTCGTTTTTCCTGGATCGCTTGAAAAATGCACGTCGATATTCCGAAGCGGATCTTTCACGTATATAATATGGAAATAACCTCTAGGCGAAGACGATTTATAGTATTATAGATTCTACGTGGATTCCTCTTGTGATAAAAGTGACATAGTAATGATATATATACGATATGGTAGTTACCTATCGTAATAAAAGCATTTTTTTGTGATATAAAAACTTAATAAATAAGTGAGTGCAATAAGAGAATCGTTCTCTAAGTTAACATCGATTCGAAGCCCCCGGGGTCGTAAAACGAATCCCCTTTTTCATTAAATCGGTACGATGCTGCAGCAATAAACACAGTATCAGATACGGACTTGATTGACGTGGAGATATAGGCAAACATCATTCGATTTCGGCAAGGTTAGGGAAATAAAAATCAGCGATTGGTGTGTTGTATCAAAGCCAATTTAGAAATGGGGGTGATTTTTTACGAATTTGAACCGAAACGATGCTTTGAATAAAAACTGATGTAATAACCCCAAGTTCCTCATTTATTTTCCATAGTCTTCCTGCCATTTGGAAATGTTTCACGAATAGGAAACCTGCCTGAATTAAATAATTCGTACCCTGAGCCAGTACTTAGACACTCATCTACATGACACTCAATGTGGTTTTGTAGAATACCGATCTTAAAAAATGGTTCAACCCCATATAAGATAGACTAACATATAAAATTTGGTCCTAATTCTCACAAATATATTTTTGCACTGGAGCTGGTTCTAACAAATAATTAAGTGATTTGTTGAGATGTGGTTATTTGGAGATCGCTTATCTCAGGGTTCGGGTGGATTCAAGACTCTTTTCACACACACACACCATTGAAAGACAGGGTTCAATAGGAAACAAAAATCAATTTCAATTCAAATAACGCGCCTTAAATTAAACATAAATTAGTAATATTAAATTTAGGTTGGTAACCTTTTTTTTAAGAAACTACAAAGATAATAATTCAGATCTATGTTCTCTGCATGGAAGAAACTAATATTTAACAATTAAAAAAATTATAAACCAACTTGATATGGAATAATTGTTTATACGGGGTGACATAGAAAAAAGTACATTGCATAGTGCCACACAATAGAGGACACTAAAATAAGAAAAAAAAAATCCTATAAACATGGGTCCGCAAGACCTTCGGTTAAAAGATACGGGGTGTTGAATTTTATTTCTTTTTTTGGGTTTTTTTGAATATCTATGGTTCCAGTACAAATGCATCTGAAAGCCGACAATGCACGCTAATTAATCAAAAAATAACAATTGAATAATGTGTCATAATGACACTTGTCAAACTGATGTAATTGTTGTTTGAGGAATTTTGTGTTCGTGATTAAGTTTGGCATTGGTTTTCTCACTGATTATTCAAATTTGCTTTCAAAAATGGTTCACTACACTTTTGAAGAATACAGGGACATGATCATGTGTTACGGCGAAGCTAGATCAAATTCTTACGAAGCTCAACGTATTTATCGAGAAAGATATCCTTTAAGACAAGTTCCTAATGTTCGAACATTTATTGATGTGCATAGGCGTTTGAGAGAAGATGGCTGTTTTAGAAAACCAAAATTGAATAGTGGGGTTTCCAGAAGCCGTCGCACTGTGCGAAACGAAGACACTGTTTTACGAATGGTAGAAAATAATCCAAGAACAAGCACCAGAAAAACAAGTTCAGCGGTACGAAACCTTAACCGTGAATCAGTTAGACAAATTTTCAAAGAACAACTTCTTCGCCCATATCATTTCCAAAAAATTCATTCACTATTGGAACATGACTTTGTTCCTCGTGTACAATTTTGCCAATGGTTGCAAAACCAAAGACAAAACATTATTTCATCAATTTTGTTTACTGACGAAGCTGGTTTTAGTCGTGATGGTATACTGAACCTACATAACATGCACCATTGGAGTGATGAAAATCCTCATCAAACTGTAATTCGAAGTCACCAATATGGGTTTTCAATTAATGTGTGGGCAGGTATAATTGACAATTATTTAATTGGCCCATTTCGATTGCCCAATCGATTGACAGGTGCACTGTATCGAAATTTCTTGGAGTATGATTTAAACACATTATTAGAGGATGTCCCATTGGCCATTACTGGAAGAATGTATTACATGCATGATGGGACGCCAGCTCACTTTTCTCGAGTGGCAAGGGAATATTTGGACAGGAGATTTGGAAATATGTGGATTGGTCGAGGGGGCCAGCTCGTAGTCCCGACCTTAATCCCCTCGATTTTTCATTTTGGGGATTTATGAAAAATGAAGTTTATGCTGTAGAAATACATAATGAAGAACAATTGTGGATAAGAATTATGGAATCGGCAGATAGATTTCGTAATAACCCAGGAATATTTCAAAGATGCCGTCAATCATTAAGAAGAAGAATGGAAAAATGTATTGAAGTACAAGGGCAACAATTTGAACATCTTCTAAAAACTTAATTTTTTGTTTTAATTAATCATTGTTTTTGCAAATAAATTAAAAAAAAATTCAACACCCCGTATCTTTTAACCGTAGGTCTTGCGGACCCATGTTCATAGGAACTTTTTTTCTTATTTTAGTGTCCTCTATTGTGTGGCACTATGCAATGTACTTTTTTCTATGTCACCCTGTATAAAAGGTGTAATTCAACTAACAAATTAGAGGATTTTCAGAAATAAGTAATAGTAATTTGATAATAACTTGTTTAATAATTAAAAATTAGTTTTATTTATTCTTTTTTTTAGGTTATCTTGTGACGTGAATACGATTAATATAAACTATAATTAAATTTAATGACTAAACTGGAGGATTCTCTTTCTAAATTGGTGAGTACTCTCGTCTTTTATTTAATTAATTATAACTAAATCTGTTTAAACTTTTCTTTATCGACTTTAAAATAAAAATTAAATTCTTTATTTATTTCAATTAAATTGGACTACTAATGCCTTTCAACACATATCTGTTAAGGATTGATAGATTTGTCTCAGTCAGGGGTGCGCCTGTTTCGGGAATTGGCTGGCTTTCGGACTAGGAATGGAATTCGAGGTCTGCGACGTGGAAATCTCGGCTAATTCTACGTCGGGATGGTGGACTTGGTTTTTGGTGCCTCGGGAATGGATTTAAGAAATTCTTTGTAGAGGTATTTTTAATAAAACTGGGTCGTATCCCTTTGAATATAGACTCAAGGTAACTCTACAATTTCATTTTTTCGATTTAGTTTTAAATGACATCTTTTCTGAAGTCGAAAACTTAAGAACCATCAAGATCCATAGACTCAATCATAAAATAAGATCTCTTACATCCAAAAATTCAAATACACGCGGTCAATATGTAATTCCTACTAACAATGTAAACAATCAGTTTTACCCTCCTACTAAAAACTTTTCTAATACTTCCTTTATTGTTGAAGAACTTAATGTCTTGAATTCAGGTCTAAACTTTAACACATCTACTAACCGTAATCAGTATGTTAAAGATTTGGAAATTCTAACCGTTACAGCTGAAACTCTAGTTAGTACTCTGAAATAGAATCTAAAGAAGCACTTAGGAAAGCAGTTAAAGAAATTAAATGTTAATAAAAATAATAAACAATTTACTCTCGGCTATTTTAACAATAAAATTATTTCTAACATTAAGTCTAAAATTAGAGCTAATAGTTTGCGTTATCACCAAAGCTGATAAGGGTGACTGCACGGTTATTTTGAATCGTCCGGGTTATAATACTAAAATCTTTGCTTTTATTACAGAAAACAATGTACAAAAAATTAAAATTTCCATAAACGGTTTCATTAATAGAATGTGAAGAACTCTTATTAATTGTTCATATTAATTAATGATCAGACCAGGAAAAATCTTTCTCCTGATTGTACTTTATGCCCGAGACTTTAGGCCTCTTAAAAAGTCATAAGTCTCATAACTTTCACTTGATGCCAATTAGGCCTATTGTTGCGTTTACTAATTCACCTAGATATAATCTTTGTAGATGGATCAACAGTTAACTGGTAGATCTCTATCAAAATAAATTCGAATTTACGGTTAAGAACAGTTTACAGTTTTTTTTAACGCTAATAAAATTAAAGATATAGAAATTGGCAGTACTAATTATATACCTTATATCTTTGGATGTCAAAAATCTATTTAGTAATATACCTAGATCAGACGTTGTCGAGTTAATACAGGATAGATTAAATTCTACCTCACATAACCTTGAGTATATTACTGAATTTCTTGAGCTACTTAAAATCTGTCTCGCTCAGAGCTTTTTTCAATTTAATAATGAGATTCACAGTTTACCTACTGACCTCCATATGGGTTCTTCTCTATCACCTGTTGTAGCAGATATCTCTATGGATAATTTGGAGAGAAATTATATAATTGATAATAATGTTTCTAAAAGTTACATCAAAATTTTGCACTAGATACGTGGACGATATTTTTATCATTTGGTCTGGTCCTTACGGCCGTCTGGATACTTTTTTAGATTTGGTTAGAAATTGAATCACAATCCTGTATTAACTATCTTAACTTAACGGTACAGTGGACGCCCTCTAGTTCGGCTTCGGTTGGATAGACCGCCGGATGGTCCGGCCGGTCCTATGAAGTTGAGTCATAACGACCTTCGACAGGATTTATCTTGAATGTTTAGTATCCGGCCGTAGAATAGAAGTACATATGTAGGACTGTTTTCTGGAGTGAACGTTGTGAGTACATAAGTGTAAGTTGAACGTGTGCGAGTTAGCTTTGAGAAAAATGTTTTCTAAAATAAGTGGAAAACGTAAACATGCATTTGTGACAATGGAACAAAAACGGAGTATCCTAGAGTGTCTAGATAAAGGTAAATCGGTCCAAAGTATATGTAGACTATTTAATATCGGTAAAAGTAGTGTAAATGACTGGCGTCGGAACCGGAAATCTATTGAGACTTTTTGTACTCAGATTGAAGCTGAAAAAGTGCTGTCTACTCGATGTACATACTTTAAAAAAGCCTAAACTTGAACAAATTGATGATGCTTTGTGGCTCTGGTTTATACAGGAGCGCAGACGAGGTACTCATCCAATAAATGGGCCAATTTTAAAGGAGAAGGCAATCATTCTTCACGCAAAACTTGGAAGAAAAGATTCATTCACAGCAAGTGATGGCTGGTTGCCAAGGTGAAAAAAACGCCATAGAGTTCAACTGGCTTTTCAGAAAAGTTGAAGAGTATTATTATTGCTAGTGACAAATATAGTCCAGAACAAATTTTTAATATCGATGAAACGGGACTGAATTATAAACTTCTGCCATGAAAAACTTTCGCCACCGCACAAGAAACATCAGCACCAGGGTTTAAAGTGAACAAAGAAAGAATTACAGTTGCTTTGTGTTCGAATGCGTCAGGGTCACATAAGCTGCAAAACCTAGAGCATTTAAGAACTTGAATATGAATTGTCTACCAGTGTACTACAGTGCACAGAAATCTGCCTGGATGGATACTTAATTGTTCAAAGAATGGTTCGTTGCCGAATTTGTGCCTAAAGTAAAGCAACATTTAACATCTTTGAACTTGCCGATTAAGGCGTTTCTCGTGCTTGACAATGCACCTACACATCCTGAAGAGGACCTAGAATGTGAAGGTCACAGTGGTATTAAGCTTATATATATGCCACCTAACATAACAAGTATTTCCCAACCAATGGAAAGAAAATATCGCAGGAAACTTCTCTCTGAAATCCTAGATAAATTGGACAGTGAGGGTGACACAGGACTAATTCAGGCCCTAAAGACAATTATCTTGAAAGATGTCATTTATATGGCAGCTGAAGCATATGATGAGATTTCTTCATCCACATTGACAAAGTCTTGCAAAGCAAAAGAAACTAACAGATTTCTTTTAATTTTTATAGGTTATGAGACAAGTAATATGTACGCGTACAGTACATAATTTCCTCAAATAAATTTCTGGTTTGTTTTTACAATAGGTTATATGTCTTTCTGTTCAGTTTTATCCTTAGTACGGTATCTTCTTTTTGGTAAGTACATAATGTTGTAAATATGTTGAAACAATGTCTTTTGTGGAATTGTAAGCATAGGTAATGCACTTAATAGGGATATTTTAAATTTTGATAGTACATCTGGATAGTCCGGCCATTTTGAAATCCGGCCGGTGGTCCGGTCCCGAGGTGGCCGAACTAGAGGGAGTCCACTGTATATAGATTAAACAACTATATTACTTTCGATATTTACTATTTACCTTATTATTTTTTGTTTGCGCATGTAACATTAAATTCTACCTTTAATTTTATCTATATTATATTAGTTTCTAACTTAATTTTACCTGTTATTAGTTTTTCCCCCTTTTATTTATTTATTTGTTTTATTAAATTTGTTGTAAACATTATGTACCACTATTTTATGGTTTTGTTCTATGTATATATTGTCTTATTGTTATGGGAGTTTTTTAGAGGGTGTTGGCCTGATGATGTGGTGAACCACGAAACCGGTCGCCTGGAAATGTACATATTTGTGAGAATTAGGACCTTTTATTACTCCTTTACCCAAAATTTGGTCTATTGCATCTATGCAAGAGGCTATAAGAAGGGAAGAATTCAATTTAATATCCCTCAAACAGAACAGGACGCTGAGCTGGCTACGAGAGGGCATGTTTTCGACACCGACGACAGTAGAGGAGACCATTCTGAAGCATCCTCCGTTGCAGTTACTGTTGCGATGAAAGGCCAAATGTAGTAAATCTAAAAGTTTCTCCGACAAAGCAGGAAACCATACCGGTACTTTAAAGTACCTCAAACAGACGGTGCCACTGTCCAGGATAATAGAACATTATGGCAAAGCCATCAGCTCCGCTTCTATCTTCCAGAGCGAAATAATGGCCATCCAGACTTGTGCAGAGAGCATTTTGAACTGCTTATATAAAAATGAATGGGTAGAAATTCTATCTGAGAGTCAAGCTGCGCTCAGAACATTGTAGGCTATCAAATGCGAGTTGACATGGGTGCCAAGCCACCCTGGAATCAAGAGCAATGAAATAACTGACATATTAGGCAGAGATGCCAGTGGAAGACTTTATATGGCAGTACCAAAACTTTTGACAGATTTGAACTCGGTTCTACTGGAGAGACTTGCCAACGTGAGACACTGTAAAACTCTCAGGATTTTTCCAAATGATGAAAGACTCCGCAAGGTAGTTTTTATGAGCAGAGAATAAATACATCGCACGCATTTAGTGAAATCTCTCTCTTGTGTGGAGGAAATTCCAGCTTGTTTCCACCTGCTAAAACAGCGTGGGAACACAATAGGTTGCTTGGGCCTAGTTACTTCTGAGAATGAATCTGCCCATGCAGAGGGAAGAAGACGAAAATAGAAGTTCAACTTTTTCGACTTAATAAGTTTCAATGAACAGACCATTAACTGGAAAATCATACAATGTGTCAAAGCCTAAAGCTACTGCAGCAGCCGATAAACTAGCAGCTGACAGATTCTTTGATCTACTAACTAACGTGGTTGTGGCACAATAAGCCTAAAGGCTGCGGTGCCTTACCGATGACCATAGGTCGGACGGGTCTGATTTTGGGAGAGGAAAAAAACCAACGTGGTTGATGTCGATTAGTTTACTGGTGATAGACTTTAGAATAGTAATGAATCAAGGATATCGGCAAACCCCTACGGAAATTCAAGCAAGCTAGTAGGGACATCACCCTCCCTCGACCTCGACAGGATTATTAACATCATCGACTTCAGGAAGTTTGGCACTTCAGTCAATCTTCTCATGCTACTCGTAGTATTCTAGAGCCATTGAATTCAGGACTTCGGGCTCATCAATTTTATCTCTTGACGGATGAATGATATCTCTGGGATGTAGCTTCCCGACACCAGTACAATATCGATTCCAGAACTAGCTCAAGACAATAAAATGGTATCTAAAATGAGAAGAACTAAATTGAAATTAGTTAACACAGAGGGAAACCAAGCCAATTTGTAACGCTGGAACAGCACTTCCTAGAACTAGAAATAGTAGTTCTAGCTCTAAAGCTTTCTTGAAATCGAAAGATCCGTCTTCTTCCAGTGGTTAAAGTGAAGAAGATCTTAGCCTTTATTGTCATGAGTATTTAGGAGGGGGTTGGTCAGTTGGTCACAAGCCTCCAAAGCTTCTTATCAGCTGAGCGAAATATAGAGCTGATTCTGATCGGAATAGAGACTCGGGCCGTAAAAGCCTTCGAGATGTGCTACTTACGAGCTTGTCTACTCAAAGGCATGAAGTTGGATTTAGTACATTGTGGCATGTATTTTAAGATTGAGACAGGAGTTGCGATGAAATTAGGTCTTGCATTTAGAGGATCGATGACGAGATCCGATAGATCGAACCAAAATGGTCCAGTTTTAATGCACTCGTTCGTAGGGTGATTTTTCGACGTTTTCATATAAAGCAGCAAATTTATTACACTTACCATTTCCTCGATAACTAACTCTGTATAAATACCACGTTTCCGATTTTGTCGCCATTAATACTAACGGTAGTACAATAAGAGAATAATATTTACGCTCTCATCGAGGGAAATGTTAGCAGAAAGAAAAAAAGATGGAGATAGAAAGAAAGCGTCCAATTTACCAGTCTTATTAAGGACCGGACGTTGTTTATGTCTGGCCAGCTCATCCGGACGAGCCAACATATATAGTGCAAAGAGAGGAAGGGAAAAAAAACCTATTGTTTACTTTACGCGCCACTTCTCCTTCCGCGGGAACCATTCCCCGTGAAAAATATACGACGACAGGCAAGTCTCTACCGTGTGTGTGCGTTGAGGAAATATTATCCTTCATTGAGTTAACATTGGCTGTCGATGAGGATATATAAGTCGAAGAGAATAACAACTTGATGTGATATAAGATGAAATTGTGCTTCTTTTCTAAAGTGGTGTAATAGAATAGAAGAGGGAATTTTATTTTTAATTACTAATCAAATTAAATTAAATATATTTCTAACGTATTCGTATTTTAAACGTTCAAACATCATCATCGTTTCAACGTCGACCGTGAGAGGAACCGGACGAGAAGATAGAAAACAAAAAATAAACAAAAACATCAAGGCCGATGATAGCAGTCGAGATATCTTCCTCGAATTTATTATTTCCACAAAAACAGACAAGTCAACAGGGCAACGCGATGCGATGCCGCCTGTCTTTCCCCGTTCGTAATGTAGATGCCGTTAGTATCGGATTTGATCGAATTTACCGCACCGACACCGTAGAACGAACGCACAACGGCACCTCGCTCGGATACGCCGCCGCGCACCGTCATCATAATAAAGTTCAAACCGATAAGCAAATTATGTTCAGATAAACTTAATGGGCCAATAAAAATATCGATTGCGCGTATATTTTTCCAAATACGTACAGACCTACACACACACAATTCTTCCTGGCCGTGGACGTAGAGAGCGTTACCGAAAATGATACTGGCCGATAAGGTAGAGCGCGTATATACCGGGAATGTTTTGATTTTGACGTTTAGAGTACGATATTTTTTAGAAAATCAAGTGCAACTGCAAACGATAGTTGCAGTGTTGGGGTTCGATTCACCGTGGGGACGGTTACAGCTTTAAAATCACCCACCACAGATTAAAGCTTCGCAAGAAGGGCTGCTGCATAGACGACGTCAAACAAGAGCCAACAAATTCGCGAAATGTAGGGATTTGAAAAAGTTTTTTTTATTTGATTAAAGTTAGACAACTTGATGGGTGACTTTGGCCAATTTTTTCGTAAATCACCTGACAATGTCCTTGTTAAAAATGATTCTAAAATCACCAGTAGATTCTTTAGCAGAAAGTGGAAAAGAAAATCTAAAGAATGCATTTATAAAGGCTGGCATAATAGAAGATGAGTTTTAAAACGAATTCCAGAAAATGAAAATCTCGACCAGCGCTTCAGTAATAGATCTTCTGCAGGAGGGAAGGTTTCCTCAACAGGCCAAAAGCACTAAGAGGAAAAAAGTGAATGTGCTATCTGGTAGAAGCATTTCCCTTGCGGATATTCAACTTGAAGCTGGCTCAAGTAAAGTTACGAAAATTCCTCCTGTAATATTTCCATGTCTTCGGAAACTGAGGATTACTGTAAAGTTGATGAGGCAGTCGCCATATTAACAATGGCAACTTTATTTTATTGTTATATGAAAACTAAGTTTACCCAGGACAAATTATTAAAATTAAATTAAAAGAAAATAAGAAGATATTTAAGATTAAATCTTTTGAAAAAAGTGGACTATATCAATGGAAGTGGGCTTCATTTGAAGACGTCCTTTGATATGAACCTGCAACCCTCTAAGGAAGGGCCAATTTTTGTGGCCAAAGTTACCTATTACTATACCGGTCTTTACTTTAAACGATATAATAGAAGTCAGCCAAAGTGACCCAACTTTGTCATCTGGCTTTGGCCACCAACTTTTTGATTTTTTAATGACATTTTTCGAATTACGATAATTTTGGTTTTTGGCATACTGAAAGTACTATTAACAGCATGTCTTCTGGTGCAAAAAGAGAATGAATATCTGCCTCCTATCGAAAGTTATTGGCTCCTAAAGTTTGAAAGTGGACCAATGCCACCCAAGTCTACTGTGCTGCTCTGATTTCTTAATTTCTGCATACTTGGGGCGACATCATTGGTCCTACCATTATTGGATTCTATTTTTCGCAGGCTTTCTGGCGAACTAACACAATATGATCTAAGGGATCTGGATATTGTCTCAGCTTCTTCGAAAAGTAAGGCTCTTCACGCTAGTTTGCAAAATCCGAATGCAATAAATGATTTTTTTTACAACTAGAGAGAAGAGAACAAGAAGAGATATTTACCATAGTAACATATAGACTATATTAACCTTTGATATTCCCAACTTCTTGCATTTTTTTCTAGCCGTAAAGAAGAAGCCACGGATCATTTTTACCCCCCAAAACAAAATTATTAAGTATTTTATGTGTCGTGCCCAAAATTCATCAATCATTCATGGGCTTCAGACCCCATTGTGCAGTAGTTAACGAAGTTAGTATTTTGAAATCGGTCCAACAGGCCAACCATCGCCAAGATCTGTCAAATACGGCCTAAACATGGGAAAGAACCGTAAAAAGAAGAAGAGCGCAAACTTTGACACTCCGACAAATTGTCCCAAAGATCATACGATGACCGACATAGCTCAACAGCAATCTCCTCCAGACGAAACAGACTCCGAAGAGGAAAACCAACCTGAAGATCACGAAGATGAAGAAGAAGAAGAAGTCCCCGAATAATCAGAACGACTCGCCGACGCTCCGGGAACCAGATTGATTGATTGATTGCTATCAAGGCAGGGCAGTCTCTAATTATCCCTAACACTGCAGCCCACTGGGCCTATTGTGTTATTCCTGCCTTGATTCCGTTTTACTCAAACAGGTTAGTTCCCTCGATCGGGTTTAGAAGCTTATTTGGTAAATCTTTCTCCACTGGTAGATCAAATGCGCTTTGCGAAGTAACCCTACGTTGACTTAGTGCCACGCATTCGAAGATGATATGAAAGGCTGTTTCCCCCTCCTCATTGCAGAGTCTGCATAGGGGTTCATCCTTATAGATCCTCATCTTGTGCAGATGACCTCTTAGACAGCCGTGTCCTGTTAATAGACATGTCACTGCCCTAAGCTGAGTCCTGTTTAATGCAAGTAAGTCAGCAGTTAGTCGTTGTGACGGTCGTTCCATCATCCGTTTGCTGTGTCTTTGTCTAGCTACATGGTTCCAATTTAGTTGGTGTTGTTTTATAATCCACTCATTAATTGCACCACGTACTGCACTCTTTGTGATACCCAGACCAGGCTCCGGCCCGGTGAATTTAATTTGGAAACCTTCCCTCGCTAGCTGGTCTGCGGTTTCGTTGCACCCACACCAAGGTGACCTTGTTGTCTCTGGCCAGGACAGTTAGGTTTTGCTGACACTCCCATACTAGTTTGGAGGCTATGTAATAAGATGCTAGAGCCTTTAAGGCTGCCTGACTGTCAGAGAAAATACAGATCGCCTGCCCTCGCGGTTGGCCGGGAACCAGATACATATAAGCCAAAAAAAAATCCCACACCAATAGAAAAACGTTTACCAATGACATTTCCAGAGTAACAAACTACTTCCACGGCAAGCAGCGACCAAATGAGTTATGAGCTTGTTTCGCAAAACACAAAGAATGAGAAACACTAGAGCCTTTATCGCCAGAGAACTCGCAGAAGACGACGATCCTATGGAAATAATCCATGGCTTTGAAAGGAAGTGAGCAAAATCATTGGTAACACAAGATACCACAACGATTAATTAATTGAGAACAAGTGTTTCGAAGATTTGAATGGTTTATTTGGACACAACTGATGATGATTAAGCATTATAGTGCCTGGTATTACGGATAATTATCTGTATACGAGCTCATAGTCAAGCTACAAAGAAAAGTTAGCTTTGTGTTCAACAAACATTGTTATCAAAGTCTCACCTTCTTGAGCTGAATTTCTCATCCCACCCTACGTGAGGTCAAAAAAAAAAATAGAAACAGCTTAGAGCAATTGTGTAATGGCCTAGCAATTTCTTCCCCGCGTAAATTTATCATGCGAGTTCCCACCCCCCATTTGTGGAGACAATTTATCACGAATTAGACGAGGAAGAAAGCTTTTCACGAAATTCCATTACTTCTGTTTCGCATTCACACCTAATATAACCTTACCTACTATAGGTGTGTAAGGTACATACATATATCTCGAACGTTAATTTAATGAACAGCCTAACCTGATTCCGCACAGCAGCGCCACGCGAGATACCCTCACTAACGTGATGGTCCCAGTCTTAAGTAAGAAATGAATTAGTAACGAGCACTTGCACGTATTTAGGCCTTATATACAGCTATAGTATACGCTGTAAGGTATGTGCCACGTACACCTGGGTTGGTGTGTATCCTGGCATGAGGGCAAGGCGGTGCCTACCTCGAATACCGGCAGAGTGAGAGTGCCAGGTGGAACATAATGAACGAACGTCACGGCAAAGAGCGTGCTAGCGGCAACTAAGTCATTTATATCGGGATGCGACACCCCGATATACCTAGGGAGTAGGGGTGAGATCGGATTAGGGGTTGTATTGTTTCAATTTTGCTCTTTTCTTTATTTATTTTTTCTTTTGAAACGTATAATAAACGATTTTAAGGAATGGAACATACGAAAATGGGTCACCCTGTACAAGTCGTAAAAAGTTTTATGTAACGCTAAGTTTGACCTTAATCTCCAAAAGCAGCAATAATTCAAATTCGGGAAAAAATGACCCACAATCTGTAGTCCGAAAGCCAAATAGATTTAAGTAGTAGAAGTGGGGAAACGGTGCTAGATTACAGTGTTTTCTTGTTTGTTTAGCAACGCCGAAGGACCGAAACGTCAATACCCAATTTATATTCGTCTGCGTCCTAGATTTATCTTGAAAGTTCCCTACGCGAAGGATGGTTCTCCGGCAATGTATGTGTTTGCTTCGGAGGACGAGCAAACCTCTCTTTCGATTCCTTTGACCCAGTTTTTCGACGGACTGTGTTACAGGGAGATAGAGAGATGGAGATATTGAAACAGAGAAAGAGAGAGAGAAATGAAAGGAGAACCTAATAACAATAAACATGTCGTGCTCGCAGACGGAGAAGCAGCATCTATATTTCCGATTGTTCCTGGTTTCTGTGAAAACATGAATACGATTTTATTTATTTCGCTGGAATCAGCTGATTCTAGGCATAATAATTTTCCATTATTACTGGTGCCTGGATTTATCGATATAATGGAAGATGAGTTTTAGTGGTAGGGTAGGGAAACTTGTGAGTTTAATTGAATTAAATTTGAAGAAAGAAGATGCCCTCTGGCCTTCAGCTTCCACCATATTACAACAAGCCCATCAGCGTCACAATAGATGCAACCTAGCATATCGCTATATAAGATATTCGACAGTATAGAACCATGGACAGACCTCTGCGGCACACCTATTTGCCAACAATTTTGGGCCCAGAAACTGTTTCAATCAGTACAACCAGGAGCTTTCCACAGGGAGGAGTTGCATCCCCGTCCATGTGGATCCCCGTAATGATGGATGAGCTCCTCTGCGGCCTGGCTGGCATTGGCAGCTCCTGCTACGAGTATGCCGATGACCTTTACAACAAGATGGGGCCTAACATCAACCCTATCAAAACTACACCAGTAGCCTTCAGGAAAAAAAGAGAAACCATCAAATTAGATAGACAGAGCATTGTGTCGAAGATAATTTCCTCTGGAACAAGCACGAATTGAAAATAACCAACAAAACTAAAAGAGGCCTGATGGTTTGCAGAAACTTTGCAAGGAGAAATTGGGAATATAACCCAAAAACGCTGCATTAGATGCATACCAGCAATAGTGAGATCAATCATCACTTATGGGACAGTAGCTTCGAGTAAACGAGCCAGTCTAATAACCACAACGAGGAAACGCCTCGTAAAGGTACAAAGACTGCCCTGCGTTTGCATTAATGAAAGCATGTCCAACGGCTGTCTTAGAAATGGTATTAAATCTCTCACTCTTCACTTCTTAATGGAGAGTGTGGCTAGAAAAATCACGTACAGGCTGATGAGAGATGGCATCATCAGACAGAAATCGAAAATTCTATTTGGAGACGTCCCGGTGTGGGACATGTCTCACGATGGAGCCGAAAAAATTCAGCCTTGCAAAAAACTTTATTACGAGTGGATGGAATCTGACTGCTCTGCGTTTGCATTAGTGAAAGCATGTCCAACGGCTGTCTTAGAAGTGGTATTAAATCTCTCACTCTTCACGTCTTAATGGAGAGTGTGGCTAGAAAAATCACGTACAGGCTGATGAGAGATGGCATCATCAGACAGAAATCGAAAATTCTATTTGGAGACGTCCCGTTGTGGGACATGCCTCACGATGGAGCCGAAGAAATTCAGCCTTGCAAAAAACTTTATTACGAGTGGATGGAATCTGACCGCCCTGCGTTTGCATTAGTGAAAGCATGTCCAACGGCTGTCTTAGAAGTGGTATTAAATCTCTCACTCTTCACTTCTTAATGGGGAGTGTGGCTAGAAAAATCACGTACAGGCTGATGAGAGATGGCATCATCAGACAGAAATCGAAAATTCTATTTGGAGACGTCCCGTTGTGGGACATGCCTCACGATGGAGCCGAAGAAATTCAGCCTTGCAAAAAACTTTATTACGAGTGGATGGAATCTGACTGCTCCGCGTTTGCATTAGTGAAAGCATGTCCAACGGCTGTCTTAGAAGTGGTATTAAATCTCTCACTTTTCACTTCTTAATGGAGAGTGTGGCTAGAAAAATCACGTACAGGCTGATGAGAGATGGCATCATCAGACAGAAATCGAAAATTCTATTTGGAGACGTCCCGTTGTGGGACATGCCTCACGATGGAGCCGAAAAAATTCAGCCTTGCAAAAAACTTTATTGCGAGTGGATGGAATCTGACTGCCCTGCGTTTGCATTAGTGAAAGCATGTCCAACGGCTGTCTTAGAAGTGGTATTAAATCTCTCACTCTTCACTTCTTAATGGAGAGTGTGGCTAGAAAAATCGCGTACAGGCTGATGAGAGATGGCATCATCAGGCAGAAATCGAAAATTCTATTTGGAGACGTCCCGGTGTGGGACATGCCTCACGATGGAGCCGAAGACATTCAGCCTTGCAAAACACTTTATTACGAGTGGATGGAATCTGACTGCTCTGCGTTTGTATTAGTGAAAGCATGTCCAACGGCTGTCTTAGAAGTGGTATTAAATCTCTCACTCTTCAGTTCCTAATGGAGAGTGTGGTTAGAAAAATCACGTACAGGCTGATGAGAGAAGGCATCAACGAGCAGAAATCGAAAATTCTATTTGGAGACGTCCCGGTGTGGGACATGCCTCACGATGGAGCCGAAAAAATTCAGCCTTGAAAAAAACTTTATCACGAGTGGATGGAATCGAAACGCAGCCACAGAACTGAATATTATGGTATACAGATGGTTCCAGAACAACCGGAGACCAAGAACCAAGAATTTAGAAAGATTAGGTAGAGTACCCAGCATCGTTCAGGCGGAAATACACGCTATAGAACGATGTGTTCAGTTCAATCTGCTGCAGGAAATAGGAAAATACCATCCTGACCGACTGTGTTGCGTTGAGCTCCTATACAGACAGTTCTCGACTTACGTAAGTGGATGATTCCTGAATTTCTTGCGTAGGTCGAAATTTACGTAACTCGAAGTAGGCGTATTGAAGATTTTACCCACCAGGGTAAAAAATCACAAATATAAATGCATCTTCCTATGAATATAAATATCAACAGTTACATCAATGTTGATTAACTTTTTTTAGGAAACTATCCAGCGATGTCTGAACGACAGCTCTCTTCCTCTCCTCGTAAATTTGATTATAACAAGCAACACTGCTTTCAACCATCTTTTTTACTTTTAAGAAATGATCTGTATCCGGATCCATTTTTTCAAATCTGTATAGGACAGAATCCAGTTCTTGTAACCCTAAAGACAATTCTTTTGTTATTAAGGCCTTTTTTTCTTCTTCTATTTTGGTGTGTGTTTCTTCATCAGCAGGACGCGTTGCCTCGAATTCTGTAAGCTCATCATTCGACAATGGTTCAGAATGTGATGCTATTAACTCTTCCACATCGATTGGGATTACACCAACGTCCAATTTTCTGGCAAGTTCTAAAATTTCTAAAATTGATCGTCAAGATCTTGCACTTGAGGAACGATCTGTGGGCATACACTTCGCATAGCCGTTTCGGTGACATCTTCTCATGCTCTGCCAATGTTTTTTATAGCTTGGTAAATGTCATAAGATTTCCAAAACTGTCTCAGTGTTAAATCAAAATTTGGTCCAGAGTATTAATGGCTTGAGTAAACGTTCGTCGTAAATAATACGCTTTAAAATTAGCCTCGATCCAAGGGTTGTAATAATGCCATAGTGTTGGGATGAAGATAAACTACCTTTACACTGAGATGTAGACACTGTGTCTAAATAAGTAGGATGACTGGGAGCATTATCTAAGATTAGTAAGATTTTGAAAGGAATACCATTTTCTTCGCAATATTCCTTTGCACCTAAAACAAAGCAATGATTAAACCAGTCTTCAAATATGTCCATTGTCATTCATGTTTTTCTGTTATGTCGATAATAAACTCACAGTGTATATATCACGCTACCACTAGTGGTAGGACCATCAAAATCGTCAGTTTCCTTGTTCATATTAAGTAAATACAAGATTAGCTTCACTCGGACTGCTAATCTGTGTGTTTTCTATCCCTATCGCCGCACAACAGCTAAAAAACAAATTTATTCTGAAGCCTTTAATTAGGTATAATCTAGGCGATCAAATTTAATTATTCCATGGCTTCTACTTCCTCCTATTCTTCCTGTTTCCCTCCCTTATCACTCATCATGTAATCATATAAATGTGATTAATGCGACAGATGATATCCGATACCTGTCATCGCACACACAAAAGAATCAGATGATCTTATTAATCGAGTTTATTAATTCGGAAAAGGAATACAAGGAAACGCTTATATCGGGGGCCCCCCGTACCGCACGTGTCAATATTGATACCGCCAGCCGTCGGCGTCGTACAAAACCTTAACTATATCTTTAATTAATCGCCCGTGTCCAAAGATATATGGTCCGGATATATCTCGTTTGGCGTTTAGAACGCGTAGATTGGAGGACGCGCGGGACGGGGCGAGGGAGGGGGACGACACACAAAAACCGAGCGAACCAATAGAAAAGAGGACCGCAGTCTTCGGTCGGAGAGAATTCAATCTTAATGAAACCGAAAAAGAAGAAATATCGTCCGACTTTTGTTGATAAATCGTCCGACTTTAGTTCTGATTACCGCCGGGTTTGACCTGGGACCACAAAAGACCGAATACGACGGAGTAAGACATTAGATAGATCCCGTTCCGAATTGTGCGGTATTTATCAATGAAAATTTTTACGATCTATCCGGTTAAATGAGGCGTTATCGCGTCTCGAATCGTATCGCGTTCTGTGCGAATAAAGAGATCTGAGCGACGAATATTTGTTAGTATAACAGCCGAATTGTTAATCCTTAATCTTTATTCGTTCGTCTTAATATACAGGGTGTCCCAATAGTGCGGTGTCGGGCGATATCTCAATACCAGTTTGAGATACAAAAAAAAATTTGAAATATAAGATGTTTAATTTTTAAAGGGGCATAACCTAAAAATGCTTTCGTTTATACAGAGTGTCTCAGAAAATCAGTACTGAATCGAAGTTAATTTTTTCAAATGGAACACCCTATATTTTATTACATTTTTAGAATCTACTATAAAATCAACATACTTTTCATATACCATTGTCTATACCTACTCCTAATAGTTTTTCAAATATTTGATATTTTCTCTAATAGATGTCATATGTAGATACTATTTTTCTAAGTCATATCTTACTTATGTTTGACCCCAGAAACAAAATTTTTGGTATGCGAGTAGTCTATACTTGCAGTAATTTTTACAAATCGCTAAAACTATTTTATTTAATACAGAGTGTTCAAAACAGGGAAAGCAACATAATAAATTTCAGATTAAAAAATCTCCATTTTCTTAAATGGAATACCTAGTGTTTTTTGCTATTTTACTCCTAAAGGAAAGCGCTATATTTTTCCTTAAACATGTCATATACCTATCTGCAATTAGATTTCGAGATATTTTCGTTTTTAAATTCGCTTTATAAAAGACTGCATTTCAAGACAGTAATATGTCAAAACTAAGATGGCCATGGAAAACAAATAACATTCATCATAACCTGTAAACTGTCAACTGTCAATGTGTGTTTCCAAATGCTGAGCGGCATCCTAATACTTATGCATTTTCCAGGTTAAAAGAACGTTTTGAGAGAACTGGAAGCGTGCACTATGAAAAGAAATTGCAAAGACAAAAACGGGGGTGGCCACTGAAGAAAATGAACACCTAGTATTGGAAGCTGTAGTGGGAAATCCGTATACGTCAACACGTACGTTAGAAAGCAAAATTGGAATACCGAAAACATCAGCGAACAGAATTATTCGGAAACACAAATTTCACCCATACCATGTACAACCGGTACAAGAACTAAGCCAACAAGATTTTATAAGCAGACGCAACTTCTGTAATTGGGCATTAGACAAGAATTATCAGGAGCCAAATTTCTTCAATAACGTTGTATTCACAGACGAAGCCACATTTCATAAAAATAAGTTTGTTAATCGCCACAATTTTCACTACTATAATAATGAAAATCCTAGAATGATAATTCCACTGGATAATCAGCATAGGTGGTCTCTTAGTGTATGGGGTGGAGTTCTTGGACGTTTTGTTATAGGACCATACTTTTTCGACAACACGGTGGATGGAGAATCATTTTTGAATTTCTTACGAAATCAATTTGAGGATATGCTCGACAGCTTACCATTAGAAATTACCAGACAAATGTGGTTACAATTAGATGGAGCTCCTCCACATTTTAGCAGATATGTGAGGCATTATCTGAACACACATTTTGAGAATAAATGGATCGGTAGAGGAGGACCAGTGATATGGCCCGCAAGATCTCCGGATCTGACCAAACCAGACTTTTTTTTTGTGGGGTTATGTCAAAACGCAGGTATACAAAACTGCCCCAACAACAGTGGAAGATATGAAATTTAGAATACAACGAGCTTTTGAATCGATTGATAAAAATATGCATCAAAGGGTGCATCAACATTTTATTCACAGAATTACTCTGTCTGCCTTGTCTAGGGAGTGTCATTGGGGTATAGTTTTGTATTGTATTGTTTTGTATTGGGGAGTAATTTGTATCTTGGAAGTAGGCTGCAGTCTTTATACAGTTCGCCACCTCCAGTTTATATGGCAATTGCGCAGTAATATTTTTGTTTAATTTTCTTATTATTTCTTGCTTTAAATAAAAAATTGTTCTTCTTTTCCTTTTCGTTTTATTAGTTTTACAGCAGTATACAGCGTTAGTAAAAAGTCCCGGAGGAACGGTCGAATAACTTTGTTAATTGAAATTTTTTCACTTCCGGTTTAATCGGCAATACGTCCAACTTTTTTTTTTAACGGAACGCCCAGATTTTTCTAACACTTTTGAATGCAAAATAAAAAACTACGTTCAGGAAGTATTAAGATGTTTATTTTTATTCAAAGAAAACAGTTAAAAAATTAAAAAAGTATCCTAATACAGAAAAATCAAGATACCTGTCTATTCAGGTTACGATTACAATAATTGTTCAAAATGCTCTCCATTTACAATTTGACAAAAATGCAAACGGTCAGTAAAATTTCTTATTGAATTTTGTATTTGTTCTGGAGTGATGCGATTGGTTTCTTGAACTATTCTCTCTTCCAATTGTTCAAGATTATGGGGACGATTTTTGTACACTTGACATTTTAAGTGACCCCAAAAGAAAAAATCTAATGGCGAGAGATCTGGCGAACGTGCTGGCCATTCGATTGCTCCTCTACGTCTGATCCAACGTTCCGGAAAAATTTCATTCAAATAATCGCGGACATTATGGGCAAAATGGGGGGAGCTCCATCTTGTTGAAACCAAAAATGTGCATTAGGGTGATCACCTATGTTTGCATTTGGAAAGAGGGTCGCAAGTGCTGGAACAACCTCATTTCGCAATAAATTTAAGTAGACGTTGCCAGTTAAATTTCCTCTTATAAAAAATGGTCCTATGATGTTGTTTCCAACAAGACCAGCCCAGACATTCACCTTTTGAGGACGCTGTGTATGGACTTCTTCAATCCAATGCGGATTTTCAATTGACCAGTAGCGACAATTATGTCTGTTCACAGTGCCGTTGAGACAAAACGTTGCCTCATCTGAAAAAATTATGTGATCTAAAACATTAGGCTGCTGCTCGATCAATTCCGTCATTGTTTCGCAAAAATGTAGTCTACGATCTGGATCATCTTCAGTTAACTCATGGACGGGATACATTTTATAGGCTTTCATTCTTGCTGATTTAAGAATCTTATGAGCAGATTTTTAAGAGATCTCATGAATTTGACCTAATTCTGTTGTGGACACGTGATGATTTTCTTCCACTGTAAGTAACACATTCAAACTAGTTTCTTCATCTGTTGCTGTTAATGGACGTCCCCTTCTAGGTAAATCCTTCACCTGACGAAAGACTTCAAACTTTTGAATTGTTCGCCATACCGTACTTTTACTAATGTGACGATCCGGATAAACAGTATTAAACAAAATATGAACCTCTTCAAAAGAACGTTGACGATCACCGTACCCACGCATCATTAATATCTCAATTCGTTCTGATTCAGTTCAAGTTTTACTGCCATTTTCAAATGTGTCAATGTCTAAAATAAGTAAATTTATAGCGATGCAAAAGTTAAAACGCTTTTAAAATTGTCAAATGGGACGGTAAAAAGAATGTAAACACTAAACAACAATTTTTTTCAAAGGTACCTTGTTTTTTCTGTATTAGGACACTTTTTTAATTTTTTAACTGTTTTCTTGTGAATAAAAATAAACATCTTAATACTTCCTGAACGTAGTTTTTTATTTTGCATTCAAAAGCGTTAAAAAAATCTGGGCGTTCCGTTTAAAAAAAAAAAGTTGGACGTATTGCCAATTAAACCGGAAGTGAAAAAAATATAAACTGTATTGCATAAAATGCATTTATATTAACTATACCCCCATACCAAATTTCAGAAATCATAATTTTCAAATAACAAAGTTATTCGACTTTTTACTAACGCTGCATAACTTAATATTATAGGTATTTCACTGAATAAGATAAAATATTATGCGCAAACAATTCAAATTAGAATAGTGTCTTCGTACTGGTAAGTTCTTTTAGAGCAACATTCATCCTTAAAACATAGAAAAACACACATTTTAATCGGAGCAAATACTGTAGTAAGCTAGTTGACAGTTTAGAGTTATGATGAATGTTATTTGTTGTCCATGGCCATCTTAGTTTTGACATATTGCTGACTTGAAATGCAGTCTTTTATAAAGCATAGTATCTACATATGACATCTATTAGAGAAAATATCAAATATTTGAAAAACTATTAGGATTAGGTATAGACAATGGTATATAAAAAGTATGTTGATTTTATAGTAGATTCTAAAAATGTAATAAAATATAAGGTGTTTCATTTGAAAAAATAAACTTCGATTCAGTACTGCTTTTCTGAGGCACTCTGTATAATCGAAAATATTTTTAGGTTATGTCCTTTTATAAATTAAACATCTTGTTCAAAATTTTTTTTGTATCTCAAACTGGTATTGAGATATCGCCCGACACCGCACTATTGGGACACCCGGTATATCAAAAAAAAAACTTTGTTATTTTTGTTGTTTTAGTCGCAATCTTTACTTCCAGTACTTGTGCGGGAAAGTCAACTTCCCGCACACAAATGCAACCGATAACCTCTAATTAATTGACAACTATCTCCAATTTACGACAATATAAACTGATCATTAACCGTTTTTTATCGACAGCAATAATAATAAACTTGATGGTCATTTATTTGAATTGAACTGTTACGTTCATCGAGCTATAAATTGGTGTCGTTCACTATCCGAATAATTCTTTACCATTTTTATCCATTCCACGTTATAAATTCTAAATCAACCTTTAATGTAATGCTAATTATCCAGTACGAAACGAGAACGCGTACATAGATGGTGTACCGACGTCGGTGGCCTAAATATACGTATAGATCGTTTCTCAATTAGGGTAATGAATCTCTCACTTTGGTTGTACACAAAGCGGTGTCGGAATAACCAGCTCGGGCACTTTTAATCCTGTATCCTGCGTTGTATCTATATACGTACGTCACAATGTGGCCTTGCAAAACGGTCGCTTTTCCTCAAAACTAAGCCATTAATACTAATTGGCCAGTTAGTTTAAAAGGACGTTGATGTACTGGATCTAATTTTGCCCTTCGTGTCGAATCCCTTTGTTGTCTATTCGAATTTTTGATTAGATATACATACGTACCGATATACAGGGGGAACTTTTCAATATTCTTAAAATCTAACAGTTCTGTTGCTTGAAGGCTTTGATGCTGCCAAAGAAAATCCCACATGTAGGTTCTGCACCAACGAGTGGTCGTTCGCTGACTATTCTAGCTAGTTTGTCAGCCATTTCATTGTCTCTAATTCCAGAGTGACTTGGCACCCATCTCAGCGTGGTGTTCTGATGTTCAACCAGTTTTACAAGAGTCCTATGGCAGTGTAATACTACCTGGGAGTCAAACCTGACAACCTATAGTGCGACCACAGCACAAGCTACAGCGAAGCCGGGTAGCCCAAACTGGCTTTGTGCCACTACACCGACGATGCATAAGTTATAGAAGGTACTATAACTCTCGTGCACAGCCAGTGTACCATCATAGGTTGCAGTCCCTACGTTTTGCCAAACATTACAAATGCAACAAAAAATTATGAAACATATCTTGGATATTACAATTTCATGCATTTCTTTTAGAGATACCGAGACTAAAAGGAGAAAGAAAAAATTGGGATATAAAAAGGATGGCTGAGGCTATAGCAGCTGTTAGAGAAGGACGAATGGGGTATTGAAAAGCAGCTAAAGAGTTTTGGGTACCGCGCACAACATTGTTTCGACTTAGCAAGAAAAATGGCCAAACAAATCAAGTATGCCATACAAAATTAGGAAGAAAATCAGCTTTACCCCTTCACATAGAGGAAGAGTTAGCCAAATACTCATTAGATATGGATAATCGTTTTTTTTTTTGATTTAACAAGGTCAGACGTTCGTCGAATGGCCTACCAGCTAGCTGTTTCTAATAAAATTGAGCATAGTTTTTCTATTCATCTTCAAACAGCTGGAAAAAAATGGTTAAAAGGCTTCCTAAAGAGGGATCCACATTTGACCGTAAGAAAACCCACAGGAACTTCTGCTACTAGAGCCCTAGGCTTTAGTAGGGATAGTGTTAACCACTTCTTTGATATTCTTGAGGTCGCAATGGATAAACACAATTACCTTGCGGATAGAGTGTTTAACGTTGATGAAACTGGCCTAACTGTGGTGCAATCCAAATGTAATGAAATTATTTCGCTTAAAGGTAAGCGGCAGGTGGGGTCCCCAAGAAAAAACATGAGCACACAGCTTGAAAATGGTGCATCACCTGGTAGTATATTTGCATGTCATCCATCTGGATGGATTCAGACAGCATTATTTACTAAATGGTTTGAACATTTTATCAGTAAAGTAAAGCCATCAAAAGATGATCCAGTGCTATTGATCTTAGATTGGCATAATACGCATACAAGAAATATAGAGTTCCTTAAACTAGCTAAAGAACACTCAGTAGGTAACCATTGTATGTCTTCTGCCTCATAGCACGCATAAATTACAGCCTCTACACAAAACAATTATGGGGGCTTTAAAATTGCATTATAACGAGGAAATTCGCGTATTTCTGCGAACTAACAAACGCGCAATTGCTCAATTTGATATAGCTGAATTATTCAGTAAAGCATACTTGAAGATACAGTGTGGATCTAATGCAGTTAGAGGTTTTGAAGCTACCGGGTTCGACGAAATATTTTTCAAGAATCGGACTTTTTAGCATCTACACAAGAAAATGTTGAAAATCGTTCATCAAACAATTGTCCCGGTGAGGAATCTCCAATTATAATTCTACAAGACATTGAGCCCATTCCAACTTTAAGAAAGAAAAGTGGAACTAGGGGTAGAAGACCTGGAAAAGTTAATATAATAACATCATCTCCTTATATTAAATAACTGGAAAGCAGCTTAAATTATTCTAAGGAAAAACAGAAGACGGCTACAAGAAATATATTGAGTGCTGTTAAAAATAAAGAAAAGGAAAACAACAGACCTAGTACAAGCGGAACGGTGACCTCTAAACAGTGGAAAATGAAAGTGTCTACTTCATCAGAAGATGATGAATTGTTAACTTTGCAAGATTCTTCAGAAGATGAGTCATTCTGTGAGAAAGGAATACAAAATCCTGAAGAAGATGCAGTATGTATGTTCTGTGAATTTCGATTCTCAGAAGATAGGGCTGGTGAAGTGTGGATATTGTGCGTTTTGTGGAAAAAATATTAAAGTTGTGTAATACGCATTTTCCCTATTCCATATTATTGAACACTCGTATTTTCCTATTATCTGGAAGGCAGCTTTAGGACTTCCGCTGCCAAAAGTAGCTGATCCTGGGGATTTTTCTGATCTGAGGATAATCAGTATTTTGCCTGTTCTTTCCAAGGTACTGAAGAGAATACTTTATAATCAAGTGTATGAGTACTTCTCTTCTAATAAGTACATATCTGATAATCAATCTGGTTTTAGGAAGGGCTTTAATACTGCGACTGGTCTCTCGTCTGTATTAAATGATATCATGACTGCAGTGGATTCCGGCTTGAATAGTGTGCTTATCATTTTAGATTATTCCAAAGCTTTTGACACTGTGTGTCATCAGCTACTGGTAGCAAAACTTAAATATTATGGATTTACTTCAAATTCTTTGTCACTAATTACTTCATATCTGTCTGACAGAACTCAAAAAATTTCATATCAGGATGTGGTTTCTGATGAAGTACGCGTTTTGTCTGGAGTACCTCAAGGGTCCATACTTGGTCCTCTACTCTTTATTATTTATACTACTGATATTTTAAACTCAATTAAAAACTGTAATATACAGGCATATGCTGATGACACCCAATTAATATACTCGTTTTCTTCTACTGATTATGAACGAGCGATGGATACTATTAATGGTGATCTCGATCTAATTGTTAAAATTTCCTCTGAACATAATCTTGTGCTCAATTCAAATAAAACGAACGCTTTATTATTTGGCTCAAGGAATCGGGTCGAGTTCTTGAGGAGTAATCTTAAGTTACATATTTCTGGCTCTGCTTTGTCATTTCTTTCTGCAGCAAGGAATCTTGGTCTAATTGTAGACACTAATTTACGCTTCGGGGATCACGTATCTCATTTACTTAGAAAGGCTTATGGTACCTTGAAAATGTTATACACCAACAGGCATATTTTGAATTCAGCTTTAAGGAAACGGCTCTGTGAAACCCTAATTTTTTCTATTTTTGATTATTGTGATTTTATTTATAGTCCTTGTCTAACTTCAGTTGATAAATACAGGGTGCAAAAACTTCAGAACTCTTGTTGTAGGTTTGTTTGTGGTCTTCGGAAATTTGATCATGTATCGAGAAAAATTACCAGCTTAGGGTGGTTAAATATGGAGAACCGGAGTAAGTTGCACTTGGGTAGGTTTGTACATAAGCTTCTTTTTTTTTGTTTCTGTGTCTGCTCCAATTACGGGTTTTCTCATACCGCGACATTTTATTCATGTGCTCAATACTCGATATAAGTTTCAACTTACTATCCCTCGTCACCATACATCTCTATTCAGGCGATCTTTTAGTTACAATGCGGTTAAGTTGTATAACTCGATACCAAACAATGTGAAGAGTCTCGGTGGCCTTCGGAGTTTTGGAGTCGCTTTCAGGTCTCATTTACTATCACTGCAATAGGTGGTACTGTGTAGTCAATTGATAGCTTTGCTTTTGTTCTTTGATTTTTTTTTTTTTTTGTAAAGAAATTGTGTAGAGGTTATTGTATTTTTTTTTTTTTTTTTGATGGATCCTGGTTGAGTTGGAGTAGCATAAGCTAGACTTCGCTAGGTATTCATTTTGTATTTGTCATCTTAATAAAGGCAATTTATTATTATTATTATTATTATATTAGGTATATAGGTATTCCGAATTAGGCGTCCTATTTTGTATGATAGCAGAAGCATAGCTTATTGAATTTATTGTTTTGAAAAATTGCATTAAAATTGATGTCCAAAACTGTGAAGTAAGTCTTCCAAAAAGAAGTAAAGGTATTCCATATTTGGTGTCTTTCTTCTACAAAATTTTTCTGAAGTGATTTTGTTAGCTGGAAAATCTGCAGAACTTTGACGCTTCAAACAAAATAAACAGGAAATGTTATCTTCTATAAAAAAAGGTCCTTACAATTTTCAACATAAAACTCACCGTTTTCGAGATATTTGCAAAAATGCGACACAAATTTGGTTTTATACTTAGGGGACACCCTCCGACATAATCCAATCGAAAAATCAATTATTAGGATTTTTTGCCGAGCGAATGTCTAAAAATCCTGGACTAATACGATTGACCGTGTTTGACAACCAAACAATTTCTTTGTAAACTTAACAATGGTCGCAAAAAATTAAAAAAACCCTATTAATTTCTTTTATGAAATGAGTGTCTAAACCCCTTGCTTGAGGCCACTCAGTTCTGGCAAACAAATCATCGTTTGACCATCCATCCAAATGGTGCGGCTTATTTTTCTGTGCTTTTAGACTTTAGACCACAGAAAATTGAAAATCATCGCTTGACCACCCACCGGCTAATTTTTATCGGACCTTGAAGTTTTAAAGTTTATCGTAATTTTATATATCTTCAAGGTCGGATAAAAATTAACCGGTGTGTTAGTTTTGAACGATGATTTTCTATTTTTTGTGGTCTAAAAGCGTTATAAAATAATCCCTATCATTTTTAGCGTTTAACCATCTCTGAAGATTTGTGAAGAGTGAGATAAATTTACCAGCACCATTTTCAATGTTTGAATGCTTCTCAAAGTTTGTCAAAAGTGCGATGAATGAAAATATGCGAGGGTAGTCCCAAGCAGCGCGCTCAAATACACAATGCTGATGCAGAGGCAGCTCGCGAGTTTCCTAAAATTTTCTAAAAAATTATTGACGATAATGATCTTCATCCCGACGTTGTTTTCAATGTTGATGGAACGAGCCCGTATTAGAAGAGGATGCCCTCCACAACATACATTGCGGGACTACGACTGTCTTTCTAACAACGCATCTAGGTCGTAAAACGAGACTTTACTGTACATTGTGATACAGTTTCGTTGAGTCAACCATTTAAATAATTGACTTTATCAATAGAGAGAGAGCTATTTATTTACTAATAATATTCAGCTCATATCGATTACGTTACGCTGAAACAATTCAATGCGAAATGTTTTGACGTGACGATAGGTAGACAAAGATAATATTAGTATTTTAAGCATGCACATATGTACATATATGTAGATACAATGCGTTCGTATGCACATACTAATAGGTTGATTTTGATTTTGGCAAGATGAACATTCCGATGTTATTATCGTATAATGTTTGGTAACAAATTATTGAAGATAATTCTATTAACAAAATTTATTTCTTAAATTCATTTAAGATCTCCCCCATTTCTTCTTCTAAACTCCTGCATTCACTCTCAATACACGCATCGCAGTCTTCCTCGTAAATTTGCAACTCCTCTTCTATTTCTTTATCCCACAAATCCGCTTTATCTGGACTATTTATATCTTGAGCGGACACAAATTCCTCAACTTCATTTGGGCTTTCTTTCCGATCAATACCAACCGTACAAGCATCCTTATTAACTTCGCACACCAACGATACACGATAGAAATAATTTCTCCAAAAATTCTCCTCGCTTATCACCTTAGGTACCATCTCGTAGCGCATTTTCGCTAAATTAGCGTCATGTTCCATGATAGCCACTGCGACCGGATATGCGCTTCCATAATCGAAATTAAAATCAATTCCATCCGGTGGATTTCGCAAGAAATTTCGCCTATCGTTGGATAAACTCAGACATACCTCCCTGACTGCATCCTCGTCAGAACATCCTACCCATGGTAGAACTACCCGAGATGCTTGAGCTTTTTCGATGTTCTTCACGAAGGCATCTTGTTCTCGATTAAATTCTTGGAAATAAGGATTTTCTTCGACCGTTCTTAAGATTTTAGTTCCTAATTCAGTCGCGGTTGAATACAGGAGGTTTCCCAAAGATTTAACTTTGGTTTGTAGGATGTTCTCTTTATCGTCACTGTTTATCTCCTGGTCTTCTACTTTCGTAACATCATCTTCTTCACTTCCACAACAACATTTATTAATTGTGTTTAAATCATTTAATGGAATTGAAGCATCATCGTTATCATCTATTACAGATGTGATCCACGAGGTAACTTGGTCTTTTAGAATGGAAAACATGACACTTTTAAATGAAGGATCAAAATCTACAATTTTTGGACTTAATTTTGTTTCGGGGTTTTTTTGGTATTAAAGGTAAATTTTAATAAAAAAGGGATCCTACCAGAAATGTTGATATCATGTGAGGCTGACATATTTTTATGTAAAACGTCAAATTTGTATTTGTAGCCAACTTCATCCATATACATGTGATAGGAGTAATCACGTAATTGACAGGTGAAATTGTTTTGTCAAAACGTGTCAAAACATTTTGCGATCATTACGAAACGATAAGCCTTGGACTTTAACACTTCTTGCAGATTCATATGTATTATGACATTAATCTCGAGCATTTTTATTTTGTTCTTGCTTTTAAAATTAAAGACCACTAGTGATGGCAAGCTGTTTCCACGAACATTTCCTCTCATAAGGACAGTTATGTTTTTTACGACCCGGACCACTAGTGATTCTAACTGTCAAAAGAACAGGCCTTTTCTTTTGACCCACGATTTTAGTTTTTGATGGGTCGATACAAAAATGTGTTTTATCTATGTTGGGGTTTGTCATGTAAATCCAAGTCATTCAATGTATTCTAACGGTTTTTAGCTTTTATTCCAGGCAAATTCTAAGGACTGAGGCTTTATAATCAACAGTCTATGACGTTTTTTGAATCTTAGAAGCCAATCTTCTTCTGGAACATTGTTTTGAAATGCAGTCTTCATGTTTTTTTCTGACAACGAGTTACATATCTTCAAACAAGCTCTATCAGATCCTTTCGTCAAAGACCCCAACCTCACTTTTCCAGTGCTTTCAAACCATCGGCTAGACCCCAAAGCCATTATGGCCATTAGCTAGGTCAATCGAAATCGCGGCTAAATAGGCAATCGTCTCCGTCATTTTTTGTGGATTTTTGATCACTTTGTGGTGCCAACCTCCCAAACCTCACTGCAGCAAAAACACCTCGAATTTTAGCAAAAAATTAAGATAAAGCATTCTTCATGACTTGATTTATCAATGTTAACGAGTTTCTAGGCTTTACTGTAAAACATTTTCTCTATTAGAACCTAACGACACCTAATGAAAACATGTCATGCTGGAAGATTTAAGAATCAGACCAAAAAAGAAGGAGCTCGAGCAGAAATGTTTATGAGGATGGTAATAATATCTCTCGACTTAATTTCATCGCAGTTCATCACTCAACGTATATTCTACAATACCTCCGACAAAGGACTCATTCTAACCTTAATCCGGCTAGTGGATATGGATAGAACAGATACCGATCTAGCTCGGACAATTCGTGGATTTTCAATTCAGCTAGATGTCTGCGGTTTCGACCTTTCCAGTCTCGTCAGCGTAAAATCTAATTTCATCGCAGACACCTAGCGAGACTTGGACAATTCATGAATGATCCAAGCTAGAACGATTACTGATTGAGTTAAGACTGACTCAAAGCTGGTTTGGGATTGCGTAAGAGCTCTAAATGAGGTGGGCACCCAAAAGAAATTAACTTTCGTCAAGGCCTTTCATAAGAGCTGTCCCTTCCTTCGGCATCACCAAATCGCGGACATATAACAAGTCCAAGGAATGGTGGAAAAGATCACCAGGACAAAGGCAAGCAAAGGAGTTCCTAAGGAAACACAGGCCCGAGTTTACTGAAGACCTACTGATTATTATTATTATTAACATCGGCCTGGGAGATGATGCTCTCTGCAGATTCTGTCAATAGGAAGAAGAAATCCCAGTTCATGTTTTGTGCCACCGCGATGCCCTAGCGAGGACAAGGTTTCTAGCAATATCTTCAGAGCCTTTGTCTCCGCTCTAACATAGCTCATTTCCCAATACTACGCTTCTTATAATAGAATCGTACCAAATCCAACCTGTTAAAAACAACCTGCAGATGTTTCATTAACTCGACAAAAAAAAATATCTGAATATTTCAAATTTATCCAGTTTGAACGCAACAATTTTAAGATTCCTTACCTCGTCTCGTTTTCCATTTTAATTCCATTAAATCCGAGAGGAAATAAACCAATTCCTCCTTTATAATTACTCGCCTCTTATTATTGTTTTAAAGAGAACCAAATACGAAGACACCAACAACAACAGCATCAGCCCTTATTAATGTAGTAGCATCGCAAGGGCGCCAGTAACAAAAAAAAAACAACATCGAAACGATCTTAACCGAACACCTATCTACGTAAAGCGATCCTCCTCGTGTATATATATATATATATATTTGTATCTGTATACAAGGGGCGCGAAAGCTTAATGGAAGGAGCTGGAAACAGGCGACGAGGAGAAACAGCGCTATGCTTTCTAAATTCCTTTAATAATGAAAAGAATCATCGTCAATTTCAGAAGTGGAAACAGAATTACGCTGAAAGCTCGGACCGCTATAAAAACTACAGTTTTCATTTGAAAAAAGCACCCGGAGACTAAGAGAACGAAAAAATATTCGCACGCGGAAAAACTGTTTTGTTATTATACCGATTTCCAGGGCTCCCTTTTCTCCGTTCTTATTGGTCCGGGTGAAGAAAGAAATTAAGTGTGTGTGTTTTTTTTTATCGTCCGTCGCCAAAGTAGAAGTGTAGTTTTTATTTCTGTTTTCCGGGCAAAGCTTCTTCTGCAGGCGCCTAAAACGTTTACTCACGTTTGCGTCCCGGAATTATCGTAAAACAAGGACGTAATATACAATGATAACTGGAATATCTCCAGGTAAACAAGGGAGATACGGTACCATCCATTACCAATTCACTTTCCATAGATAACCACATAATGTATGTTTATGTATTGCAGTACCTACCAATTTCCACAACTAAGATTGTAAATCAGGCGACTACCACTGTATGTGTCACTAGAAAGGAGGAGGAATATTATATGAAGCTAGATACATATGTAAATACGTGGGTACAACATGTGGATATACATACTATGTATATATGGAATATGTATGATGATACGCTCGTTCGATATGGATATCTGAGCCGGTGGTAGTCTATTTTATATATGTAGTACATGTATGTAGTTATGTTCAACTATAGGAAGACGAGTCGTTTCGATATTGACAAATATTCGATTTTGAGCTTTCATGCTGCAGTGCACGCTTGGATAAATTTTATTTAGGGAAATTTATGCTTTTAATCCGATTCAAGACATCCCTGTAAGAATACATGTTTTCTTAAGATTAGTTGTAATAAGTGACGCGAAAGCAAATTGGACACAATGATTGTTGCATGTTCGTTCTTAAAATTGGAATAGAAAAAGTGAGGAATAATAACATAATCTAGGAACCATAAAATTCAGGGTCATCAATGGTGTCCTTAACAACGACATCAATCATCTGCATAAGCCAAAACAAAGCTAGACGTTGAAGCCAGATCATTGATATACTACAAGATACGAGGGAGCGTTTTTATATTCGCGGAATGGGGGATAAGGGGTGGAAATAAAAAAACCAAATTATTTTTCTTTTTCAATATATTCACCTGCAAGACGGATACATTTTGCACATCTTTCAATTAATTTATTTATACCCTCATAAAAAAATGATTTCTCTTTATCTGCAAAATACGCCGAAACTGCCTCCTTGACTTCATCATCGGCAGTAAATTTTTTACCCCGCAGCTCTTTTTTCATTTTCGGAAACAGGTAATAATCACTCGGGGCCAGGTCTGGGCTGTAGGGTGGGTGATTCACAATTTCGAAGCCCACCTTATGCAGGGCAGCTAACGCAACGCGGCTCTTGTGGACGGGCGCGTTGTCGTGCAAAAGCAGCACACCTTTCGTCAATTTTCTCCGTCTTTTCTCTTTAATGGCTTCTTTTAGTCGCTCTAATATTGAAGCGTAATATTCTCCGGTTATAGAAACACCTTTATCTTTATAATCAATCAACAATATTCCTTCCGAGTCCCAAAATACCGTTGCCATGAGTTTCCCAGCTGATTGTGACACTTTAAATTTCTTAGGAGGTGCTGTGCCCTTTTTATGCCACTGCATTGAGTCTTGTTTGGACTCAGGTTCATAATGATGAATCCAAGTTTCGTCTCCAGTAACAATTCGACTCAATACACCATCCTTGTCTTCATTACAGAGGTCCAAAAATGTCCGCGAACACTCTACGCGCTGTTCTTTTTGCGGCGGCGTGAGCATTCTCGGCACCCATCTTGCGCTAACCTTAGACATGCCGAGATGATCGTGTAGGATTTTAAAAATTGTTGTATCGGATACTCCAACCATTTCTGCGAGTTATTTCTTCTTTAGTCGAGCATCTTCGAGTACAATTTTTTCAACTTTTTGGATAAGTGCTGGCGTGGTCACCTCAATGCTCCTGCCCGGCCTCGGGTCGCCTTCAAGGGATTCCCTTCCTTGTTTAAATAAACTATGTCACTTGTACACCATGGTTTTTCCTGGACAAGAGTCTCCGTAAACCAATGACATCTCATTCGTTATGGTCGCGACTGATTTTCCTTGCCTGGTAAGGAACTTTATAACGGCACGATATTCGATTTTTTCCATATTTCACTTTTCACTCCTGATTATGTTACTTGGTTGACGATAGCTCAAAGACTAACTGTCTAATAACAATGAAACTTTGTATTTATACTAACTATGAGTCGCTGCACAGGCCACGCCCCCAATGCGCCTAATCACCCCCCTACAACCCGCTCATTCCGCGAATATAAAAACGCTCCCTCGTAAGTCGCAGATTGGTGTTTCAAATTTAAATAAAGATATATCCGAGAAACATTTTACTGGACAAATGTGCTCTAAGGACTGTTTCTAAATATTTATCACGATTATTCTCTAAAACGAAACATGAAAAAACCAAAATTAAAGGAGTTACGAAGTCTACTTCCTAGAAGCACCAATGCCGTCAATTTGACCGCAGCGTATACGTTTACCTTTTTTCGCGAATGATAGGGTATTTTATAGTTCGGAGAATTGACCCGGAGAGAATTCTGCGAAATATGGAATGTAAACGGGTCGATGGCCGCAGTGGTTAGGCGGTTCAATTCTCTGGAAGGACAGTGACATTTTTTCAGAGAGTTTAATCCCGGATCGACTTGCCATTCGCTGTTGGGAGCAAAGTGATTAACAGCGCGGCATCATAAAAGGCGATATGATGCTGTCGTAAAGCCATTTGAACACAACTTACACACACCAAACTACACCGCAAGAGTTGCATTGATACATCTTACGGAGTCACTGCAACTAACCACCCACCACACATTAAAAAAAAAAAACAAAAAACAACGTTGTGATTACTTTGGCTCTCAGTTACTGCCTGTTTTTCGCAAGAAGAATGTCTCATCGTGGACTGTCATACGAGGAATTATTGGAGGAATTGAATCATTTACCAGATGATGAGTCGGATTGTGAATTACCATCCAATAATAATAGCACCGATGAAGACTCGGATTTTGTGATAGATGTGCCACAATCTCAAAAATCGAGCAGCGATTCGAATGTTGGATGGAATGTTGAATTGTTGGATGCTCATACTCTCAATGAATACTTTGTTTCCTTCTCGAATATACAGGGTGTTACAAATTCGCGGGTCACCATTGGGATCTCGAAAACGGTAAGAGATACAAAGTCGGTTAAATTAGGGCAAAGTTTTGGTTTTTGCTGCTGAACAATAATCCGTTTTAAAAAATTTCCTATGATTTGTAGTTTTTGAAATATTTCCGAAAAACCGAAAAACACACTTTTCTTTTTTCTTCTGTTCTGAAGTTATTATTGCAGGGATCAAAACAAGATTAATACATTCTACAGGCACTTTTTTGATCTCTTTACGAAGGTGTTATTAGATTTTGCTTAAAGCGTTTCGTCTCGCTTTGACCACAATCAACTTCATTTTTTCTTATAGCCGCCATATTAGATCTTGGCATCATTAAATAGATCAATTTTTTCTGATATTTTTTCATGTGTCTTGACATTTCTCCGCATAGTTTAGTTTGTTTACTGTTTAATCATACTGAAAATCGTTTTACTTATTGCAATGGATTTTTCCGATGAAGAAAAACGCTACATGTTAAAGTGTTATTATGCTAATTACAGCAATTCAGTAATAGCGAGCGCAATTTACTTTCAACAATATCCAGAAAGACGACAACCACATAGAACATTCTTTAGTAAATTAGATAGGAACATTTCTCTTTATGGATCTTTTCGTAAAATTCGAAAGAAGTATGGAGATCGCTCTAATAATAATGAGAATGAACAAATTTTAGAAGAGGTAATTAATAGTTTTTTATTTTTTAAATGCATAATATTCTCTTAATTGTTACTTTATTTATAAAAACGTATAGTTTAAATAAAAGTCCAGTCAAGAGCTGTTTTAACAGTTTCAATTTTCTTTTATAATTTCTTCTTTTAGATTAACAATAACCCGTCCAATTCAACCCGACAAGTTGCAAACACTATCGATGCCGCGCATCATGTTAAAATTTGGAGACGCTTGAGAAAGAACAATAAATTACAAATGCTACAAAATACACGTTTCGCACGCTTTACTTCCTGGGGATACCGAAAGACATTTAGAATGATGTCATTGGCTTAGCAACAGAGACGGCAATTTTTAAAAAAACATTATTTGGACGGATCAAAGTAAATTTACAAATTGTGGATTATTTAATCGAAATAACGAGCACGTCTGGTCGCTTGAAAATCAAGAGTCAATAGACCAGTTCGAAATCAAGTTAGATTTGGCTTCAATGTTTGGGCGGGAATTGTGGGAGAACAAGTAATTGGCCCATTTATTTATGAGGAAAACCTAAACTCAGAACGATACCTAAATTTTCTTAGATCTACATTTGCCGAATATTTGGACAATATAAATTTAAGGAGACTTCCAGAATTATGATTTCAACATGATGGTGCACCAGAGCACAATGCAAGGGCGGTGTGTGATCATTTAAACGAACAATTTCCAAATTAGTGGATTGGGAATCGTGGAGTAGTACGTTGACCTGCAAGGTCACCGGATCTCTCGCCATTAGATTTTTTTGTGGGGTATTCTGAAAAATAAGGTTTATGCTGAACCAGTTACTTTACTACTACTCTGAAAATTTTGTTTTGTTTGTGAACTATTAAATTTGTAGACTATAATAATTATGAATATGTCTATCAAGTAGGTACTTTCAGAACTGTCGAGTACACCGTTATTCTTTCTGGTTTAATTCGTTCGTGTTGGTCACGTTTGGTATCAATGCAATGTGACGAGTATTTTAAAATTATTCAGAATTTCAAAGAAACAGACTACAGTATCGACATTGTAATACATATTTTGGGTACTTTTCTTTTTGTGAATGTTATAATACCTACTTAATTTTTCAGCAATTAGCTGGATATTAAAAGTTGTTAATGAGACTGTTGTTTTCTGAATTTGTACTAAAATTCTGAAATTCCTACTTCCTTCGAATTTTACTAAAAGATCCATAAAGAACAACGTTTCTATCTAATTTACCAAACAATGTTCTATTTGGTTGACGTCTTGATGGATACTGTTGGAAGTAAATTTCGCTCGCTGTTACTGTGTTGTTATTATTATAATAAAGTTGTAACATGTCACGTTGTTATGCGTTGTTTTCATCATTTGAATAAGTTTAAAACGAATTGAATTTGAGTAAACAAACTAAACTATGTGGAGATATGTCAAAACGTTTTGTTTCTGTCGTCACAGCACACCATATTTTTCTTAGTACTCGGTGGGGCCCTTTAGGTTGGCTAGGATCCAACGCGCCCATTCGTTGACCTGCACGATCTCCTGACTTGACACCTCTAGATTTTTATCTTTGGGGCTTTGTAAAGGATGAGGTATACAAGCAGCGATATCGAAATATGATAGAACTCGAAACAAGTATTAGACAAACACTAAATAATATTTCTGGTCGAACTATTAGAAAATCTATTAAACAGCAAGGCAACGTATTTGAACATTTATTAAGTTAGGCAAAATGTTCAATAGGTAATAACAAATGAATTATTTGATTATTGTGTTTATTGTTTTTGAACCATGAACATTATATTTTGTTATTATTTTCCATGATCAAACAGAATTAAATGTTAACAAATTTCTTAAGCTTTAAACGCTTCTCATTTGTTTATTTCTTAGTTAAAGATAGCTATGTATTTCATATTTTTTGTTCAAAACATTATGCTCTTTCCAAATACGTACAAATATAACATTATAATCTATGTTTTTTTTTTGTTAATTTTAATAATGTTTCTTTGACATCGACTAAAATCCAACACAACGACTTTAGCTGCTTTCGATTTGCCACGATTCTCACCTCACTTCACTTTTCTCACTAATAAGCATCGTTTTATTTGCAAGTGAGTAAGTGATTTATTTTGCTGAAGTGAGAATCATGTGAAAATGAAGTGAGAAGTGAGGCGAGGAAAAGTGAGAATTGTGGCAAATCGAAAGCAGCTTTTATTATTCACTTAAGGATAATAGTGTATTCACTTGACGAAAATAGTTTATATCACAAATAAAATTACCTTTCTAAATATGTACAAATATACAGAGTGCTCCATTTAAAAAAATTATAAATTTTCAAATTTTTCAAAAATACGTAATTCAATTGTTATTTCATGAACTGCATACGAATCAGCGTTAAAAACACTAGTACTTTGCTAATTTGACCAAAGCTGTAGCTCCAAAAATATAGCTCCAAGAATAATGGCCTTGTCAGGCTCGGCACAAGACATAAAAAATTCAATTGTTGGACTGTCTGATTCACAAAATATCAGTCAGAATTGAGGGTGGTATATTAAGATTATTAAAACTGGAATTTAAACCTATAATACGACGTGGCGAGTTCTAAATTGGTTAGAGTTGACCATAATATAGAATAATAATATAATAATAAAGAAAACTCACACAGCAGATGTCACCATTGTGACAATACCACCTCACTATAACCATAAATTGCAACTGCTAGGTAAGGTAATCTTCTTCTTGTACAGCCTATCACGCTGCTTGTGAGATCTACCTATTCAAGCGTTGACCAGATTACGTCACTTCAAAAAAGGATTTGTTAGGATAGAACTTTCTAAAGTCATTGGTGACAGATTGGGCATCACAAGTCCAAATCCCTATTCAAGAACAGGATAAGGAACGACTTTCAGGAGCAGATGACGATAATGCTTCCCATCACAAATGCCCATCTGAGGGAAACTTAAGAAAGAAAAACAAGAGAGAAGGAGGCATCAAAATTACTGTTAATTCCCCAAAGAATATGTAAATAATTTATGACACATCAAGTTCAGAATGAGAAGGAAGTGAAGATCACCTTTAACTTTTAATACCTAGACGATATCCGTACGTGAAATTGACCCCCGCCTTAACAACATCTACTACTCGTTAAAAATACCGGTACCAACATATATACGAAAGACGCAAGATTTTATCGCTGTTAGTTTCGTAGTTAATTTTCTTTAGCGGCCGCCTGGTAATTGTACATCTCGAGCCCTGAATTTATTGGGGCAATTTGTAAGCCTTATAAATAACTCTGCACTACACGTTTAAGTCCTCCCACAATTTTAACGCTTCTTACTCTTAACGCGAGAGAAACGGGTGGAACGATCTCCATCCCCCCCCCCCCTCCCACCGAAAACGATACACACTGAGGAACGGCAGAGATGAGCGAGGGTATTCTGCTGGTGTAGTGGAACTCTCCAAACGCCTGTACAAATATTTGAGGATATTAACTTTAATCCTGTACACATCGTGGACTAGTAAATATACGATATATGACTTTTGATGGTAAACGGTGTTTGTATGGTTTTGATGTAGGTACCGAAGATCGGTCTTCATAGTTCGCAACCTTGCGTTTTGTTTGTCTAAGTATATATCCGGATTCGTTTAAAATGTATTTACATTTCTTAGTATGCATTAAAGGACCTTGTTCTAATTAGATCCTTTACGAATGTTATCCTATTATCACAAAATTCCTAAATAATTATTTTTCTTACTACCAGTTAGGTAGGTATCGGCAGAAAACTAAGTACCTTATCACATAAATAGCTAATTTATTTTCAGTTACATTATTACGAGGGAGCGTTTTTATATTCGCGGAATGGGGGATAAGGGGTGGAAATAAAAAAACCAAATTATTTTTCTTTTTCAATATATTCACCTGCAAGACGGATACATTTTTCACATCTTTCAATTAATTTATTTATACCCTCATAAAAAATGATTTCTCTTTATCTGCAAAATACGCCGAAACTGCCTCCTTGACTTCATCATCGGCAGTAAATTTTTTACCCCGCAGCTCTTTTTTCATTTTTGGAAACAGGTAATAATCACTCGGGGCCAGGTCTGGGCTGTAGGGTGGGTGATTCACAATTTCGAAGCCCATCTTATGCAGCGCAGCTAACGCAACGCGGCTCTTGTGGACGGGCGCGTTGTCGTGCAAAAGCAGCGCACCTTTCGTCAATTTTCCCCGTCTTTTCTCTTTAATGGCTTCTTTTAGTCGCTCTAATATTGAAGCGTAATATTCTCCGGTTATAGAAACACCTTTATCTTTATAATCAATCAACAATATTCCTTCCGAGTTCCAAAATACCGTTGCCATGAGTTTCCCAGCTGATTGTGACACTTTAAATTTCTTGGGAGGTGCTGTGCCCTTTTTATGCCACTGCATGGAGTCTTGTTTGTACTCAGGTTCATAATGATGAACCCAAGTTTCGTCTCCAGTAACAATTCGACTCAATACACCATCCTTGACTTCATTACAGAGGTCCAAAAATGTACGCGAACACTCTACGCGCTGTTGTTTTTGCGGCGGCGTGAGCATTCTCGGCACCCATCTTGTGCTGACCTTAGACATGCCGAGATGATCGTGCAGGATTTTAAAAATTGTTGTATCGGATACTCCAACCATTTCTGCGAGTTGTTTCTTCTTTAGTCGAGCATCTTCGAGTACATTTTTTTCAACTTTCTGGATAAGTGCTGGCGTGGTCACCTCAATGCCCCTGCCCGGCCTCGGGTTTCCCTTCCTTGTCCTCCCAAGGGATTCCCTTCCTTGTTTAATTAAACTGTGCCACTTGTACACCAAGGTTTTTCCTAGACAAGAGTCGCCGTAAACCAATGACATCTCATTCATTATGGTCGCGACTGATTTTCCTTGCCTGGTAAGAAACTTTATAACGGCACGATATCCGATTTTTTTCCATATTTCACTTTTCACTCCTGATTATGTTACTTGGTTGACGATAGCTCAAAGACTAACTGTCTAATAACAATGAAACTTCGTATTTATGCTAATTATGAGTCGCTGCACAGGCCACGCCCCCAATGCGCCTAATCACCTCCCTACAACCCGCTCATTCAGCGGAGATAAAAACGCTCCCTCGTATGTTATGTAATTGTGTTTAATTTATGCAATACTTTACCCTCCATGAAAATTTGGTTTTGATGAGCTTGCTTCTATAAAATGTGTCCAAGATGACTTACCTGAAACAAAAAGAAATAGATATCAATTTCAAAACTATATTGTTTCAGATTCAATAATTATAACCGTCAAAATACATCTGATAGCTGCAAAATAATAAAATTGAAAAACTTATTTTATCATTTTTTTCACGTAAGTAGCTTGATCCGAATGAACGAGTTAGCTAGAAGAATGATTAAGAGGGCATTGGTCTTGTCCAAATGTTTTGTTGGTTAGATTTGATCGGGTTGTTGTAGTATCTTTCAGGATTTCAACCTTCTGATGATTCTTTTTGATTCAAGTTGTTATATTTGCTATTTAAGTCATACCAACCGAAATTATATACCGGGTGTCCCAACAAAGGTAGCGAGGTACGGTATTAGGGAAACGGATGTACCTAGAAATTTGAAACAAAAAAATTGTTGAGTAAATCGGCTAAGATAAAATGCTGGAAATTATTTTCGAGTTTCTGAAATGGCCTCCAGGGAGCGTAATTGCCATCCTGAATTTTAAATCGTGTTTTCTGCAAAATTTTCTTATATTAATGATAATCATAGTGAATACTATTTTAAAGCTGAGACAAATTCAAATATTTTATGTTAAATGCTTTTTGCTCTATCTCTGAAAAGAAAGTGGTGGGGGCGCTAGAATATTTTCGGAAATTAATGTTGCTAACTCTAAAAAGGCTTAACGTATCTTAATAAACTTGGAGTCGTCAAAAAGGGAGTTGCCTAGACTATCAATTGAACTGTGAGTGAGGTGATTATGTTTGCTTACCTTGCCGCTAGATGGCGATTTTTGACATAATCGCAAAAAAAATACCTTACTGCAAAAAAATTAAATGCAATGATATCACTTTTTTTACGTCATTACATAGTCAATCAAGAGCCTAACAAGCCAGTGAAAACCGCATCTCAATATCTTTATCCTAACCTAAGATATGAATAAAGAAATTTATACTAAAAAAAAAATTACGTTTTGGGAAGCATTTCCACTTTAAGGTTTGTTATTAATGTCTAGTTATTCCTAATTTACCAAATAAAATGCTAATTTATTATTTGGGATGCCAAACGATATTTTAAATCGAAATAAAATTTTGTTATTTATCTTTGTTACTTTTTTTTACAATACCTTCGAAAGCCAACAGGCCAAAACAATTATAAAATAATAAGTGTAGGAACAGTAAGGAAACTAACTTAAAGTCCAACGAGCCGCAATGCTTATAAAATAATAATAAATTATAGAATATATGAAACTAATAACTTGAGAATGATAAAACACAACAAGGTTGTTCGAAAGGAAAATCAAAAAGTGTTTATAAATGTCCAAAGTGCCTTCCGTCATTTTCTATGCAGGAATTTATCCTGCGTCGTGTATTTAATACTGCTGTGCTGGTTTCAGCTCTTGAAATATTGGCTACAGCATTTCGGATACGATCAATCATGTTTTCTGGGGTAGTAGGGCGAGTCTGATAAACAATATCTTTTATTCTACCCCAAAGGTAAAAGTCAAGGACAGTAAGGTCTGGAGATCTGGCAGGCCATGGAAACAAACTGCCCCTTCCTATCCAACGGTTTGGATAAACTTGGTCTACAAAATTCCTGACTTGTTGAGAAAAGTGTGCAGGGCATCCGTCGTGTTGCAGCCACATATCTCTTCTCGTTTGTAAAGGCACGTTTTCTAATAAAATTGGCAAGTGATTTCTTAAAAAGTCCAAATAAGTTTCGCCATTAACATTATTATTAGAAAAAAAATGGTCCTATAATTCGATCGCCTAAGATACCACACCAGACGTGCACACTCCAACGAATTTGATAGCGTACCGCACGCATCGAATGTGGATTTACTGGCGACAAATAATGCATATTATGCAAATTGACTCCTCCATTGCTTGAAAAAGCAGCTTCATCGGTCCATAATATTCGAGATAAAAAATCGGGATCCTCATCCATCATAGAATTCAACCAATTACAGTAGTGGTCTAATCTCCTGTCAAAATCAGTTTCTAAAAGAGCCTGATGTAGTTCAATATGATAAGGGTGTAGATACTGATCTCTTAGGATTCGTTGTACCGATGATTTACTAATTCCTAAGTCCAAACTTATTCTTCTTAAACTTAAATGGAGGTTAATGTTAACATAGGCAAGAACATTAATGACGTTTTGTTCGTTCCTAGCGTGTCGATTTCTTCTAGGCACTGGATTAGGATGAACTCGTCCTGTTTCGCGCACACATCTACTTAAGCGTCTAAATACCATTCTACTAAAATGTCTTCTATTGGGATAATTTGCTGCGTACACACGCTCAGCCACACAGGCGTTTTGATGACACTGGAAAAACACGTCCAACATGACGTATGCTTCCGAAATTATATACCGAGTGTCCCAACAAAGATAACGAGGTACGGTATTAGGGAAAGGGATGTACCTAGAAATTTGAAACAAAAAAATTGTTGAGTAAATCGGCTAAGATAAAATGCTGGAAATTATTTTCGAGTTTCTGAAATGGCCTCCAGGGAGCGTAATTGCCATCCTGAATTTTAAACCGTGTTTTCTGCAAAATTTTCTTATATTAATGATAATCATAGTGAATACTATTTTAAAGCTGAGACAAATTCAAATATTTTATGTTAAATGCTTTTTGCTCTATCTCTGAAAAGAAAGTGGCGGGGGGCGCTAGAATATTTTCGGAAATAAATGTCGATAACTCTAAAAAGGCTTAACGTATCTTAATAAACTTGGAGTCGTCAAAAAGGGAGTTTCCTAGACTATCAATTGAACTGTGAGTGAGGTGATTATGTTTGCTTACCTTGCCGCTAGATGGCGTTTTTTTGACATAATCGCAAAAAAAATAACTTACTGCAAAAAAATTAAATGCAATGATATCACTTTTTTTACGTCATTACATAGTCAATCAAGAGCCTAACAAGCCAGTGAAAACCGCATCTCAATATCTTTATCCTAACCTAAGATATGAATAAAGAAATTTATACTAAAAAAAAAATTACGTTTTGGGAAGCATTTCCACTTTAAGGTTTGTTATTAATGTCTAGTTGTTCCTAATTTACCAAATAAAATGCTAATTTATTATTTGAGAGGCCAAACGATATTTTAAATCGAAATAAAATTTTGTTATGTATCTTTTTTTTACAATGCCTTTAAGGACACCATAGTGTTTAATATCTGATATTAGTACTACGTTGTGATATTGTCACCCGTTTTCAAATATTTAGTGTTATCAGATATTTTTTTTATTGAAAGTTAGGTTTTCAGTCAATAATCGATTGCTGAGTACCAATTTGATTAATTATTGACGTAATGTAAGTAATAAAATTCTCTGACAGAAATCATTCTTTTCTAATTATCAAGATTGCCATGAAAACAAATAATGTCGTTTATATCTGACATAACTCTACGCGTTTTAAAATAATTGTCTTAGGTACGTCGATTGTGTTTACTGCATTAAAAATGTCTTATTCAACTGCGGAAGCATACGTCATGTCATGTTGGACGTGTTTTTCCAGCGTCATCAAAACGCCTGTGTGGCTGAGCGTGTGTACGCAGCAAATTATCCCAATCGAAGACATTTTAGTAGAATGGTATTTAGACGCTTAAGTAGATATTTGCGCGAAACAGGACGAGTTCATCCTAATCCAGTGCCTAGAAGAAATCGACACGCTAGGAACGAACAAAACGTCATTAAGTTTAAGCCATTTAAGTTTAGGTAAAATAAGTTTGGACTAAGGAATTAGTAAATCATCGATACAACGAATCCTAAGAGATCACTATCTATACCCTTATCATATTGAGCTACATCAGGCTCTTTTAGAAACTCATTTTGATAGGAGATTAGACCACTACTGTAATTGGTTGAATTCTATGATAGATGAGGATCCCGATTTTTTATCTAATAATAATAATAATAATAAATCATTTATTGGCAACAAAAATAAATACATACATCACAAGAAAAAGCAAAACAAAAAGCCAACAGGATCGTCGTCAGTAGCTCAAGAGAGCATCCTGCTATTAATGACGACCCTTCAAGATAATACATCAGCGAAAGAAAAAAAAATTGCAATGAGTAGTAACGTAACTAAATAAAATATTCAATTAAAGGTTGCAAAGAATTGCTCACTCTTAAGCAGATCCGAAACAGAGCGTCTAAAAGCAACATAGCTGAGCTGCTTGACAGAGACGGGCAACTGGTTAAGCATACGGGCACAATGGTACCTGAAACCTCTCTTAAATTGCTGGGTGCGGTGTTTAGGAATATCAATAATATCCTTCCTACGGATGTTAATGTTGTGCACGTCAGTTCTAAATTTGATTTTATTAGTAAGATACGGCGGAACATTATTGTTAACAATTTTATAAGCAAAACAAAGAAAATGCAGTTTCCTGCGTCTAATCATATTGAGCCATCCCAATTCTACAAGCTTATAAGAAATTCTATGTTTTCTACGAATACCAAAAATAAATCGCAAACATGAATTCTGCGCCACCTGAATCCTCCGAATGTCGGCCTGATCCAAGCAGCTTCTATAAACTGTATCGCAGAAATGAAAGTGTGATAGTACCAAAAAGTCGCAAAGCTGCTTCTTAACATTCACACACACTTCATGCCTATGAGGATACAACATTTTCAAATTGCAGTAAGCACGACGAATACACAAATTAATGTGGTTTTTAAATCGTAAATTATTATCAATGTGTAATCCTTAAGGGCAAGTTGAAAACCGTTAACGTATAATTTAACATCGTCAAGAACACGCGAGCGACTACCGGCACCACCGAACACTACACAGCACGATTTTCCCTCATTCAAAGACAAGCAGTGACGTCTAGCAATATCAAACAAACCTTGTAGATCTTGATTAATCTTTTGAATAACAACCTGCACATTTTCAGGAAAAAAGGAAGAATACAACTGCGTATCATCCGCATATAGATGGTAAGAACAATAAAAGTTGTGGAAGAAAAATAAGTGAGACGTGTAAATAAAAAACAGTAAGGGTCCTAAAATAGAGCCTTGATACAAACTGTATCCGAACCGGAAATGCCAACAAAAACCCGTTTCTTCCTGTTCCTCAAATAACTCCCAAAAAAGCCAACAGGACCCATTCCAATGAAGTGGAGGATACTCAGCAAGAGATTATGATTAATAATAAAATCTCGAACATTATGGACCGATGAAGCTGCTTTTTCAAGCAATGGAGGAGTCAATTTGCATAATATGCATTATTGGTCGCCAGTAAATCCACATCGGATGCGTGCGGTAAGCTATCAAAATCGTTGGAGTGTGCACGTCTGGTGTAGTATCTTAGGCGGTCGAATTATAGGACCATTTTTTTTCTAATAATAATGTTAATGGCGAAACTTATTTGGACTTTTTAAGAAATCACTTGCCAATTTTATTAGAAAACATGCCTTTACAAACGAGAAGAGATATGTGGCTGCAACACGACGGATGCCCTGCACACTTTTCTCAACAGGATTTTTTTAGACCAAGTTTATCCAAACGGTTGGATAGGAAGGGGCAGTTTGTTTCCATGGCCTGCCAGATCTCCAGACCTTACTGTCCTTGACTTTTACCTTTGGGGTAGAATAAAAGATATTGTTTATCAGACTCGCCCTACTATCCCAGAAAACATGATTGATCGTATCCGAAATGCTGTAGCCAATATTTCAAGAGCTGAAACCAGCACAGCCGCATTAAATACACGAAGCAGGATAAATTCCGGCATAGAAAATGACGGAAGACACTTTGGACATTTATAAACATTTTTTGAATTTCCTTTCAATCAAGCTTGTTATGTTTTATCGTTCTCAAGTTATTAGTTTCGTAGATTCTATAATTTATTATTATTTTATAAGCATTGCGGCTCGTTGGACTTTAAGTTAGTTTCCTTACTGTTCCCACACTTATTATTTTATAATTGTTTTGGCCTGTTGGCTTTCGAAGGTATTGTAAAAAAAAGTAACAAAGATAAATAACAAAATTTTATTTCGATTTAAAATATCGTTTGGCACCTCAAATAATAAATTAGCATTTTATTTGGTAAATTAGGAATAATAATTAGACGTTAATAACAAACCTTAAAGCGGAAATGCTTCCCAAAATGTAATTTTTTTTTTAGTATAAATTTCTTTATTCATATCTTAGGTTAGGATAAAGATATTGAGATGCGGTTTTCACTGGCTTGTTAGGCTCTTGATTGACTATGTAATGACGTAAAAAAAATGATATCATTGCATTTAATTTTTTTGCAGTGTTATTTTTTTTGCGATTATGTCAAAAAACGCCATCTAGCGGCAAGGTAAGCAAACATAATCACCTCACTCACAGTTCAATTGATAGTCTAGGAAACTCCCTTTTTGACGACTCCAAGTTTATTAAAATACGTTAAGCCTTTTTAGAGTTATCGACATTTATTTCCGAAAATATTCTAGCGCCCCCCACCACTTTCTTTTCAGAGATAGAGCAAAAAGCATTTAACAAAAAAATCACTATGATCATCATTAATATAAGAAAATTTTGCAGAAAACAGGGTTTAAAATTCAGGATGGCAATTACGCCCCCTGGAGGGCGTTTCAGAAACTCGAAAATAATTTCCAGCATTTTCTCTTAGCCGATTTACTCAATAATTTTTTGGTTTCAAATTTCTAGGTACATCCGTTTCCCTAATACCGTACCTCGTTACCCTTGTTGGGACTAACGAATCGTTACCTAAATATCCCTACATCATTCCCGACCAAAATCAATTCCTATCAAGCCCTCCTCGCCCCTCATTCACGAAAAATAAAAACTGAAATTCTAACCGACGCGACTGTTTGGCGCCTTCGCTGTGCGGTCCCTCTCCTTTTCTTTTTCCTTAACATTCCACGCAGCCAGGATTCTACCCCGTTCCGAGTTATTCATTTATATTAGGACAAAAACCAGAGACTTTCTTGAGATCCGAATATCTCCGCGACGTAGAGAGAGAGAGAAAGAGAAATTTCCCCAAAACCACCACGAATAATTGAATCTTATCTTTAGAAACGGCGTCCCTTAGATTTCAGTTTCTCCTCCTTTTTCCCACTCCAGACTCTCCTTCAGGAGCCCATCGCGTCGCCCTCCCCCAAACAAAACTCTTCGGAGCCGATAAGAGATGGAATCGCAGTTTATCAACTCTACCGAATCCGGTTTCAATCCTCCGGTGTGGTTCTTCTTCTTCGCGAGGAACAAGAAAATTATGGATTGCACCCATATAATTAGTGGGAGTTCAGATAAATCGGAATCTTTGACGAGGTACCTAATTAATGTGGCAGATAACGTTCGAAGAGGGTGCAACGTTTTGGACCTCTCGAAACAACTAGGCGATGAATTAATTATGTTATCGTGCAAAAATTAACTTGTTATTAACACCGGGTTTCAGTTCAAATTCTTAAGTCTATAAGGTCGCATCTCCGTTAATAACTGGATTAATATTCAAATTCGAAATGATTAGTGTTTGTATCCGACGTTCATCTCTGTCATAATAACGACCGACGACGTTCGTAAATGCTGTATGCGGTTAATGTACTAGTATTACTGAATATTTGGAATTATTACTCGGAACAATCCCGACTGTTAACAAAGTATATGTGCCCACATGGTTTAGATCTTCATCCGACCTTAATTGCGGTCGCTGGGTTTGGCTTCTCTGTCAGCTCTTAATATCCCCGCGATTAGAATAATTATTATTAATAACAACGTTGTGGTTGTACACTGGAGATCATAAATATCTGCTCTTTCTTAGGTTTAGTACTCAAGTTTAATAACTAAATACCGGTCTAACCATTTAATCAATTTTAATTATATTGTAACATAGAAAGAGCACACAATAGTTATTTTATTGACACAACAGCAAATTGACATATATCATAAATTTGACATTATTATTGGGTTGCCCGATTTTGTCAAACTGCCCCCTCCTTCAGAGATAGTTTCGTCCCGAAACAAGTTGTTCTCGGTCGGACGATGTCGGAGGCGGTTCCCCTGTTACATTGCGACGTCATATAGAAGTAACAGTCTACGGTTTCCTGTTGTTGGACAGGATGCGAACATCCAGGCTGATGGGTACAGACCAGAATCTCAACACCAGTATACCGGAACAATATCTCTAACATGTTCCTCGCGATTCTCCAATTTAGACGATCTAATCCACAACCCAATCGTGGTATCGCTATTTTCACGATGTCATCTTCTAGCGCCTGCTTGCGTAGATGGACCAGAGCTACCCATAGGGTCTGATAAATTGTTTTTTGGTAGGAATGTTATTTTGTTACCAAATAATACATCGATTGACCATGGCTCTTGATTCGCAGTGTTGTGCCCACTTCCGGCCTCTGTCGCAATAATTCGTTTCGCTTGCCAAATCTTTCCTTAAACTCTTTGGCAATTCCTTTCGACATTCGTAGATCTTGGGCGACGTAATGGGCCTTGACGCTTCTCGGTGATTATCCCAAATCTGGCCTTTCGGGACTCGGAATATTCCTCCATGAAATCTTCGAAACTGGGGTCCATGTACAGGGCATCCGTCATGCGTATGTCAGCATTTTCTTCGTTATCTCCAGAATAGGGAACCAATCGGTTGTAGTGAACAACCTTTGGTTTACCATGGGATGCTCGTCTTATACGATAGATCACATCGTTGATACGCTTCAGTATCTCGTATGGTCCTTCCCAATGTTTCTGGAGTTTCGGGGACAAGCCTCGTCGACGCTGCGGATCATACAGTCAAACCATGTCTCCTGCTCGGTAACCACCGTTTTCAGCGCTAACGTCGTAGTTGTCTTTCATGCGATCGCTGGCATCTTGAATGTTATGTCGTACTTGCTCGTGAATATCGTCAAGCCTTCGACGAAGGGTGGTAACATAATCCTCCCCTGCGAGATTTTCTCCAGGCCTACCGCCGAACTTCAAATCACATGGCAGCCTCAATTCCCTGCCGAACAGCACGTTTGCTGGTGATTGCCCAGTTGTCTCTTGAATCGATGCTTGGTACGCCATCAAAATAATGGTAGGTATTCGTCCCAATCCCTTTGATGTTCGCAGACTACCTTGGACAAGTTCTTGATCATGGTCATGTTCATTCTCTCTACCATTCCATCCGACTGTGGGTGTAAAGGGGTTGTTCTCGTTTTTCGGATGCCCAGTAGTTCGCATATTCTCTCGAAAAGGTTGGATTCGAAGTTCCGCCCTTGATCAGAATGGAGCTCCAAAGGTACGCCAAAACGACTGACCAACTCCTTCACGATAACATCTGCGACCGTCGCCGCCTCTTGATTGGGAAGGGCAAAAGCTTCGACCCACTTGGAGAAATAGTCCATTACTACGATGATATATTTGTTTCCGCTGTTGCTTTTTGGAAAGGGGCCAGCAGCATCTATGGCGATTCTCTCGAATGGGCTTCCCACATTGCATTGGCGCATGGGCGCTCGTCGGCGCCTCTGGGGTCCCTTACTCCCAGCGCAGTTGGCACATTTCCTGCACCACTTCTTCACGTCGCGTGAGCAATTCACCCAATAGAACCTCTGGCGCACTTTCTCCAGGGTTTTATGGATACCAAAATGCCCTCCAGAAGTTCCATTGTGGAGCTCTTGCAATATTTCTGATATCCTTTTCTTGGGGATCACCGTTTGCAGTTTCTTCGCTGAACCATTTTGGTTCTCCAGGATACGTTTCAACAGGTTATCCTCCACGACTAAGGATTCCCATTGTGCCCAATATGATTTTACTTCCTGCGAATGGGAAGCAACTTCCTGCCAAATTGGTCTTCGCCCATTCTTCTTCCAATCTAGTAAGACTGCGAGAACAGAATCCGCCTCTTGGTCTGCGCGTAGATTATCAGGTTGCCACTGATTATCAACTACAGTAGTTCTCGAAACGTTGGTTGTCTTGTCTTCGATTCTGTTACAGTGTCGAGAGTCTTCTGGACATGGTCTCCTGGAAAGAGCATCCGCATTTCGATGTTTTAGTCCCGCTCGGTGTTCAATCTCGAAGTTATATTCTTGCATCCGCTCAATCCATCTGGCTATTTGTCCTTCTGGATTCTTAAATTGCAGAAGCCATTTCAGGGCGGCATGATCAGTGCGAATCAGAAGCTTCTGTCCATACAGATATTTGTAAAAGTGCTCAATCCCACTTCTGACATCAATTTTAACGTAACTTGGATTCGAATAAAAGTCGTTTAGAAAGAGCACACAAAAGTTATTTTATTGACACAACAGCCAATTGACATATATCATAAATTTGACATTATTATTGGGTTGGCCGATTTTGTCACAATATTTTATAATTTGACAGTTGTCAATAAGATTTTGACAGATTTTAGGAATAGTTGTAACAACTTGTACAACTGTTTAAATGTAAAAATAATTGCATTTACAATTGTACCATATTGTTTTTGTAATCTGATATCGTTATAACTTGACAGCTGTCAAATTTATCTACAATTTCGCCTGTTAGAAACATTTTTATAGGTGATATGCATCTAAAATTATATTATTTGCCAATCTAAGCTGACTTTAGATTTGACACATTTAATAATTAGTAATGTTAAATGAAAAATGTCATAAAAATCTTGTATCAATACAGGTGAAACTAAAGACTTATTTATTTTATTATTGACAATTTGTCAGCTGCTAAAAGTATGCTACACTCAAAATAATGGTACCGTCAGATGTATTTGGACTGCTCTAGTTGTCAAATATGAAAAAATATTTGTAATTTTATAATAGCTGCCAAATTGTAGAAGAATTGTAACGTTTGGAACCGTTGAAGCTGTCAAAATGATTGCATTCTAATCGTAATTCTGAAAATCCGAAAAAAACAATTTTTGAAATTCAGCATATGCTGGAATTTATTTGACAGAATGTATTTAGAATTTGGCAGCTGTCAGGGAACATTTTGACAGTTATAACCTCCAAAACGGTAAGAAATTGTAGAAATGGCTTGTATTTACAATTCGACAGCTGTCAGAGAAATTGTGTGTGGTATTATTATGATGGTATTGTTCACCAAGGTGACAATACCCTGTAAGAAACCCTGCGAGGATGCGTAGTCTATTTCTGCTTAGTTCTAGCAAAGTTTTTGCCCTGTGCTTGTTGTAGCTTCCAAGGAAGATCTTGGAGTGTCTCAAACCAGGGAAATTCTTCCAGAGGGATGCTCTGAGCCTCTCTTCTCAGCAGGGTTTAGATTATACAGGGTGTGCTCGTCACTTTTTTCCAACAGTGTAATACAAAAAGACCTCCTAGCGAAATATTTCTTCTGATTTGTGTATTCTGATGTGTTGGGTTCCAATTTATTTTTGGAATTATTGGAAATAGAATCAGATTAGGTTTTATTATTATGTATTAAAGTTGTTGCGTTAGCTTTCCTATTAATATTAATAAAAGTCACCCCTAATATGTCAATATTTCCTAACAAAACTACGGAAGTAGTCATCAATGTCTAAACAACAGAAAAGCCTCTTCATTCAATAAATCCACTTAAATTTTCAAAGCTCGCCGTACGAATACACACACACACACGTATTTCACGTAGATAATATGCGTCTACGCGTACTACGATGATTCCATTGTTTTCTCCCTCCATTCTAATACAATTTAAACGTCCATTAGTGCTTACTTTCGACAAAGAAAAACACTAATTCGACTTAGTAAGGCCGCCTTCTTTGATATGCAAATAGCTATCGCTCGGACCGTGTACGCGTCATCTATGTTATGTATGTATGTTATGTATGTATATGTAATAGACTATATATAGTACTTAAAAGTGGCTTTGATGTTGTATATACTATATTAGTAACAGTTATGGAACTGTGATTTATTATTAAACAAGATCCCATTTCACGTTACATAATTCCATATTATAAATTTCTATTTTATTTTCCGCGTTTGCACAGGACGGTTATACGGTTATATATTTTCAAATTTTTACTTCACGAACTGTACACGACTAATACGAAATCCGTTCAGAAATTATGTTATTCATAACTTTGATAGCGAGAAGCGTCGTAGCCGTAACTATGTATGCATGTAACAACTATACGGCGCCGTCTTGGCAATGCATATAAGTTTCCCCGAACCAATCTAAACTGCATACGAACAAACGTTACATCAATTTAAAACGCTATATAACTTTAGTCCGCTTGTTTCGTACGATGTGCATCTTACCGGACACATTTCTTCTGGTTACGTATGTATCTTATTTGCGAGACGAAATGTGCGTCTAGCGATTGTCCAATAACAGAAATTGGTATGTATATGGATGTGATTTCTACGCTCTAAATATTGTGATGTATGTACTTATGTATATCCGTCTAGTATATGATCGGAAATCAATAAAATATTCCGTTTACTTCAAGATATCGTATACAAAACATGTACCGCGAGACTAAATATTATATTGATGAGAGTTTGCCATGGAGTCGAATATGTATGTCGTATCTTATTACATTTTTTTAAAATTCAATATGATTAAATTGTCAGGTTAAGTGTCACACTGACATAAATATTCATCAATATAGATATTTTCTCTCTGAAATCTTAAGTAGCTTTTCAGTTATGGTTTTCACAACAGCTCACAAAACTTACATGATTGAAGCATATTTTAGAACAGGTGTGCAAGTTAATGGAATTTGGCAATACAGTCAGCGTGTATGTTTGGACAATTTTCGTGAGCACTTCCCAGACTTAGCAGTATTAGAACAGGATTTTTACATGTGCCTTGCACATAGTGTTGGTGTATTTCGCGAAACTGGATCTGTAACTCATAAAAAAAGGTGCTGGTAGGCCAAGTATTCGTACAGAAGAATTTATAATTGATGTTCGTAATCGTATGGAACAGGACCCCACAAAATCTTTGAGACATCTTTCCCAGGAAATTGGAGTTTCTTATGAAACATGCCGAACCGTTTTAAAGAAGAACTTGAACATGCATCCATATAAAATGCAAACATATCAAGCCCTTTTGCCAACAGACCACGCCAGACGTCTTGCGTATTGTCAGTGGTTCATCAATAATTTAATGAATAACGACCTGCTTAACTTAACATTTTTTTCTGATGAGGCATGGTTTCATCTTTCGGGGTACGTAAATTCTCAAAATATGCGAATGTGGAGCACTGATAATCCACATTTTTTTGTTGAATCTCCACTACATGTTCAGAAAATTGGTCTCTCGTAGACGAATAATTGGACCGATCTTTTTCAATTTCACCATTAATGCAGAGAGGTACAGAAATAACATATTGGATGATTTCTTTCAACAACTTCACGAAAATGAACTTCAAAACGCTTATTTTCAGCAGGATGGGGCAACAGCCCATACGACAAGAGAAACTATAGCCTTTCTCCGTGAGTTTTTTGATAATCGACTTATAAGTTTGCATACGGAAGTTGAATTTCCTCCGAGGTCACCCGATTTGACTATTATGGAAAAATAGGATTTTTAGAACGCCTGTACTTAATTTGCAAGAACTGCAACAGAGAGTTATCGAGGAATGTGCAAACATAACACCACAAATGCTGCGAAATGCATTTGATAGCATGAACAGGCGCGTAAACTTGTGCATTGAACAAGCCGGAGCTCATTTTCAACAATTATTGACAATTTAATCATATTGAATTTAAAAAAATGTAATAAGATACGACATAGGTATTCGACTCCATGGCAAACTCTTATCCATATAATATTTAGTCTCGCGGTACTACTCTGTTGGTTTTAGAATCCAATCTAGTTTAACTTTAACCTACTGAACACCAAACAAGTTTTAACTAAAACACCGACGCGTTTCAACAGCAATGCTGTCATTATCAAGGCGATAATAAAACTAAATTAAAATAAAATCTACAAAAACAGGTAACCTAAATGTTATGCACGGTCAATCCGATACGCAACATTAATTTCCGATTAACGAAAACAATGACGAATGAGGGATATGTCCGTTGTCACATTTCATTACACACGACTTATTTTTATATATTTCTAAACTTTCGAAAACATTTAGAAACTTACAATTGTTTATTTGTCTAATTAATTTAACATTCGTATGATCGATGTTGTGATCTCTTTCAAAAATGTGTTGGGCAACGCTCGATTTCTCAATTCTATTACGAGGGAGCGTTTTTATATTCGCGGAATGGGGGATAAGGGGTGGAAATAAAAAAACCAAATTATTTTTCTTTTTCAATATATTCACCACCACCATATCATATACGGATACATTTTTCACATCTTTCAATTAATTTATTTATACCCTCATAAAAAAATGATTACTCTTTATCTGCAAAATACGCCGAAACTGCCTCCTTGACTTCATCATCGGCAGTAAATTTTTTACCCCGCAGCTCTTTTTTCATTTTCGAAAACAGGTAATAATCACTCGGGGCCAGGTCTGGGCTGTAGGGTGGGTGATTCACAATTTCGAAGCCCACCTTATGCAGGGCAGCTAACGCAACGCGGCTCTTGTGGACGGGCGCGTTGTCGTGCAAAAGCAGCACACCTTTCGTCAATTTTCCCAGTCTTTTCTCTTTAATGGCTTCTTTTAGTCGCTCTAATATTGAAGCGTAATATTCTCCGATTATAGAAACACCTTTATCTTTATAATCAATCAACAATATTCCTTCCGAGTCCCAAAATACCGTTGCCATGAATTTCCCGGCTGATTGTGACAGTTTAAATTTCTTGGGAGGTGCTGTGCCCTTCTTATGCCACTGCATGGAGTCTTGTTTGGACTCAGGTTCATAATGATGAACCCAAGTTTAATAATAATAATAATAATAAATTGCCTTTATTAAGATGACAAATAAAAAATGAATACCTGGCGAAGTCTAGCTTATGCTACTCCAACTCAACCAGGATCCATCAAAAACAAAAAAAAAAATACAATAACCTCTACACAGTTTCTTTACAAAAAAAAAAATCAAAGAACAAAAGCAAAGCTATCAATTGACTACACAGTACCACCTATTGCAGTGATAGTAAATGAGACCTGAAAGCGACTCCAAAACTCCGAAGGCCACCGAGACTCTTCACACTGTTTGGTATCGAGTTATACAACTTAACCGCATTGTAACTAAAAGATCGCCTGAATAGAGATGTATGGTGACGAGGGATAGTAAGTTGAAACTTATATCGACTATTGAGCACATGAATAAAATGTCGCGGTATGAGAAAACCCGTAATTGGAGCAGACTCAGAAACAAAAAAAAGAAGCTTATGTACAAACCTACCCAAGTGCAACTTACTCCGGTTCTCCATATTTAACCACCCTAAGCTGGTAATTTTTTTCGATACATTATCAAATTTCTGAAGACCACAAACAAACCTACAACAAGAGTTCTGAAGTTTTTGCACCCTGTATTTATCAACTGAAGTTAGACAAGGACTATAGATAAAATCACAATAATCAAAAAGAGAAAAAATTAGGGTTTCACAGAGTCGTTTCCTTAAAGCTGAATTCAAAATATGCCTGTTAGTGTATAACATTTTCAAGGTACCATAAGCCTTTCTAAGTAAATGAGATACGTGATCCCCGAAGCGTAAATTAGTGTCTACAATTAGACCGAGATTCCTTGCTGCAGAAAGAAATGACAAAGCAGAGCCAGAAATATGTAACTTAAGATTACTCCTCAAGAACTCGACCCGATTCCTTGAGCCAAATAATAAAGCGTTGGTTTTTTTTGAATTGAGCACAAGATAATGTTCAGAGGAAATTTTAGCAATTAGATCGAGATCACCATTAATAGTATCCATCGCTCGTTCATAATCAGCAGAAGAAAACGAGTATATTAATTGGGTGTCATCAGCATATGCCTGTATATTACAGTTTTTAATTGAGTTTAAAATATCAGTAGTATAAATAATAAAGAGTAGAGGACCAAGTATGGACCCTTGAGGTACTCCAAACAAAACGCGCACTTCATCAGAAACCACACCCTGATATGAAATTTTTTGAGTTCTGTCAGACAGATATGAAGTAATTAGTGACAAAGAATTTGAAGTAAATCCATAATATTTAAGTTTTGCTACCAGTAGCTGATGACACACAGTGTCAAAAGCTTTGGAATAATCTAAAAGGATAAGCACACTATTCAAGCCGGAATCCACTGCAGTCATGATATCATTTAATACAGACGAGAGACCAGTCGCAGTATTAAAACCCTTCCTAAAACCAGATTGATTATCAGATATGTACTTATTAGAAGAGAAGGACTCATACACTTGATTATAAAGTATTCTCTCCAGTACCTTGGAGAGAACAGGCAAAATACTGATTATCCTCAGATCAGAAAAATCCCCAGGATCAGCTACTTTTGGCAGCGGAAGTCCTAAAGCTGCCTTCCAGATAAGAGGAAAATACGAGTGTTCAATACAGGAATTAATAATATGTGTAACATACTGATCTACAAATGGACTAGCATATTTCAACATGGAAGAAGATAGGCCATCACATCCAAAAGCATTGGTCTTTATTTTATTTAAAATACAATGAACCTCCTCAATAGTGACTAGCTTAAATTCAAAATCGATTAAATTATCAAGTCTAGCATTACTATAAACATCAACAAGCCTGTCACTTTTGTCATTTGCTGACTGTATGAATGTAGCAAAGTATTGATTCATCTCAGAAACGTCAGTCAAATGCTCAAGCAAAGTATAATCAGATGATGTTTTAATATTCAAGGATCTAAGAGAAGACCACAATCTCGAAGAATTACGAGAACTTGAGATAGAATCCAAATAATTTCTTTTTTCCATTCTAAGCATTTTGACTGCAAAGTTTCTGAGATGTTTATACCTAGACCAATTTTCAGGTGATTTACAGATTTGAAATTGTCTAAAAGCTGCGTCTCTAAATTTCATGTACATCTTTAAATTTTCTGTCAGCCAGGGAGCTCTAGGCTTAGTGACCCTAACTTCTCTGACAGGAGCGTAAATATCAAACGCCGACAGTAAGAAATAGTTAAAAATAGATACCTTACGATCAATGTCTACTTCCTCAATAAGAGTATACCACGGTAGATTTTGCAAGTAGTAACTGAAACACTCATAATTAAATCCAGTGAAACTTCTATATTTGATCAGTTTAGGTGGAGGCTTAATGGTCTTGATTACCAACTCACAGAAGGCCAGGCGATGATCAGATATAAGATCTGCAGATAAAGTGCCAGACACTGTCACTAATTCAGGGTTCGAGATAAAGATCGGATCAAGAAGTGTACTAGAAGAAGCGGTGATCCTAGTGGGTTCATTTATGATCTGAGTCAGACCATACGATTCAAAACAGGCAAGAAGAGGATTATGCGAGGGCAACTGATCAACATTAAAATCACCAGCACATAAAATACAATCTGCAGATGGGGAAATACACGAAAGAATATTGTCAAGATCAGGAATTAAAGCATTAAGGTTTGTTCTAGGAGGTCAATAAAAATTTCCAATAATAAAAGTTTTATTTAGAAATTGAAATCGAAGTAGAATGTATTCTAAGTTATTATTCGGAAGAAGTTCAATATCAAAAACTCGACACTCAATGGTAGACTTAATATACACAGCAATACCCCCAAGCAAGTTTCGTCTCCAGTAACAATTCGACTCAATACACCATCCTTGTCTTCATTACAGAGGTCCAAAAATGCACGCGAACACTCTACGCGCTGCTGTTTTTGCGGCGGCGTGAGCATTCTCGGCACCCATCTTGCGCTGACCTTAGACATGCCGAGATGATCGTGTAGGATTTTAAAAATTGTTGTATCGGATACTCCAACCATTTCTGCGAGTTGTTTCTTCTTTAGTCGAGCATCTTCGAGTACAATTTTTTCAACTTTTGGATAAGTGCTGGCGTGGTCACCTCAATGCTCCTGCCCGGCCTCGGGTCGTCTTCAAGGGATTCCCTTCCTTGTTTGAATAAACTATGCCACTTGTACACCATGGTTTTTCCTGGACAAGAGTCGCCGTAAACCAATGACATCTCATTCATTATGGTCGCGACTGATTTTCCTTGCCTGGTAAGGAACTTTATAACGGCACGATATTCGATTATTTCCATATTTCACTTTTCACTCCTGATTATGTTACTTGGTTGACAATAGCTCAAAGACTAACTATATATTATATACCTCCATCATAATTCTTAAGCGTTTTTTTTTTGCTTTTAGATTTAACGCTTTTTCGCTGTCAGATTTAACGTTTTTCTTGGCCCGTTTTCCTTTATTCGTAGATTTCAGCTCAGATTTTGGAACTACCTGTCGTTTTAGGCTTGATCGCTTAGGACTTTTATTCAGTGATTCTTCTAAATCACTTTTGTAGGGCGAAGAAGTGATGACTTGGAATTTGGACGATTTTCTTCCGCGAGTGGCTGTCTTCCTTTCTACGGCTGGCAGTGGCAAAATATCAAAAGGAGGTACAGTTTTTACGAACAGGTTCTTTGTTGCAGGTTCCGTCTTAGATATTTATTTAGTGTAGCCGGTGGTAGGACTTCAGATTCATTAGAACTACCCGCATGGGCTCTATCTCCGATAGCTGGCGAAGCTTGGGCAAGGAAGCCTGTGGATGTCGAAGTTCGTGGAAGAGGTGTGAGGTTAATATTAGTTTCTGTCCTCATTTGTAATGGTGTTAGATTACAGTTTTTTAGGGCTTCTATTTCCTCCGCTATAAAGTCTGCATCGCAAAAAAATTTTCTATTAAAAGGTAAAATCCCAGTAGCTCTAAAAGAGAGAGAGATTTTAAAAAAGCTTTCCCTAGCAGCTCGGCCAAATCAAATTGACCAAGAGCTCGTTGATTAGTTTGAAGCCAATTTCGAATTTCTTCGCTGTAATAGAGCCAAGTAATGTCTCAGGTAGGTTTCACAAAATCAATAAAATGTCTCATGCAGTCCGCGAAAAGGTTCTGTTGCACCCACCCACTGGGATGAATTGTGTACGCAGATCCGGGTGATGCAACTCTATTCTGAACGACTGACAAACTAGTTTCATCAACATAAAAGATTCGATGGGATAAAATGTTATATTTGCTGTATTCTTTCTCCAGGTTGGTGAAAAACTCCTCCACATTTTATTTATTGAAACCCAAAGCTCATGGAAAGGAAATACCAGCTGGTCTTCTAAGTAAAAGTACATTTCAAGTATGCGTGACATAGAAAAAAGTACATTGCATAGTGCCACACAATAGAGGACACTAAAATAAGAAAAAAAGTTCCTATGAACATGGGTCCGCAAGACCTTCGGTTAAAAGATACGGGGTGTTGATTTTTTTTAAATTTATTTGCAAAAACAATGATTAATTAAAACAAAAAATTAAGTTTTTAGAAGATGTTCAAATTGTTGCCCTTGTACTTCAATACATTTTTCCATTCTTCTTCTTAATGATTGACGGCATCTTTGAAATATTCCTGGGTTATTACGAAATCTATCTGCCGATTCCATAATTCTTATCCACAATTGTTCTTCATTATGTATTTCTACAGCATAAACTTCATTTTTCATAAATCCCCAAAATGAAAAATCGAGGGGATTAAGGTCGGGACTACGAGCTGCCCCCCCTCGACCAATCCACATATTTCCAAATCTCCTGTCCAAATATTCCCTTGCCACTCGAGAAAAGTAAGCTGGCGCCCCATCATGCATGTAATACATTCTTCCAGTAATGGCCAATGGGACATCCTCTAATAATGTGTTTAAATCATTCTCCAAGAAATTTCGGTACAGTGCACCTGTCAATCGATTGGGCAATCGAAATGGGCCAATTAAATAATTGTCCACACATTAATTGAAAACCCATATTGGTGACTTCGAATTACAGTTTGACGAGGATTTTCATCACTCCAATAGTGCATGTTATGTAGGTTCAGTATACCATCACGACTAAAACCAGCTTCGTCAGTAAACAAAATTGATGAAATAATGTTTTGTCTTTGGTTTTGCAACCATTGGCAAAATTGTACACGAGGAACAAAGTCATGTTCCAATAGTGAATGAATTTTTTGGAAATGATATGGGCGAAGAAGTTGTTCTTTGAAAATTTGTCTAACTGATTCACGGTTAAGGTTTCGTACCGCTGAGCTTGTTTTTCTGGTGCTTGTTCTTGGATTATTTTCTACCATTCGTAAAACAGTTTCTTCGTTTCGCACAGTGCGACGAGTTCTGGAAACCCCACTATTCAATTTTGGTGTTCGAACATTAGGAACCTGTCTTAAAGGATATCTTCCTCGATAAATACGTTGAGCTTCGTAAGAATTTGATCTAGCTTCGCCGTAACAAATAATCATGTCCCTGTATTCTTCAAAAGTGTAGTGAACCATTTTTGAAAGCAAATTTGAATAATGAGTGAGAAAACCAATGAAAAACTTAATCACGAACACAAAATTCCTCAAACAACAATTACATCAGTTTGACAAGTGTCATTATGACACATTATTCAATTGTTATTTTTTGATTAATTAGCGTGCATTGTCGGCTTTCAGATGCATTTGTACTGGAACCATAGATATTCAAAAAAAAAACAAAAAAAAAATAAAATTCAACACCCCGTATCTTTTAACTTTAAAAATAATAAAACCCAACTTCGAATAAAGAGAAATAATAATAATAAAAGAGAATGCTCTTTTGAAGGAGAGGTGACATAACCATATTCGGACCAGTTCCTCTATTGTTTTTGTTATTGTGTTAAGTTATGAGGTATCCAACGACAACAGACTTTGCTCTCATCCAAATTATAATGTAAAATCTTGCTTATTGCAGTCATCCCAATGCCCAAGGTGCTCTTAATAATCCCATACGTGATTCCATTGTCGTCTTGAATCATTCTTCGTACGGCGTCTACATTTCTTTCAGTAATGACCCAGATTGGCCTCCTCTGAGAAGGAGCTTGATTGAATTGCCCAATTGGAATTAGTTTTGATTTATAATTAATGCACACTAAAGAAATATAAAGGAGTTCGAGAAATTAATAACAATAATAAAAACTAAATTCAAGATTAAAAATCCATATCGCTATTGCCATTTTACGTTCTTATTTTAACTATAAATCCACATAAATTTATACTCGAACGCGATATTTTCTTTCTACACGAGCTATTTATAACAAGATTATCTTTCAGGTCAAACCAATAACAACTAACAGTTGTAAACGACTGGTCATGACCTATATCGTACGTTGATTTCTTCAAGCCACTACTGGTATTCGGGTTATTATATTTCCTAGTATACTGGTCACCTATATACATACATCAATACACGCATTACAAATGACTCAACTATAAATAAATTTAATCTTTTCAATGTAAAAAAAGATGCTTACGGTTTAACGAGCGATAGTATTTGTTATTCATGAGCCATTATCATTCTCCTATTATATATACAGCACTTAAGTAGATTTTTGATTTCACAGCAAAGCCCAACAACTCGGGATTGCATTACGACAGCACGCTATAACTGCATTATCCACCATTGTGATATCTGATCTAATTGAATTATAAGCACGTGCACTATCAATGCAATTAGGCGATGCGCTTTGATGTTTGTACAGTAAAGACACATCGTTACAATACCAAGAACATAGATCAGGATATTGGGTATTAGTAATACACGGTTATATCGATAATTCTACTCAGTGTGATGGTACCTACAATAGTACACACAATAGTACAAGTGCAGTTCAGATATTAATGTGGACAAATTCATATGCATTTGGTGCATTTGAATTTAAGGAATTTTAAACCTCAGTAGGTAGCGTAGAAATCGTTTTACAAAAAGAATTAGGTCTCAAGAAGGTGGCTGCATGATGGGTACCGAAAAAGGTTGACGCCCCAGCAAAACCACATTCGACAGGTCACTCCAAAGATGAATTGGGCCATCATTAAGCGAAATCCTAACAACTTCCTAGCAAGATTCGTTGCCGTGGATAAAACCTGAATGCATCATTATGATCCTGAATGAAAAAAGCAGAGCATGGCATGGAGACTGAAGGGTTCACCACCCCCCTCAAAAGTTTGGTGCAGCAGCATTTGCGAGGAAGATCATGGCCATGGTTTTTTGGGATTATCCTTATAGATTTTTTACCACTGGACTTTACCATCAAAGAAAAATGGAGAGGACACGCACGAGTTGTATTCCAATTCATAATGCAGGTTTCGACATTTTCCAAAAGCTGCCCTATCCTCCAGATTTGCTTCCAAACTCAAAGAACACCTTCCTGAATTTAACTTTCGCAACAACGCAACATAGGGAACGCCGGCAACCATTGACCTGAAGGTTAAAAGATTTGTTTCGTGACGTATTACGATTTTTCTATTCTCGAAATCAACCTCTGGTGGCGTACTATGTCGAACGCACGAGCGATGTCCAAAAACTCCGTTCCCGGGCTCTCCCTTTTCTCAAAGGCTGGTTGTGTAGGTCTGTGTGGGCTGGGCGTTAATCTGAACAACTGATGTTCGGTGGAATGTCCTTCCCGAAAACCAAATTGTTCATTCTGTAAAAGTTCTTGAATGAAGATTTCTTCTTTAAGCCTTCTCAGAACAATAGCCTCAAGGACACAAGAAATTAAGTTTTGGGTATGGACACCACGAATTTAAGAGATTTTAAACTTCGCAGGGAGACCTGTGAACAAGATGTTGCGTTGTGACTTCTCAATAGGTAACACAGAAATCATTTTACATAAAGAATTAGGTCTCAGAAAGGTGGCTGCACAGTGATAAGTTTGGCCATCATTAAGCGAGATCCTAAACACTTCCTCCTAAAATTCGTTGCCGTGGATAAAACCTGGATGCACCATTATGATCCCGAATCAAAAAAGCAGAGCATGGCATGGAGACTGAAGGGTTCACCACCCCCCTCAAAAGTTTCGTGCAACAGCATTTGCGAGGAAGATCATGGCCATGGTTTTTTGGGATTATCCTTATAGATTTTTTACCACTGGACTTTACCATCAAAGAAAAATGGAGAGGACAACGAGCCTATCGACACGAGTTGTATTCCAATGGTCGCAATTCATAATGAAGGTTTCGAAATTTTCCAAAAGCCCAGATTTCCAGATCTCCAGATTTGGTTCCTGGTAACCTTCGTGTATTCCCCAAACTCAAAGAACACCTTCCTGAACTTCACTTTCGGAGCGACGCAACATAGATGATAGAGGTGAAGCTTTCCAAAGTCGAGCAAACAATTTCTTGATTTAAAATGTTGCCTGTATGCATAGGATACAGTGCTATTGGTTGTTAATAACATAGAAATTTCATCCATCTTGATCACTTCATATGTAACACCTAGAGGATGTACTAGCTTTCAGAATAAATCCCAACCAACTGAACCGCTTTCAAAACCAGCTCTCAATAAATTAAGCTGCTTTCTAGTTACCTCCACAATCATAATTCAGTTTTTCGATCCAGTGTCGTTTCTTATGGAAAAATGAGACCCAAAATTGACACTGCAGAGAACATTCGCCACAGTCTCTCAGCCATTTCGATATAGATTCCTACTCCAACAAAGATCATCCATCATCCATTTTGGTCTTAAATTACGCCAATCTTAAATTGATCCCAGCAGTTCCATCTGGAGATCTAAAAACTTTAAAAGACCAACTTGGTATTATGATAACTGGAAAAGATTTTGAACATTTAGTTGGTGCTTCTATTGTCCAAAAATGTACTGGGTTAAGTATTATATAGTATTATATCCGACCTTTTCGAAAGTTCCAAAATCATTTCAGAAATGACTTGATAATGTAATACCTCCAAAACGCTTTAAAATACCAGGCGCTCATCGTTACGTAAAATTCATACCAAGCCCATACAGTAGTTGTCAGTCAATGGGTTCGAAAGAATGATTTATATATCGTCGTACAGCTTTTGTACCCTTACCCAAAAAAAGATGTCAAAAAAAATGCCCTAGAAATGACAAGATGACAATGTCCTTGTTATCTACCAAAAACAATCATTGAAGTGGCTTCCTTTGATGGACTTAACTAACATGAAGACCCTATTTGAATCGTTTGGCATCGACCATATCTTCGAACTATTGTTCCCAGATCCCTTATTCCTCAAGTAATGACCCCTCCTGCCTAGAATTCGATGAGAGGTGAAGTGTCGATTTTGTTCGTCTTCCTATGGCGTGACCTCAATGGCTAGGACTCTTCAAACTTGAAGTCAACGTGGAGGGGGTTTTCAGATCGTCCCAATTCCTTCAAGGGTCCTGCCAGGTCACCAGGTGGTGCTTCAACGAGAGTACGCCAAAATCTTCTCGGAGCTGTTAGTTAGCTGTTAATCTAAGAATATAATTTTGGGGAGTTTCAAAACGCTTGCCATGTTAGACCACGAGAGCATGCCATACGTAATAGTCGACCCCAAAAAAGAGCAATATATCAGAATTTCATTTCATTTTTTCAACGTGTTGCCTGAAGGTTATTAGTGCGTCAAGTATCATGCCCAAATAAAGGCTCCAAGGCAGTCTGAAATTCCGGATTGTAATATTGTCTGGGGGAGGGTGACGTCCCCTTGTGAATGGTGTCAGCTTCACACTTAGAGTTGTTTATGCGAAGACGCCATCTTGAGGACCCATCCAGTATGTCTCGGAAGGTCGCACGTGTATAAATGAGGAACAGACTTGGGTCCCTCGGGAACGCCGGCAACCATTGACCTGAAGGTTAAAAGATTTGTTTCGTGACATATCACGATTTTTCTATTCACGAAATCAATCTCTAGTGCCGTACTATGTCGAACGCACGAGCAATGTCCAAAAACACCGTTCCCGGGCTCTTCCTTTTCTCAAAGGCTGGTTGTGTACGTCTGTGTGGGCTGGGTGTTAGTCTGAACAACTGGTGTCCTTCCCGAAACCCAAATTATTCATTCTGTAGAAGTTCTTGAATGAAGATTTCTTCTTTAAGCCTTCTCAGAACAATAGCCTCAAGGACACAAGAAATTAAGGAAATCGGCCTAAAGTTGTGGGTATGGACACCACGATTGATCATTTCCAGGTATTCTGGAATTAGTTTCCAATACGCAGTCAAAGATAAGCAAGATAATCAATTCCTGTTGGGGATTACCGACCATGAAACCAAAAGGTACTTTTTAGCTCCAATATCTTGATTTTGATCACTGTTTAAGCTGTTAATACTCAAGTGGTCACAAATATTAAGCCTGAAACAACAATATCTAGGAAAATCTGGACGAAAACGAGGGCAATTTTGAACAGCTACCTTTAAATCTGGTTTGAACCAATACGCTTGTTTTAAAGAATCCAACCTACTATATCTGATGCTATCAGTATTACCAATGGTGCAAATTTCAGTTTTTAATTTAATTGATAGTCCAGCCACATATGGATTTCCCAAAAATTTCGACTCACCTCGTTGCAACGTAAAAAGCAAAGGGGAAGCGGTGGAAAAAAAACGCATAATTCAATTGTATATGACGCTAATATAAAAATCGATGGCGGACGATCCTATTCGGGTCCCCAACGGGAGAACGAAAGGAGGGCAAAAAAAATAGCGAAGGAAGAACGTTGCGTACATGCACGCAGCCCTTGGGTAAGGCCGTGCTCTCCAGGTTCGGCGGTTTCAGGTCCCTGCAGTTCTCGCACACAGGAGGAACCACATAAATCTCCTGCGGTGCGTGCCGCGCGATTCCGAAATGAAACTTTACCGCTTACATTTTAATGTATGTAGAAGTTTCGGGGTAACCGGATATAAGAGGAAGAAGCGAGGTCAAGGGGTCGGGTCGGCTTCTACAGACGACCGACACAGCCAGGCACCGCAATGATATATAAGCTAAGAATGGGAGGATTTGGTTAAATGGCGCAACTAGAAATAGTATAGTTGGTTGTTTTAGAACAAGAAAAAGATGACATCAGGTTTGAGCTGGCCATTTTCATCACTCCTCGCGAAAAATTTGATTAAAAAAAAATTCGTGACAAACCCAATCAAAGTCTCCTGAATAGTTCTAGAAAAGATCAACCACATAGTTAGAAAGCAGTACCCAAGACTTAATTACAATTAATCTATAGCGGAACTCAGCCATAGGAGGTCCAGAGGAAGGACAATTTTTGACCTACAGTCCCCACTATGTAACCATGATTCTTTCAATGAGGTTCTATACCAATAAAAAAGTTCACAAGTTGACAAGAATCTGTCAAAAGTGACAATACTGTTACAAGTCAATTGTGAAGCAATCAGATAAAAGCAGATACCTAAATCCGTTCTAAACAGTTTTGAAAGTTTTTGTCAAAAACCAGGTGGATTTGTCTTGTTTTTAAGTTTGTAATATCTGGTTTTGCTTGACCTTCTAAGCAATCGCGTTTTCATCTTCATCTTCTTTTGAGTCATCCATACCAACATTAGACAAAATTTTTCTGTACCAGTCTAAGATTTCATCTTTCTCACATTTAGTACCAAATTGTTGTTTCATCAGGTGACGAAGAGTGTTTTTCTTATTGTCTGGAAGAGTGCAATATTCGCTTGTAGTCAGACATCGATTTTTTCAGATTATCTTGTAAACTTTTAATATTGTACAGCTTCCAGTCAACACCAAGTTGTTGTCAAAGTTTGTGTCCAAATTCAGAATATATTTTTAAATATACTCTTCTTTCTTGACAAGAGTAGTATTTTTGCGTAAAGTCTCTTCTACCCGCCCAAAAACCCTGTCGGCGGGCAAAAAACTATGACCTTGGATTGGGTATGTGATTTGAATTTCCTGAAGTCCAGGAGGAGACTTTAGCTTGAGCCAATAACTGAGAGCATGAATAACATGCGAATTCTTATTCTGCCCTCCACAACCATAGCAGAATAATCTCACCACTCTTATATCATCATATTCTAAAGAATCCAGATAACTTAGGAGTGCAGAACCAATTTCCGGCTAGATCTTATGTCCATATATAGAAGGTTGGAGACTTAGAGTTCATTCCAACGCAGGAAAAAACGTAGAAACTTACTTGATGCGAGTAAAAGGTGTCGGAAATGGAGGTACCTGGTAGAGGTTGTACCTGTTGCATGTCAAAACAAAGCGTTATTGAATTTGGGGGTATTTCTTTGACCAACTCATAAAAAGCTATAGTTCAATCATAATGTCAGATTTTTTCTTTGCATCTTTTTTCATCTTGATGTTATGCTTGAGACGAGTACACAATGAACAACAATCTCCTCAGGTGAACCTGAATAATTTTGCAATGCTTAAATTAGCAGGGAAATAAACTTTTTGAAATTTTGACCGGTTGTAATGGCTCTCTATTCCTCTTACTTCTCCAATAAATTTCCTGATGCTATGTTTTTTATGTTTTGATATTTTAGAAATTTAATCCCCACCACGATTTTCTTTAGGTGATTTCCCTTCATGAATGGTTTTTGCGATAGTATTAATGCGATTTTTGGTAATCCCCAAAACCATGGTAAAAAACTTTTGGCAGACTCTAATCAACTTATTTTCTTTATTTTTTAGATGGTAAGTGATATTAATAGAAGGAGATTTCGATTCGTTTTTGGCAGAGCGATTTCCCATTACTGAACAAATATCCATCATATGACAAAGTTTCACATCCATTATAAGAGGAAATATCAATTCCTCCTGGTTCTTCCAATTTTTTGGTCAAAGACTGGAGTCACCGAGATCAAATCTAATAATTCAATGGATAAACAGTCGCTAATGAAAATCCTAACAACTTGACAGCTCAAAGTGCGTCGATGCAACTAACAGAAATAGCTGATTAACGTAGTCAGAGCCATCTACACATTTAATATTCTATATCAAATTTAACTGGATTTATCCTGTTTTCGTTGAAACCTAACGGATTAATCTGCTTTTGAAGTCTGCTTTTCAGTAGGATACATTCCATTTAGCTTGATTCTGACTTCACCAATGGATTTATCTAAACCCCATTACTAATGGGTCATAGTCATCTCATTTTTTTATGAAAAATTGATTTATCTGCTTTAGTCTGATTGCTCCACAATTCAAAATTTTAGAATGGTCGTAAAAGATCTTCAGATCTTATTGAAAGTGTTAGAAAAAGGGGGAACAGCCATTTAACCCAATCACTTCGCATCTCCCATACAAGACACAATGTATAAAGAGAGAGGTAGGGGTTGAGCCGCATCTCCATCAAAGTTATGTTACCACAACGCGACCACCAGCTCCGCCACTTCAACGATGACTTTAGAACTTTCGCAAATTTTAAAATTTCCATCATTAACGTCCTCTTCGCCGGTCGTCGGAACCTAAAGAGCGAGAGAGATAAGGTTCGTGGTAGGGGACATCTAGACATTTTAATTAAAGCATACACGAAAAGTAGTATCTACCCCCTTAACCGCAGATAACGATTAGAAGTTTTTGGTGGGATGCTACGCCAAGGGCCTGTGTTTCCTAATAAACGTCCATCCGACGAACTTGACTTCATAGGAATGACGTTGCGCTCCATACTATAATTCCGCTACGTTCCCTCTATATCTCTCTTTTGAATTACCGAGAGATTAAGCGCTACCGCTGCTGCTATTCCAAAATAGTATCTCGAATGAATACCGCGAACTCGTTTAGTTCAGATAAGTACCTACTTATCGTCTTCATTAAATTGAAGCTTAAGCGACCAGAGCGGCTGCTAGATGGCCGATGTAAAGTTTTTTTGAGGTCAATCATAAAATTGTGACAGTTTGCAGTTTGCTTTTGCCATGATGAAAAGTTCAATTACAAAATTCATATACTGATACTCTAGTTTAGGCAATTTGAGGACGTTAATTCTTAAACATCGAAACAGTTGAAAGGCTTGCGCTAAAGGAGACCAGCTTCTGTCACAGCCATAACAAAACAAAAGCGGTTGCATCCGTTGGTGACACGTCTCATCGATATAAAGCAATCAATGGTAGAAAAAATACGTCAGCCCTCGCGTGCGTTAATGCAGTCGAGGATAGGGTGGATGACTCAGGAAGTATGGATGTAATCGATCAGGAACTCGTCGTAGAAGGATATGGGTTCTCGAGAACGCCTCTGGACTGGGATAGGAATTGGTCCTTGTTCTTATAAGATTTTTCAAAATTTATCGTTTACTACCAGAAGCTGGTGGTTGGATATTAATTTGGTATAGGACAGGGTAATTTCGATGATATATTTTCGTAAAATTGTAATTTTAAAATGGATCGGATGGCCGTATTGAAGAGTTGAAAAAACAAAATATAACACCCACAGAAAAACATGGCGGAGGCCATGTTATGGTTTGGTCATTGATGATATTTGGGATACTAAGGGGTGTCTAAAGATATTACAAGGCAATTTAAATAAAAGTGCTGAACAATTGAAAGGGAGATTATTTAAATAAAGTGTGATTGCAGAGTGTGCTTTTGCAGACGATTTGGCAATCTTTGCAAGTTCGGAGAAAGAACTACAAAAGAATCTGGAAATATGGAACGCTACTCTGTCTAAAGTAAATATGAAGACCATTGTAGAAAAAAAAAAACGAAAAATGGTAGTATCAAGAGAAAATAGAAAAATGAATATAACAATTGGCAACAACCATATAGAACAAGTCAATGAGTTTAAATACTTGGGTGTGGTACTGCATTCACAAGGAAATCAACAGCAGGAAATTAAAGAGAGAATAAATAGAGGATTTAATTAATAGATCTTCATCATTACAAACGAAAAAGATCAGATCTTGTAAGGCGTATATGAATGGTTCAAAATGCAGTGTTGCAGTTTTCATCTTTAACAATGTACGATCTTGGTTCTTTTAATTTTTCCTCAATCTTTGCTGGAACCCATTCGTTTTCCTTTTTCAATATTACATTGTCACCTATCCTAAACTCTTCTCTTGCTTTTGCATTTTTGTCGTAATATTCCTTGTCTCTTTGTCTCTTTTCTTGAATGTTTTGTTGCATTTTTTTATTGTCGTGCTGCTGGGGTCTTAATTTATCATCACATATTGGAAGCTTTGTTCTCAAGACCCTTGACATTAACATCTGCGCTGGCGATAGTCCCGTATCTGATGTAGGTGTATTTCTATATTCCAACAAACTCAACTGTATATCCTTTGATTTCCTTAAAAAGCTCTTCGCTATTCCCACAGCTTTTTCTGCAAGACCATTTGATTTAGGATACCTTGGACTACTCGTCGTTATTTTAAAGTTCCAATGTTCAGCAAACCTTCTACATTTAAAAGAATTGAATGGCATGTTATCCGATACTAGTTCCTTTGGAATGCCATGGATCGCGAAAATACTTTTAAATTGTTCTATTACGTCCTCTGATGTTTTACCCTTTAACTTCAAAATCTCAATCCACTTTGAAAAGTAATCCATGACTACTATGTAAGAACTACCTGCAAATTCTAAAATATCGCTATTTTTTCGAACGGCGTGTCTGGTATATTATGTGGCATCATAGGTTCTTTTACATTTTGTCTCGAGTATTTTTCACATACTTTACATTTCTTTATGTAGTCTATTATGTGTTTATCCATGTTAGGCCAATACAAATTGCATTTAACTCTTTTGATTGTTTTCGTCATTCCCATATGGGATTCATGTAGTAGTTTTAACATTGATGTAATTAACACATCAGGTACTATCAGTCTGTCATTCAGAAATAATAAATTATTTTCACAACTCAAGTCATTTCTATACTGCCAATATACTTTTAAAGACTCCCTGATTTTGTCATAGTTAGGCCACGATGTCGTAACCTATTGAACAAGCACATTTAAGTCATTATCTTGAATAGTTGCTTGTTGAAATTCGTGTTTCTTATTGGATGTGATGCTTAAATTTTTCTCTATAATGTGGACTAATTCGTTAAACTCTGGATCTTCTTCTACTCTTTCTTTAATGTACGCCCTTGATAATGTATCAGCAATTTGTAAATTTTTTCCAGGTGTGTAATGAAATGAAATCTTGTATCTTAACAACTTTAGCTTCATTTTTCGCAAACGTGGGGAAACTATTTGTGCAATTTGTTTCCTAAATATACCTAAAAGTGGTTTATGGTCATTAACAACTTTAATGTCTCTATTATAAATGAAGTAATGAAATTTTTGGACTGCGAAACAAATTGATAACATTTCCTTTTCTATTTGTGAGTATGACATTTCTGTGTCCGTCAAACTACGAGAAGCATAAGATAAAGGTCTACCATCTTGTAGTAAAGTGCACCCTAATCCCTTACTGGAGGCATCCGTTTGTATAACTAACTTCTTATTTGCGTCAAAATTCACTAATACAGGTTGTGTAATAATAATAATAATAATAATAATAATAATAATATGGTTTTATTGTCCAACGACAACCAATTACAGGACAAAATTACAAAGTTATACATTAAATACATACATACACATAAAAATGAATAGTTACACTAACTGATTAATTGAATCAACAAAAATATCATTATAATAAAAATTAGCTGCTCGAGACATCGTTGTCAGTGGTGATGACTGTAGCAGGTTTGTTCGTGAAAATGGGGTAGAAAAAGTGCAGGAATAACGGGAACATAATCTAGGAACTAAGAAATCTAGGGAAGACAGGAGAAAAGGACAATCTATAACATTATTAACCAGTTTCCATATGAACCGAGCTTCATGTCTTTCTCGACGGTAACTTAACGCATCCATATCATGTTCGGTCAACAGCGTCGCATAATCAACGCCGCGCGGAGGATAAACGCCATCATTTCTAAATGATAAAAATTTTAAAAAACGTCGTTGAATCTTTTCCACCGCGAGCTGGAGATAAACATAGTGCGGCGACCAAACTTGAGATGCGTATTCCAATTTGCTTAGGACCAGACTATAAAAAAGGCTCTTAAAGACACGAGCATCATTAAAATATTTACAAGAACGTAGAACAAAACCTAGGCTACGAGAAGCAGATAACGACACACTTAGAATATGATGGGAAAAAGAACAACGACTGTCAAAAAACACTCCAAGGTCTTTCACTATTTCAGACTTCTGCAAATATGTATCGTGTATTGAATACACCGATATAATTGGATTTATTTTTCTACTGTATGAAACATAGCAACATTTATTTATATTTAACTTTAAGCTAAATTTAGAACACCAAGTACTTATAATATTTAAATTGTGTTGTAAGTCTAGTACATCATGGAACGAACGAATACTAGTATAGATTTAGGATAATGAGGACAGAAGGTCATTGATGTACAACACAAAAAGCAATGGCCCAAGGTTGGAACCTTGGGGTACCCCAGAAGTGGGAATAAAAATATGAGATGAAAAACCATTATAAAATACGTAGTTACACCTGTTATTCAGATAAGACCAAAGAAGTTTCAGCAGTGCGGGACTGAATCCAAATGCGGATAGTTTATATAAAAGTATACCGTGATCAATACTGTCGAAAGCGCTACTAAAATCAGTGTAGATAACATCTACTTGACCCTGATGATCCAAATCCTGGCAAATGTATTGAGTAAGGCTCACAAGATTTGTTACCGTTGATCTACCCTTAACAAAACCATGCTGATACGGTGATATAGATGGCCTAACATTGTTATATATACATGAATATATTACGTTTTCGTATAATTTAGCGAAATTTGAAAGGATAGAAATAGGTCGATAATTTTCAAGACAATTTTTGTTACCTTTTTTAAATACAGGAACTACTCTACCACGTCGCCATAAAGAAGGAAATACATTCGTCTTAATCGAGAGATTAATTATCAGCATAAGAGGTCTTGCCAAGGCACATCTTGCATCGCGAACTATGAAAGATGGAATCAAATCGTCACCCGATGTATTACAATTTGGGAACTTAGACATTAACTGGATCAATTCATCTTCAGTAACAGAAGATAAGGAAAAGGGAACACAATCATTATGACTGAAATTTTGAGGGAATGCTGAGCTAACATTGTAAATAGAAGCAAAACTGTTTGCAAAAGCGTTAACAATACTGCATGGATTATCTAAGACTATATCATTGTGAGTCAAAGTGTTCGGTATTCTTGTAGTACCTTTCCTATTGTGTAAGTATTGAAATATCATTTTAGGATTATGTTGTAATGAGGTCTCAACTGACCTCAGATATACCTCGTATGCCTCGGAGATTTTAGACTTACACAAGGAGCGTGTTCTTCTAAATTCATTTAAGAAATAGGTGCTATTTGTTGATTTCCATTTACGTCTGTAATACAACTTTAGTTTCAAAATGTTAACAATATCAGTCGTAAACCATGTTGGATATGTTGAGCGCTTGCCAGTTGCAGAATATTTCGGAACACAGGTATCGAAAATAGTTCGAAGAACATCGTAAAACTTTTCTAATGCATCATCTACATTATCAGAAGATTCGATTACAGACCAATCTACGTTAGCAAGATTCTGACATAATAGATTAATATCAGTACGATGAAAGTTGTATCGCAGATTTGTATTGCAAGGAAAAGCAGAAGTACGAGTTGGTAACAAAAAGTTTATAGATATTGACAGAGGAGGGTGATATGGATCAACTGGAACCATTGGAAAATCGTCGGTTTCAACAAAAATTTCAGAATTAGTGTTAGAGATAATCAAATCCAATAACCTGCTGTCACAGTTTCTGACAGAATTGTATAGCTTAAAATCCAACGAGCTACAGAAACAACAAAATGTGCAACATTTAGGGCAAGATTGAGGACTGCTAACGTACAAAGGAAGATTAAAGTCTCCAAATATAACAGTAGGTTTATCAAGCAGTAAAATTTCAAGCGATTCATGAAACAAATCAAATTCATGCTGATTAATAAATGGTGGTATATATATTGCAGCAATGAAAAAGAGATAGAATTTAAAGAACATTTACACACGATTACATCAATTGCAGGGACAAGTGTAGTAATAAAAGTTGTGTCAATAACTTCATAACTAATAACGTCGCTGAGAGCAACCAAAACTCCACCTCCAGTAGAACGATTGATCGAAGAACACTTTCTGTCACACCTGACACTGTTATAATTTGCAGGTAATAATTCGGAACAGGTTATAGCGTCATCAAGCCATGATTCTGTGATAATCAGAATATCATAAGAGGATTCACAAGCAGATAGAAAGAATGGGTGTGTCTTAGTACGAAGTCCTCTAACATTTTGATAATACACGGAGATATTACATTGAGAGCTGTTGGACTGGTTCAGTTTAAAGAAGAAATAACACTGGGCACACCCTTGGTATATTTTATTTTTAAGTTTGATTCTCCGGCCTTTATGCGATTCTGAAGCTCCAATTTGGCCAGTTTGTGTATTTCCATTTGCATTGGGGTCTTGTCACGAGATATTGATAAAGATGAAAACTTTGGATTGGATTTGAGCTTGTTTATATTGCGTATAATATCTGAGACAGAAGACTCGTTAGAAAAGACAACCTTAATTGGACGAGCGTTTGATGTTTTGCTCGAATCATATTTTCCCAAACGGAGGACTTTGGAAACAGTAGCGGAAATCTGAATTGTTGCACATATATCATTCACAAGACTGGTATCTAAATCGATCTGCTCCCTGATGTTCTCGCACCTTGCTTCCTTACAACGGAAGATCATGATATTCGTCTTCCGGCGCTCACGGTCAGCTATCTCCTGAATAACTTTTTCGGTTTCAAGCAATGATGTCGAGGCAGAAGGAGGAGAAGTCAAAACAGTCTCCTTCAATACCCTTATCTCATCTTGGAGAGAAACTATCACTGACTTGAGGCTATTTAAGTCATTTCCTAGTTGCAAACAATTTTTACAGGTCCAGGTAATGCCTGTTTTTAAATGAATTCTGCGAGCCTCAGCGGTCGTGATTTTGACACAATCTATATTAAAATTTTTGCTAAATACACAACAATCAACTACCTTGTGAGCTTCAACGACGGCACGACAACACGCGCAAGCAGGCATAATTTCAAGCAATTAAATATCGGGATGGGATAAGGATAAACGTTTCACGCCAGCGGTGCCCTTCGCGACGACTTAGTACACACAAGTGGAAAAGTAGGCAGCGGTAAGGATCACGAACAGATTACGAAGGAAAAAAATCTATAAACAACGTTGAACTAAAAAGAATTCCGATATGCACACAAAAAATATCCGAGAAAAACGGCAAACATTCCAGTTACAAAAAGAAAAAGAGAAAAACTAAATCCACTGACAATAAGTGAGTATTAGCAGAAGACTTACCAGTCAAATTAATCCGAACACAATAAATCAAAACACACAAAACCTGAAAAACCCAGTAGTAGAGAATTTAAGCTTTATAATGATATAAGTTATAACAATTAACACTACGAGAGAACTAGCAAAATGAGTGTTTAAATTAGAGGAAAATAAATAGGTACGTATGTATTCGACGAGAGATGATAAATAAAATTAATATTTCTTTTATCTTTTCCAATGCCTCTTCATGCGTCGGCAACCACTTAAACTGAGTATCTTTTTTTAGTAAGTCTCTTAGCGGACTGGTTATTTCTGCAAAATTATTTATAAATCGTCTCATATAATTGAACATTCCCAATACTCGTTGCAACTCTTTTATATTACTAGGTGATTCTAATTGATTTATTGCTTTGATTCTATCATTATCTGGCCTTATACCCTCTCTACTAAATATATGTCCTAAATATTTTACATGATTCAACTTATATTGTACTTTTTTAGGATTGAATTTAATTCTCAGGTTTTTTGCTCTATTCATGACTAATTTAAGAGTGTCGTTATGTGCTTCTTCTGTGTCCGTCGCAATTAAAATACCGTCAAAATATACTATTACACCAGGTATATCCCCAAAGTTCTTTTCTATTATCCTTTGAAAGTATTCTGGTGCATTTGATATTCCGAAAGGCATTCTATTAAATTTATAACACCCAAAGATGGTGCTAAATGTTGTGCATTCTTTTGATTTGTCATCCAGTTCTATTTGATAATACCCATCTTTTAAATCTAAAACTGCTTTCCACTTAATTTAGTAACAATTTCATCCAGTGTTGGGATCGCATAAAAATTTCTTTTGATCGCTTTATTTAAATCTTGTGAATCCAAACACAACCTAATTGCTCCATTTGGTTTTTCCACTATTACAATACTGTTTACCCATTCCCCGGGATTTTCCACTTTGCTTATAATTTGTACCGATTCTAATTCATTTAACTTATTCTTAAATCTCTTAATCGTAATGGAATTTTCCTAAGCGGTTTTGCTACAGGATTATGATTTGGTTTTAAGCTAATATCACAATGTTCCTTAAATTTTCCTAATCCAGTGAAATTTTCTGTTTTCTTTTATAAATTTGTCTTTTTCTGTTACCCTTTCTATTTCATTTACAGTACTTATAAATCCTACTAGTTTTGATGTTACTAACACTAAAATTGCACTAGATTTTACATCTGCTACATAAAACTTGATTTCAGTGAATTCTTTCTCCTTAACATTACATTTCAAATTTATACTGCCTAATGTCTTAATTTTTGACCCTCCAAATGCTTGTAATATTACATTTGACTTACATAAATTTTCATTTTTAAAATATTTATTGTACAAACTTAATGGCAAAATATTTACTTGTGATTCTGTATCTATTTTTACTTTAATTGAAATATTATTTACTTTCATGCCACACCGAATTACTTACATTTACACTATTTACTATTACTAGACTACAAATACTTAGATCTTCGTAATCTTCTTCTCCCTCACTTACTTCCTCGTCTTCTTGCACTTCTCTTACATTTCTGATACGGCATGCTCTTGCAAAATGATTTAGAATTCCACACGTTTTGCATTTTTGTCCATATGCAGGGCACTCTCTTGCTCTGTGTTCTGTTTTACACCTATAACAGCTGAATTTCTTCCCTTTGTTTTTTTCTTCTTTATTAAACTTCTTGGTATATTTGTCTTGTATTTGTTTATCGGTTTTATTATTCTCTTTTAATTTTCTTATTGCATGCACATCCTCTGTTTGTACTTTTTCTACCTGCTTTTTCGTAATTTCTGCTGCTCTACACTCTTTCTCTGCTTTGTCCAAATCTAAATCATCTCTACGTAATAACCTTTCTTGCAAAATTTTATCACTTATACCTAGCACTATTCTGTCTTTTATTAATGACTCTTTTTGCTCACCAAACTCACAAGCTGTTGATAATTTCTTTAAATCGGTAACAAAATGATCAAACATTTCATTCTGTTCCTGTTTTCTACTAAAAAATTTAAATCTTTCATAGATAATATTTTTTTTTGGGGTTCATATATTTCTCGAATGCTTCTATTGCGGCATTATACTCGTTCTTTTTCTGCTCATCTAAGTTGAATGTGTTATAAATTTCCACTGCTTCTTCTCCAATTGCATTCAACAATAATGCTACCTTTACTGGTTCTGTGGATTTGTCCTTTCCCGATGCTACCAAAAATATTTCGAAATTTTGCTTAAATTTTTTAAAATTTTCTGCCAAGTTTCCCTCGAATTTCAATGACGCCGGTAGTTTTACATCCATTTTTTCTTTATAGGTTAGATTACACTTTATATACTTTAATCGTAAAAACACTTTGTTGTGACTCCAACTTTTATACTTCAAACATTATTAACACTTCGTTGCGACTGCATGTTTTATTTATATCTTTATTATTGTAAAAAACATAAATACATCGAACATACTTGTTTAAACTTAAGTTTACTACTTGTTCACTCCCATGTCCATTAACCTACTAACTTCACATACAACAAAAAGAGCAACAGCAATGAGAATATTAAATCCGGCAAACTACTACTCGCCTACAACAACACAGACAGCTGGTTCTAGTATCACTGAAAACAGAATTGACACAACTACCACTACTACTATAAATACTGAAAATAGAATCGAAGCAACAACTTCTACGATTATCAATACTGACGATGAAACGGGCAATAGTGGCCTTAATATACAACATTCTTATCTTAATAATAATTGTACTTTCAATATTACTATAAAGAAATAAAAGTTTAAACGTAGTACTTTGACAGTTCTTCTACAGATGTATAAAACCTGCTTTTAAGCAATGATAATAATGCATGCTATACATATTTAAATGTGTATCTCACGAGATCGGCGAAAATCGTTTGAAGAAACGATAGTATACATCACAAGGAGTAGAAAGCTTTTTGTGTCTCGCCCAATTTGCACTGTCTCGGCTATCGCATCGACAGCAAACGTTTGGGCTCGCTTGTTGGGACATTTTTTAATATTTCGGCATTTTTTAATAAGTGAAATGTCACGGTATGACGTTAATAAACGTCAAAAAAATATGGCGGCTTGTTAATTGTGAATTTTATTAATGAAGCGTCTTCTACGGCGAATTCCGACGTCTCTAATATCATCCACGCCTACACAAGTATCTGCTCGACCTTGCTCTCTTCATAATCATCATAATCTTGCTGTCATCAAATGAATTCAAAACATCGTCATATTTGCTAAAGCTATTGAGCAGCTATAATATAATATATGATACAGAAGGAAATGTACGTGTTTCAGTTGTACTCTTTCTAAATACGACATACCGGTTTTATATCGTACAAAGATTATAATGCAATGCGTCATTAATTTCGCATTCCAATCCCGTCTCCGTCCCTCCGCAACGTAGTAAAATATTTTGTAATTGTAAACCGTAAGAATGCGAGGAACGGGCCCCGGTCATTTGGCACCTTCCTTACCTCTCTTATCGTTCCGACCTCTCTCCCGCCGCCGCTACACAATGCCCCCCTCGCACTGACTGCATTCATTCGCCGCCATTCAAATTCTACTGAATGAAAAACTATTGAAGGAACGCGAGAAAGCCGGCGCTTGTAATTTGGAACGTGGCCAGTCGCCTCCGTTCGGTTTATACCATTGTCGTGAGGTGTTTGGAATGTTTTATATATTCATCGGTGGAAGGCAAGGGCGTACAGGAAGGAAGGAAGATTTGGCAATCGTAGATGGTAGCATGCATTTGGCAGATGTGTAATTTGGAACGGAATTGAATTTTGGAAATGGTTTATAACGATTTAGAATTTATTATTAAGTGTTTATTTATTTTTTTTTGGAATTAGGTTCTTCTTAACACCTCTGCAATTAATTAAATTGATAGAAAATACTGTAGCACCGTCATATTATGTGGTTGCAGCGACAAAGGTAAGTTATTGCCTTGCTTGTTGTGCGACCTGTAGTAGCTGTAGTATGTTTGGATTCAATATTAACTTTGTCGGCATCATTCAATCATATCTGGCATTTAGAATGTTTCCTATCATCCTCGTCCTGTTGATGGAGAAGCTCCCCCAGAGGTCTCGACCCAGATCTATTTCTGGTTTATGTTTCCGACCTCCCGAAGCAACCACAGACCCAAGAGCTCATCGTCTCAAACGACACCTCAGTTTGTACCTCGACTCGCTTCGATCAGAGAGCCATGAATAAGAGTCATGGCTATCGTCTTTCAACATCTTTCTATACCAAACTCGCCTTTTGTGGAGTCTGAGCGTGAAATATCTCTTAGAATTATCGCCGAAGAATCTTGCTGCGTCCTCTAGGATCTGAAGATATCAACCTTTCTATAACATGCGACTGAATTATCCAAAGGTACACTAAAAAGGACCACCAATTCCAACAGCTCCATAGTCAACTGAGCTACTACATCCTCCTCCTCCTCCCTCCATTTACCTAACTACCCACTCCTTCAATTCCCTCGAATCTCTTCCCCCCATGTGGTTCATTTATTCCATCTTAAGGACTCCCTTTTCAATTAAGCATAAACGGCTTTGTTGGGATAAAGCTAGAAGATCCAAAAAAATTTCTAGAAGATACTGGTAAAGGAATCACCACCATCAAACGCTTAAAAGATTCGCAGTCAGTAGCAATAGTCGAAGGCTATGCTGAAGAATCGTACAGTTTAAATCGTCAACCTGAGCAATCTACATCAATGTTTAGTAAGGCTAACGCTGCAATCTCACCGAGAACTGCAAGCAGAGATAAAACGAAACCAGAGTTCCCCATAAAACTGACGAAATTTTAGAATTAATTAGCCCCCACGAAGACCGAAGCTATTATTTTGAAAGGTACACTAAAAAGGATCACCAATTCCAACAGCTCGATAGTCAAGGCGATTGCTAAGCTGGACTCGGATCTATCACCGTTCAAGAACAAGATCAACTGAGCTACTACATCCTCCTCCTCCCTCCATCCATTCTAGGAGATACTGGTAAAGATATCACCACCATCAAACGCTTAAGGGATTCGCAGTCAGTAGCAATAGTCGAAGGCTATGCTGAAGAATCGTTCAATTTAAATCGTCAACCTACATCAATGTTTAGTAAAGCTACCGCTGCAAGCTCACCGAGAACTGCAAGCAGAGATTAAACGAAACCATAGTCCCCCCTAAAACTGCCGAAACTTTAAAATTAATTTGCCCCCAAGAATACCGAAACTATTATTTTGAAAAGTCCTTCAAAGCAAGTGAGAATCGAATTTGAGGTGCTCGAGAGACAAATTATCCCAAAGATGGATACCTTAGGGAAGGGAGATAGAAAGGGAGGGGGCGGTGACTAGATTGTAATTTGATATTTGGAGAGCATGTGAAACGGGTCGTGGAAAAATCCGAGAGGCCTCAGACGGCTATGCTCAAGATTCTGTAAATCCTTGGAGGACCCAGCAGCACAAAGAGGTAGATATAATACAGATTTATCCAATCCCAGATCAGAGACCAGAGACGTTTTGGAAAAGGTACAAAAAAGATCCCTGCTGAACATTATAAGCGGATATAGATTTCCATTTTGGCGAAAGAGCATAGAAGAGTAACAATCCCTTAGTTCACAAAAAACTCGAACAATTAAGAGATGGGCAAAGGAAGTGGAAGAGCCTGGATTCGACAGCCAGCTAGACCAGAACATTAATGAAGCATATAGAACCATGGGTAGCATGCAGATTCAGAAAGGTGGACTTCACTCGGGACATGGTAATTTGCAAACCTACCTACCTGAAGAGATTCAAGCTAGTGGAAGACGACTTTTGTGAAGACTGTGCAATGGAGGTGACACCGGAGCTGTCCCTTCTCTTATTTTTTTAAATTGTCGTTTCCGTGATAATTGATCTGTTTCGTTTTAGGGTCACCCTGTACATAATACAATTTTAAATTAAACTTCTTCTATATGCGGTTTCCCTAACTCTCATCTCATTCGTAATATTTTCTGCAAGGCTGGAGAGGAGTTTCGCCCATCTCTTACGTAATACATACAAAGTTAGCTTCGTTTGCAGACTTTATCAACTTTATATAACCAACACACAACTTCCACTCGAATTAGAATCCTGTTAGTTTCTCCTTCGTCTCTCCTTCCTCCCACCCCCTTCTAGGAAACGTACAATATTCAACGAAGCGGAAGCGAATGCAACCATCTCCCATTTTCGGCATTAATAACATATGTCATTAAAATGTGCACGGTTGCGCCTGAAGGATACTTAACTCTCTCTCTGACATCTATATAGCGAGAAACTCAAATTCTACGGATAATTAGACGGGAAGTAGACATCAGTGGTTTGGTAATAATACTAAATCCTTGCAGGACGAAACAAAAACAATCAGAGTTGCAACATCATAAACAGATTTTGGTTGGAATAAAACTGAACGACGAGTAGTGTCTGACTTGAATACGAGCATGCATAATTCTTTGAATGTAGTAAACAGTGGTTTTTTTAATGTGTGGTGGGTGCTTAGTTGCAGTGACTCCGTAAGCTGTATTACTTGTTTGGCTATCACTGCAACTCTTGCGGTGTAGTTTAGTGTGTGTAAGTTGTGTCTAAATGGCTTTGTGACAGCATCATATCGCCTTTTATGATGCCGCGCTGTTAATCACATTGCTCCCAACAGCGAATGGCAAGTCGATCCGGGATTAAACTCTCTGAAAAAATGTCACCGTCCCTCCAGAGAATTGAACCCCGGCACCTATCGTCCTCTCACAATAATAGTCAGCCGCCTAACCACTGCGGCCATCGACCCGGCCTGAAGAGCATTTTGCTAGGCGAGTTAATTGTGAACTATGGTATAAATGAAGCCCTAGACATTCGATTATTTGTTATATATTATAAGACGATGTTTTTTGGCTATGATGGAAGTAGTTCTCATTACGAGCCTCTTGACGATGCTGGGTCTCGACAAGAGGTCTTCTGTGGATGCAGGGAATAAATGATTGGACTGCAGGAATGAATCGACAATATCGTTTATTGTTATTGGTTCGAACGTATCTCGATCCGAGTCCGAGACCTGGTAGTACTACTGGAAGGTCCAAGCTGCCATGGTCGCTTTGCCCTTATCGTCCACGTCTGTACAGAATCTATCTTTTTCTAACAAAGTTTCCCTCCACACATTTTCTTCAGTAACACTATTGTTTACCATTTCATCCTGTACAATACTGTTTTCTGTTATTATATCAAAAAGCGCGCTCTAGCGGCATCACTAAGAAATAGACATATCACAGGTAAGATAGGTTTGATGGAACAATAAATGCTTTTTCAATGAGACCAAATTGTTAAAATCAGTTCAGTCGTTTAGGAGTTGCACCTGTTTATTTAAACAAACATGTAATTACCCCCCCCCCACCACTTTATTTTAATAGATACGTCAAAAAGTGTTAAACAAAAATTACTCGAGTAAAGCTTAGCTTTAAAAAGCATATTATATTTTTTGGTAACATTTACTGGGTGGATATCAGTGAAAAATCACTTTAAAGATGCCGGTTACGCCCTCTGGCGACCATTTTGGAAATCTGAAAATATTTTCCACTGTGTTCTTTTGACCACTTTAGCCTTAAAAATTTTTACCGTAAGTCTCTACGACGAATAGTTTTATATAAGAGAAAAATGCTCTGGAGGAAAGCATTCCAAAGAAATACTTACTGCCAGGGTTTGTGCAAATATATACGGTTCAGAAAAGAAGAAACTTTTGGTAAATGGAAAATCGAACACGCCTTGATGTTTCAAAAACGTTTCGAAATTGCCAGTATCATATGAAGCAAACAAGAGAGTCTGGATGACAGGATAAAGTGTTTCCAAATCTTCTACTATCTTGGGACCGAGAACTTGCAAGGAACAAAAGAAAAATTCTTTTAATGATTGATAACTACTCCGCACACCATAAATTGGAAGGTCCGTGAAGTTGGCACCACAAAGTGGTCAAAAATCGGCAAAAATGCTAGAAAGGATTGACCATTTATTGACCACTATTGACCATCAGCGATTTCGATTGACCACCTTTTGTTTAGGCTACAGCCGCTATACCCATATTTTGGGGTCTAATGGTGAAAATGCTAAAATTAGCCAATATAGACATTTTGTTCATCGGATACGATTCACCATCGTTTGACCATGTTTGACCACCCTTCACATTTTCAAAATTTTCAAAAAAAAATTTTTTTCGAATTTTTTTTTTTACTGCAAACTATGAAATTTTGTTGCAGTATAGGATTGACCAACGTTTGACCATGATTGACCACCAAATAATTTTTTTGAAAACTTAAAAATATTCGAAAAAAAAACGAAAAAACAAGTTCATATCTCCAATGAAATGACATCAAATCCAGATAATGTCATAACCTCTTTCGTCGCATTTTTCACAAGTTTCGAGAGGTGGTCAAACGCTGAAATTAATAGAACTTATTGTCTCGTGTCTCTAGACCACAGAAAACTGAAAATTATCGTTTGACCACCCTCCGGTTAAATGTTATCCAGCGTTTGACCACCTCTCAAAATTTGTGAAAAATGCAAAAAACTTTGAAACTGTTATACGTAACTTTAAGATCGGATAACATTTAACCGGAGGGTGGTCAAACGATAATTTTCAGTTTTATGTGGTCTAGAGGCACTAGACATTAAGTTCTATTAATTTCAGCGTTTGACCACCTCTCAAAATTTGTGAAAAATGCAAAAAACTTTGAAACTGTTATACGTAACTTTAAGATCGGATAACATTTAACCGGAGGGTGGTCAAACGATAATTTTCAGTTTTCTGTGGTCTAGAGACACGAGACAATACGTTCTATTAATTTCAGCGTTTGCCCACCTCTCAAAATTTGTGAAAAATGCGACGCAAGAGGTTACGACATTATCTGGGTTTGATGTCATTTCATTGGAGCTATGAACTTGTTTTTTTCGTTTTTTTTCGAATATTTTTAAGTTTTCAAAAAAATTATTTGGTGGTCAATCATGGTCAAACGTTGGTCAATCCTATACTGCAACAAAATTTTAGAGTTTGCAGTAAAAAAAAAATTCGAAAAAATTTTCTTTTGAAAATGTGAAGGGTGGTCAAACATGGTCAAACGATGGTCAATCGTATCCGATGAACAAAACGTCTATATTGGTTAATTTTAGCACTTTCACTATTAGACCCCAAAATATGGGTATAGCGGCTGTAGCCTAAACAAAAGGTGGTCAATCGAAATCGCTGATGGTCAATAGTGGTCAATAAATGGTTAATCCTTTCTAGCATTTTTGTCGATTTTTGACCACTTTGTGGTGCCAACTTCGCAGACCTTAAATAGGATAATTTCGAGAGGATCGAAGTGGTTTTTCTTCCTCCAAATATGACTTCAGTTCTCCAACTCATGGATCAAGGCATAATCAAATACTTAAAGTCGTATTATCGAAAACAATTACAATTAAAAATGATTCAGTCTGATGATCAAAACGTCGAAATGAAAATGTCCTTCCTTCATGCCATTTTAATGTTAGAGACCGCTTGGGAAAACGTGTCTGCAAAAACGATTTCGAATTGTTTCCGTCATGCGGGTTTTTACGTGGATACTGGATTCACAGAGGAAGATGACATTTCTCTTCGTCAGTGGATTTTAACGCAAAGTGTCGAAGAAGCCGATGAAGACAATCTGTACCGTTGGGCTGAAAACAATAACATTTATGATTTTGAATTGCATCATAAAGAAAAGTAAGTAACATCCCTACCATATGTCATTACATCAAGACCTTCGTGGAAATGATTTTGTAAATCGTTCAAGTTGCAACATTATGTTAAACAAAATGAATTTGAACCGGAATTTTCAATCTTCGATTTTATTCAGTGACGAAGCTACTTTCAAAATTAACTGTTTAGTTAATAGACATAATATGCATTATTATGCAACAGAAAATCCCCATTGGATCAGACAAATTGACTTTCAACATCAATGGTCAATTAATGTTTGGGGTGGCATAATTAATTTACAAGTTGTTGGACGTTATTTCTTTGAGGGAACGGTAACAGGAGCCACATACGAACATTTTTTAAGACATCAGTTAAGTACCTAATTTATTGGAAAATGTCGATTTCCATACTCGAAGAATAATGTGGTATCAAGATGATGGAGCTCCATCACATTTTCATAGAAGAAGAGTAAGAAATTTTTTAAATAACTGGTGTGAAGAACGATGGATTGGTCGGGAGGGTCCTACAGCTTGGCCTTCAAGGTCTCCTGATTTAATTCCTATTGATTTTCTTCTTTGGGGACATGTTTTTATTTATTTATTTATTTATTTATTTAAGATTTTGCATTAATCTAATAAATATTATTTTTTGTTTTTCTTTATATTATTATTTATAAGCATTTTCTCAAGTTATGTTCGTATACAATTTGTATACAGTATGTCCCCGGATTAAGTTTACAAGAGGAACAAAATTTTATTTTTGATTTTACAAAAAAGTGCAAAAGGAATAAAATTTTTTGCTTAATTTCAAATGACCAAATCTGTAATTAGAATTACGAAACTGTCAAATCCCTATTTGGAATTACAATTTTTTTTTTTTGAAAAAAAGAACTAGGCTAGAAACAATAATAAATAACAGAAGATAATTTGGTCCTTTCTCACAAATTTCTTTATTAAATGGCTAGAACTTAATTTACATACAGGGTGGCCCATTAGTGCGTGGAAGCTCGATTAATCCGAGCTTCTTAAGCTTCATATTTTAAAATTAGTTCTATAACGCCGTACCAGACCAAACTTCTATTTTTTTTAATGGAACGGTATAGTTTTTTTAGCATTTTTAAAATCTGCTTATTTTTACGACCCTCTTTATATACGGTTTGCCGAATCTATACCGAGTATTTAAAAAGTTATGTCCATTTTTACGTCTAAATTAAGGTGTATTAAGAGAGTTAGTTCCGGCAAGGAAAAAAATATACAAACTTTTTCGTACCACTACATGATTTGGCTACGTCTTCTTTTACCGCTGGTTCAAGAATTTAATTAAAAAAAAATTTCATTTATACAGGGCGAGTCAAAACTCGGATCCTTAATTTTCTCATTAAATTTAAATGGAACACCCTATATTTTTTATGATGGTTCGATAGATATTTATCGGCTATTTTATTTTTGTGAACCATTCCCTATACCTAGCTCTTTGGGTTTAGAAGATATTTTAAATTTAATATGAAAAATTGCTTTTTTAGCACACAAGTAGTAGTAATAGTAGGTATAAGCCGACCAATATCTGGTGGCGCTGGCCGGGCAATATCACGAAAACGTCAAACGTCAAATAGTACAACAACAGCATTAATTTGTAGAAATACATTCTCAAAATAAATTATTCGGTTGAAGAATTAATAGATATGATTTGGGTATCGGGAGAGTGTTCGAAAAATTGCGTTCTTGCAAAAAGAGTTTAAGAAGCAAGATATCCCGCACGACGACAACCGAAAAAGGAAACATTGGAAAGATCAATCGACCGTTTCAACCGTACCGGTTCAGTAAAATATGAAAAACACGAAAGGGACTGCCGAGGAAAATGAATTTCATGTGATCGCGTTATAGAAAATCCAAATAGTAGTCAACGCGATATTTCACAAATACAAAGTATTAGTCGAACATCCATTCAAAGGATATTAAAAAAGCACAAATTCTATCCCTACCACATTCAATTATATCAAGAGTTGTTGGACGAAGATTTTCCCCATAAGTTTGCGTTTTGCGAATGGGCTCAACAACAAATCCATGATCGGGTAGATTTTGATGAATGTCTTCTTTTTGGCGATGAAGCAACGTTTCACAGAAATGGAAGCGTGAATAAGCACAACTTCCATTATTATTCTACCGACAATCCTCATATCACTGCCAGAACGCAGCCAAACTAGGTGGTCTTTAAACGTTTGGGGTGGCATAGTTGGAAAGTGTATTATTGGACCACATTTCTTTGATGGACGACTAAATGGCCGAGTTTATTTAGACTTCCTCCAAAACAGTTTACTACTGTATTTGGAAGATGTACCTTTGAATATGCGCGAATGTGGTTTTTGCACGATGGGGCTCAGGTACATAACACTGTAGTAATCCACAACCACCACAATACTAAATTTCCCAACAGGTGGATTGGAAGAGGAGGAACAGTGGCATGGCCAGCTCGATCCCCGGACTTGACAAAAATTGATTTTTGTCTTGTGGGGCTACATAACAGTACCAGTAACAACACGGGAAAATATGATGGAAAGAATAAGAAAAGCTTTTCGGACTATTGGTACAGAAATGTTAACAAATGTCAGTCAATCCTTTGAACTAAGACTGCAACGTTGTATTGACATTATGGGTCAACATTTTGAAAATTTTATTTAGTATACTTTTTCTTTTATGTTATACTTTTTCTTTTATCTAACTTGTTTAGCTTGTTAATTCATAAAATTTAAAAGTAAATCAATTTTTCATATTAAATCTAAAATATCTTCTAAACCCAAAGAGTTAGGTATAGGGAATGGTTCACAAAACTAAAAGAGCCGATAAATATCTATCGAACCATCATAAAAAATATAGGGTGTTCCATTTAAATTTAATGAGAAAATTAAGGATCCGAGTTTTGACTCATCCTGTATAAATAAAAAAAATTTTTAATTAAATTCTTGAACCAACGGAAAGAGAAGACGTAGGCAAATCATGTAGTGGCACGAAAAAGTTTGTATATTTTGTTTCTTGCCGGAACTAACTCTCTTAATACAGCTTAATTTAGACGTAAAAATGGTCATAACTTTTAAAATACTCGGTATAGATTCGGCAAACCGTATATAAAGACAGTCGTAAAAGTAAGCAGATTTAAAAAATGCAAAAAAAACTATACCGTTCCATTAAAAAAAATAGAAGTTTGGTCTGGTACGGCGTTATAGAACATCCTGTACAGTTGCAACTAATTTTAAAATATGAAGCTTAAGAATACCTACACATTTCCTCAATAAAGTTTTTTAGTATCTTTTAAAATGTTGGATAAATCGAGCTTCCACGAACTAATGGGCCACCCTGTATATTCTCTCTATTTAAATAATTTACAATTCACTCACAACGAGTCCACCATGGAATTTCATTTAGAAACAATAATGTTTAAAACTATTCTATTAAATCGCCACCCCTTTCAGCACACAGTTCGACTCTAAGCCGCAGTTCCTTGTAACTGTTGCGAATTTCTTCAAGCGCCAAGGATGTACGAGGGTGCGTTTTTATATTCGCGGAATGAGCGGGTTGTAGGGGGGTGATTAGGCGCATTGGGGGCGTGGCCTGTGCAGCGACTCATAATTAGCATTAATACGAATAATATAATATGAATGAGATGTGATTGGTTTACGGCGACTCTTGTCCAGGAAAAACCATGGTGTACAAGTGGCATAGTTTATTAAAACAAGGAAGGGAATCCCTTGAAGACGACCCGAGGCCGAGCAGGAACATTGAGGTGACCACGCCAGCACTTATCCAAAAAGTTGAAAAAAGAAAGAGTTCGACTAAAGAAGAAACAAGTCGCAGAAATGGTTGGAGTATCCGATACAACAATTTTTAAAATCCTACACGATTATCTCGGCATGTCTAAGGTCAGCGCAAGATGGGTGCCGAAAATGCTCACGCCGCGCCGCCGGAAAAACAACAGCGCGTAGAGTGTTCGCGTGCATTTTTCGACCTCTGTAAGAAAGACAAGGATGGTGTATTGAGTCGAATTGTTACTGGAGACGAAACTTGGGTTCATCATTATGAGTCCAAACAAGACTCCATGCAGTGGCATAAAAAGGGCACAGCACCTCCCAAGAAATTTAAAGTGTCACAATCAGCTGGGAAACTCATGGCAACGGTATTTTGGGACTCGCAAGGAATATTGTTGATTGATTATAAAGATAAAGGTGTTTCTATAACCGGAGAATATTACGCTTCAATATTAGAGCGACTAAAAGAAGTCATTAAAGAGAAAAGACGGGGAAAATTGTCGAAAGGTGTGCTGCTTTTGCACGACAACGCGCCCGTCCACAAGAGCCGCGTTGCGTTAGCTGCCCTGCATAAGGTGGGCTTCGAAATTGTGAATCACCCACCCTACAGCCCAGACCTGGCCCCGAGTGATTATTACCTGTTTCCGAAAATGAAAAAAGAGCTGCGGGGTAAAAAATTTACTGCCGATGATGAAGTCAAGGAGGCAGTTTCGGCGTATTTTGCAGATAAAGAGAAATCATTTTTTTATGAGGGTATAAATAAATTAATTGAAAGATGTGAAAAATGTATCTGTCTTGCAGGTGAATATATTGAAAAAGGAAAATAATTTGGTTTTTTTATTTCCATCCCTTATCCCCCATTCCGCGAATATAAAAACGCTCCCTCGTAACAGCATCTCTAATGCGATTTTTTAATACTTCCACATTGTTAGGCAAGTTGTCCATGTAGACTAGTTGCTTTAACCGTCCCCACAAATAAAAATCTAAAATTGTTAAATCAGGGCTTCTTGGAGGCCACAGAACAGGACCATTCCAGCCAATCCAATTATTTTCGAATTTTTGATTGAGCTAGGCAGCTACGATGCGCGAACGGTGAGCCGGACAACCATCCTGTTGAAAATACATCTTCCGCTGATAAGCAAGTGGGAGTTCACTTAAACCATCCCAGAAAAAATTGCTCAACATATCCAAATAATTGTGCTGATTTACATTAGCATCAAAAATAGATGGCCCTATTATTCCATGATAAGAAACAGCACACCACACGTTTACCTTAACAAAGTATTGACGTTTTGATGCAATTCTAAAGTGAGGATTAGTATCACTCCAATAACGAACGTGTTGTGACGAAACGGTACCATTGCTAGAAAAAGTTGCATCATCGGAAAATAAATCAAAAATAATTTTTTTTTTCCTCTTGTAAACTTGTAAAGTTAAGTTTGTTTTGTCATCGATTGCTACGTTCGCTCTGTATAAAGAAAATATTTTTAAAACACAGTCCACCTTAGCCCTCAATCGAATTCTAAAAAAGCTTAATTAAAAAAATCTATCCCATCTTGATCGCACTACCTTGTATAGTTAATACTTATTTATATTTTGTTGATGAAAGTTCACCATAACACTATCGAATAAAACTGTATTTGAAAATGTTGTCACTAAGAGACGCATGTCAATAAAACTAATTTAAATGTCAGTCAAAAATTTACGGTGCTAACGGAATTTTGTCGCGGTTAATTAATCGTATTTCGTAGTGGGTAGAGAAGGATTGTATTAAAACGCGCGATGTATATTTTAGCTCTAATAATAATTATCTCCTTCGTACATCGCATACAATGCGACAAGCTGAACCCCGATCCGCCGGATTTCGCCCTCTCTAAGATGGAACCAGAATCGAATGAGCGATGGGAGGGACTAGCGCCGGGCGAAATGAGACTCAAAAATCATCACAAGATAAAAAAGAGAAGAGGGTGGAGGTGGCGAAGATAAATCCACGACGCCCGCGGCACCCGCCCCTGGTTCGGAAGGTGATTCAGTAGACCCAGGTCACCCAGAAGCAACGACTCCACTTCCTGGTGTTGCTTCCAATATTCTCTTGAAAAACTGGTACGAAATGATGCTGGTGGTGATCACAGCTTTCTCCCTCATATTGGTAAATCACTACTAAATTATTGTCAAATTATAACTTATTTCAAATTGTAAGTGATTGTGATCGCAATAAGTCTCTAAATAAAAGTTTAAAAAACGTAGATTGTGTATAGGAAGTATGTACATATATAGTGTTAAGATGGTCAGGTGTCTGTTGGGCAGAGATTGACGACATAATAGGTTTAGGTTGTGTATGAATAGGTGGAAGGATAAACATCAGTGATTTTCTGCAAGAATCAGAATTACAATATAACAGAGCATTAAAGGGGAGACAATGTTAGCTCTGCACATTTAATGGGGCCGTCCCGTTTTTTTAAGTGTGTTAATAAATATTATATGTATTATGAAAGATCACTATAATCTGATGTAGGTAATAGCAAAAATTATAATTTTAGTGGTACTGGAATTGCACAAAAAATAAATAAAACTGATTATTTGTAAATCGCGCGTTTAGTATAGGGAATGACAGGTGTGTTGACAGTGACAATTATTAGAAAAAAGATGTTTTGACGATAAGAAATGTATATCATTTATGTTGAGCAATCAAATGTCATAGAACTTTCAGTTGGTTTGACGATATTATTTTTACCTGCATATCTAAATATCTAACGAATCATAATAAAATGCAGCAAGGTTTCGAAAAAGCTTCATCCAATAGTTTACCGGCAGTGGACCTAGATATGATAACCGCTTTCTTTGCTACAAATTCGACGTTTTTGAGTACCGAAATACGAAATGTAAAAACATATAAGTAAGTAAATACAGGATTTTTCGGTTGCCTTTCATGATTTGTCATTTGCGAGTCATTATTTATCAAATGACATTCGCTCTTTTATTTGTCTTTCACATTAAATGTGAATATCATGTCCATATTTTTGTCAATTGTACTTTTGTATAATTTTAATTTTACGTGATCAAGATACGTTTATTGATATTTCGCCCGATGTCCAACGATTAGCGATAACGAATTTAGGTTGCGAAGTAGTTCTTAAGTCGGATGTCCCTAAAGTGATACCCACACTCTGTCGGCGGGCCAGTCTGGAAAACAGGGTGATCATATCTACAATAGGTGAAGCCACCCTAACATCAAGACCTGAGGGAAGGGAGGGAGGAGGGAGAGGGAAGAAGGTTGACCACAGGGAGGGGTACTGTCGCCTCTACTGTGGGCAAACCTAGTTGATGAGCTGCTAGAGGAACTGTCAACCAAGGGCTTCTATTGCCTCGGATATGCAGACGACATCGCAATCGTAGTGAAGGGGAAATTTGCAGGAGTGATTTCTGAACGAATGCAAACAGTCCTAAATATTGTGAACAATTGGTGCATTCGAGAAAGGCCATGAAGACACAGATTGTTGCATTCACAAAAAAGAGAAACCTTAGGGAGCTTAAACCGGTAAGGCTAAGGGATATAGATATCCCAATGGCCCAAGGAAGCAAAATACTTGGGGGTTACCTTTGATCAAAAACTCACCTGGAATAAGGCATCCATGGCCATCGACAGATGCAGAAAATTGTGTGGAAAAAACTGGGGATTAAACCCAAAAATGACCTTATGGCTATACACAAGGGTGATCAGACCTATTATAACATACGGGTCAGTGGTGTGGTGGCCGAAGACCCGACAGGCCGGAATACAAAGGCTAGCATGCATGTGCATCACGGGGGCCATGAGAACTACTCCAACATCAGCTATGGAAGTCTTATTAAACCTACCACCTCTACATATCCATATACAAAGAGAAGCAAGGTCTGCCACGTACAGGCTGATACAAAATCAAACACCCATCACCCACATACATGGGAGAATATATCAGAAGTTGATTAAAGAACTAAAAACCGGGGAGGTAACCTGTTTAGCCACAGACGTAATGGTTCCAAAATACAACTTCAACAAAAAATATAAAACCATAATACCAGAACGAGAGCAATGGAAAGGTGGCTCTCCCGTTAAAGCCTCTCTACACTGGTATACAGACGGCTCGAAAACGGAACAAGGTGTAGGAGCCGGAATACTCGGACGTCAGTCTAAGTCTATCGAAGGAAACTGAAGTTTTCCAGGCAGAAACAGTTGCGATTCACCACTGTGTCAGAGAAATATTAAGGCAAGGGACAGAACAAAAACCCATAGCCATCTTCACTGATAATCAAGCTGTGATAAAAGCGCTTGACGCAACAAAGATCACATCAAAGCTGATATTAAAGGAAATGAGAAGGCTGATGCTCTGGCCAAAGAAGGAACATCTAGGCCACTCATTGGACCTATACCATCGTGTGGAACCAGGAAAAGGGAGATAGCAAAACCATGGAGAAATGGTCGGCAAGTAAATCCCTCGAATGGTGGAAAAGCTCCCCAGGACAGCGGCAGGTTAAAGAATTCATCAAAGAATACATGCCTAAATACACCGAGGACCTTCTGAACAAAGGCAGGAGAACGGTCAGGCTAGTTGTAGGCCTTTTAACAGGACATAACAGACTCAACAAGCATATGAGCAACCTTGGTCTGGCAGGAAACACCATGTGCAGAATCTGTCAGACAGATGAAGAGACCTCGCAGCACATTCTGTGCCAATGCGAGGACTAGCCAGATTGAGGCTAGAGTGCATTGGCGAACCATACCCACACGCGGCGAGCTACATGAAGACTAACCCGGCAAGGCTGGAAAGCCTCATAAAAAAGGCCAAGCTAGACCAGGTGGTCTAGATAATAGGGAGCTACAATAGACCTATAGGTCGCAGTAGCAAGAGGCCACATAGCCGTCTTAAAGTGATGTATGCATGGACGGACGTCCGTGCGCACGTTAGCAGCATGGACACCCGACTACTGCATTTTAATTATTTGAGGTTATGTGTTTTGACAATGTGAAGTGATTTTCTCGTTCAAAAATAATGTCAGGCAGGGGTTTAAAGATACTAAACGCTGTAAAACAATTGACGACATCTACAGGAACCTTAGCAGATGAAGATAAGTATTTATTATTTATATTTTAGTGATAATAATGGTATTTTTATATGTAAACATTGGATAGCCGAAAGTATGTAATGCGTGTTACTTTTTCGACCTAAAAGCAAAATTAGAGCACTTAATATCAATAATAATAGTATATTTTTGGATCCTGTTGTCTGAAATAAAACATTCAGTTAATGATTTTCTTTGCTTGCAGTACCACACGAAACTGCTCAATCATCATGCATTATTGGGAGTGGTATGGAATATATCTCATCAGAGGCGATCTTACCATGTTTCACTACTACAGATAAGATCTTGTTAACTTTTTTAAATAAGAACACGCGCAATGTTTTGCAAATGTACATTTTTTAGGTTCATGCTGGAATATTTCTTCGCCAATTTAAGTCCTTTTTTTTAAATGTGTGGTGAGTGCTTAGTTGCAATGACTCCGTAAGCTGTATTACTTGTCTGGCTATCACTGCAACCCTTGCGGTGTAGTTTAGTGTGTGTAAGTTGTGTTTAAATGGCTTTGTGACAGCATCATATCGCCTTTTATGATGCCGCGCTGTTAATCACTTTGCTCCCAACAGCGAATGGGAAGTCGATCCGGGATTAAACTCTCTAAAAAAATGTCACCGTCCCTCCAGAGAATTGAACCCCGGCACCTATCGTCCTCTCACAACAATAGTCAGCCGCCTAACCACTGCGGCCATCGACCCTTAACATCTACTGTTGATTTTAGAACTTCATCAGTCTGTCGAGTCATCCTGTCTAATCCAAGACAGTCAGATCCAAAGTAATTTCAGTCCAAACAAAGTTAAACGAAATATTTTGGGAGAATCGAGGAGCGAAAGTGAATTAAGCGAAACTAGCGAGGCTGTCACAGTGCCTGTAGAAGAACTTCGTAAACTCACGAAGAGAATTTCTAGGAAAAGGAAACGTATGACAAGTACGTGGGACAGGAATGTAAAGAAAAGCAAAAAGACTCACGGGGTAAGAATATGTGGGTCGAGGTGGAAAAATCGTTAAAAGTAGATCTATTGAAGATCCGTGTCATTGCAGAATGAATTGTTTTGATAAAATTTGTGAGGATGATCGTGTTAAAATTCATGATAAATTTTGGAGATTACGAAGTTGGGATGAACGAAAGCAATTTGTCTGTACGGCAGTCACAAGGAAATTCATTGCTAGAAACCGTCCTAGAAATAACAAACAGGAAGGTTGGAGACTACAGCTACAAATATAATTTAATGGCAAATAATAATAACATTGAAGTATGCAAAATAATGTTTCTTCATACTTTATCTTTAGGAGAAAAATGTGTACGCAATATTACCAATAATGCCAATAATACATCTATAGCTTCACCAGATAAGCGACAAGAACATCCAGCAACTAGGACTATCGCACAACATGCAAAGGATTCGCAAAAAGACGTATTGAAAATTTTCCCACTCAAACCCTTGGATGTCCCAGAGGTGTTCTTCCAAAAACTGTTTTTCCTAAATTGTTGAAAGAAACAAAAGAAGAAGTAGGTCTGAAGTCAGCCTTAAACACCAAAGCTGGTTTCACGGCTTGTGAAATTGTGCCATTTAATCCAAATCACACCCTCAGAAAAATACACTTGAAAAAAAGAGAAGACAGTAATGAAGATAACGGGGAATGAAGTGTAGAGCAAAGATGGGCGAACAATATTATTGATCACTTCAGAGAACTAAGAACAAGCTCAAGCGAGAATCCAAAGAGAGGTAAAAAAATGAAAGTGAAGACTTTGAAAAAGAAGATGAAAGTTCGCAGGAGCAGGAGGAAGATGGTACTGATATGAGTTGCTCAGAATTACAAAATGACGACAACGTTTCAGAAGATTTTCTTGTGGCAATTGATGAAAATTTCCAGCTTGGACGATTTGTTATCGTTAAATTTGTCACGAACAAAAGAGATAGATTTTATGCTGCTAAAATTGAAGAAATTTTAGGCGATGAGGCTACAGTTAAATGTTTAAGGAAGAAGTCATCAAAAAAGAAATAACTTTTGCCTATCCCGAAATTGACGATATCGTAGTGGTCAAGCTCGAGCATAGAACAAAAGGATCATTCGACAGACTGCTACTTTTGCTGTACAAAGACAACAAAGATTGTGTTTCTCACTGTGTGGTAGGTCTTTTTCCCGGTAGACCTGTCAGTTGGTTAATTGGCCCCAGCAGTGGCAGTCTCCGTCGTTCCAACGCAACGCATTCGAATATGACATGATAGGCTGTCTCCTCCTCGTCACTGCATAGTCTACATATAGGTTCCTCCTTAAGGATGCCAATCTTATGTAGATATTTCCTTAGACAGCAATGTCCCGTTATCAGACTCGTGACTGTTCGAAGCTGTAACCGGCTGAGAGCCAGCACATCAGCTGCCAACTGCCGTGATGGCTGCCTCATCATTTGTTTGCTATGAATCTGTCCTTCAACGCTCTTCCAGTACGCCTGGTATGTTTTTATAATCCACTCGGCCACTGCACCGCATATCGTAGTCCTGGTTATCGCCAGACCCAGTTCAGGTCCGGTGAATTTTGTTGCAGAACTTTTTCTTGCTAGCACCAAAGTTACCTTGTTGTGTTTGGCCAGGGTTCTTAGGTTTTCCAGGCACTCCCAAGCTAGCCTCGATGTTATCTGATAAGGTGCTAGTGTCTCTGATAAGCTGCTAGTGATTCATTGTGAAACGTTAGTGGTTTTAGGCCATCCAGCTTTCTCCTTTTCATAAACGGAACTAGTGTTGCTTTCGCAGGATTAACTCTTAGGTTTTCGTGCATGCACCATCCTTCCGTTGTTTTCAGAGCATTTTGCATAAGTTCTGAAATAGTACCTGCACTTTTTCCCCTAATGAGTATTGCTATGTCATCTGCATACCCCTGCGTATAGTGGCCTGCATTGTTTAAGGTTACAAGCAGTTTGTCGATGAAGAGATCCCACAGTAGAGGCGACAGAACGTAGTCCATAATTCGTTGGTGGAGCCTCATAAAATTCTTTTACCGCCATTTCACATAAAATTAGGTCTGATGAAGAATTTCGTCAAAGCATTGAACAAAGAGGGACCAGGATTTCGATACCTTAAACAAAAATTTCCTAATATATCTGAGACAAAACTTAAGGAGGACCCCAGATTAATCTGTTACAACAGGATCGAGAATTTGACGTACTCTTGGGCGATTTAGAACGGACTGCTTGGGATGCATTTAAGAAGATTACGAGTGAACTTCTTAGGAGGTACCATGCATTAGGCTGTAATATGAGTCTTAAAATACATTTCTTGTAATCGCACCTCAGAACTTCTTTCCCCCGAATCTTGGCGATGTTAGTGACGAGCATGGAGAAAGATTTCATCAGGATATTTCCATTATTGAAAAACGCTATCAGGGCAAGTGGAAAAGCGAGATGCTTGCTGACTACTGTTGGACTTTAATTCGGAATGTTCTTCATCCCAATATAAAAGAAAAGTGAAAAGAAAGACTTTCTAAATACGTCCCAAAATAGGATATACTTAGTTAGTGTTAGTATTGTATGATCAATATGAATTTCATTTGTTTATAATACCAGACGTGATAGAACATATTTGTTTTTATAGTTTGTGTGTTGTTCTGTGTAATTATCGTACGATCCTCGTATATTGAAACATGAAGTTCCCCGGCTAACGGAAACCAGCACTTCGCCCCGTAGTCTTGCATAAGCCTTCTTATTTCAAAGCCACTTATCAACTCTCTTAATTCCTCTAACGAGCTAATAATATCTTGTCTGCATTATGTTCCATCTCCTTCCACTCGAATAGCTCGTTCGCTTCCTTGCAGTATTGCAGTTCCGTTAAGAATTTACATTATCTCGCTGGTAGTCGGGACACGTTCACATGGTACATGCATGCGTCCGCTGACCAATCGTCTAGGCATCATTATCGGATACCGAGATTCACTAAACTATTTTCATTAAAACTCATGTTGGCAATCTCGCGTGTTTTGGTCGTCTGATACTGACAATATAATAAATATTTTTCTATGTGCATTATGATGTTTGTTGTTATTCTAATAAATTAACTAAATGATTGATGAGTCCGAATTAGAGTCATTTATATTATACTCTATACTAAATCATTTTAATATGTGCAGTCCTTTATTTCATTGTTTCATCTGCGTTAGAACCGATTTCCATTAAACCAATAGTGTTTAAATTAAGCATTAACCTCATTCTGAATCATCGGTTATTATTAACAATTTACTGGTGATTTATGGAACTGTAATAAACATCCAAATCCCTCTTATTAAGCGGTCTACAGACGAAACCGTCTTTACACTTTGACAGATGTCAGAAATATTTTTGCTGTTGTACTAGCCAAAATACGATGGACAAAACTACGTTTATAGCTTCGTAAAATATAGACAAAAGACAGAAGCTCTACGTACACCTGTTAAACCGCCAAATAATTAGTGTTTCTCTACAGTTTGAGTGAAGAAAGCAACCTCAGCTTCCCACCCCATTACAATCATAAACTCCAACCTTTGTACGTGTCGGTTTACTTTATTTATTTCGATAGCTACGCCTCTTAATACCATCAGAAGAACTGGCTTTATAATTTGACAGATGTCAGAAATACTTCGACGGTTGCCAATCCCACACAGCTATCGACGTTTCATTCGATAGCTACAAACTTTCACAATTCTAAGGAAAATGTATTCAATTTTACGATTTCACAACTGACAGATGTGTTTTGATAGTTACAATGGCTAAGTCTAAAAAAAGATGTTTCTGTTTACAGTTGAATGCATTGAATGCAGCACTTTGATAGTTGCCAGTGTCAAAACACCGACAACAATTACAAAAATATTTGACAGCTGTCAGAAATATTTTGATAATAGAATTTGACAGTTGCCAGAAAGCACTTTTGAAAGGATACCCGATCTTGCAATGGTATAGCTGTCAGTAGAGTTATGACAGCTACAAAGACCTGCAACTTTAAACGGAAAATTTTAAAATGATATCACGACAGGAATTTGACAGGTGTCAAAATGTTATCAAATTTGACAAGTGTCGAAAGATAAAAGTAACTGTTATTAAAAGTTGGCAGTTGTCGCATATATTTTGATAGCTGCACATCTTAGCACCGTAAAAATAACTGATTTTATAATCTGACAGGTGTCGGAAAAACATAGTTACAACTGTCGCTATGAAAAATAATTATTTTTAAAGTTTAGCAATTCTTAGATATTCTTAGATAGTAAAAATAACTACTTTTATAATTGGACACCCGTCAGAAGTACGTTGACAGTTGCCAGTGTCAAAACGCTGTCAACAATTGCAAAAAAAAATCAATTTGACAACTACACACATGTCAGATATATATTAACACTTACAATGGCCCAATCTAAAAACTTGTTATACGTCTTGAATATATCAGTAATATTTTAACTGTTACATCTGTCAAAAGAAAAAGAAACTAATTGCAGCTATAATTTTTCGGCGTGTAAGCTTTATAACGCATCTACGTATTAAATATAATTGTTTTCACAATTTGACAGCTGTCAGAAATATATTAATAGTTCCAGTTATTGACGTTGACACTCAAAGCTGTCAAAGACCGAATCTAGAATTTTGACGGTTGCCTTACTGTCAAATTAGTATTTGTCAAATATTTTTGATAGCTGTTGAAATGTTGTGATAGTTACACTAGTTATAATAGTAAAAAATAATTCTTTTAATACAATTTTAGAGCTGTGAAAAATATTTTCGTAACTTCGAGCTGTCAAAGTAGAAAAAAATTTGAAAGCTGTCAAAATTTCTTTGTACGTTACGAATGTCACAATCGTAAAAAAACAATCAATTTTGCAATTTCGGTTATACGTTTTGACAGCTAGAATTTCGGAACTATCAGAAATATTTTGACAGTTATACTTGTCAAACAATTTGCAAATAACTTGGTAACTGTCAGATATTTGTAATTGTTACGATACATCTTACTATACTATACTTGTCAGATGTGTTTTATCATAGCTGCTAAACGTGAAAAAATAACTGATTTTTATAATTTGACAGCTGTCAGATATAGCTTCCAAAGGAAATGACTGCTTCGAATTCGTAACTAACTAAACAGGTTAAAAAAGGAAAATAAAATGAAAAAATGCTTCTGGCGGACGTCCATGTATCTCGGGACTACTCCCTAATTACTTAAACATTATCATAGTTACAAAACGAAGAATAAACATTAACATGCACACATATGTATACTGTATGCATCCTATAGTCTACAGATTTCATGTAGTTACACAACAAACATTAACTGCACGTCTTGTTTTCTTTAGCTTAGCGAGAGAACCGGAGTCTCTCTCTAATTTTAAACAAATACCGCGAGATTAAACTTGAATTACGCAGGTAACGAATTGAAATATTTAAACAAGAAAGAGCACGGGAAATTCGCCCGAGTTTACTCTCCTCTCTTAATAATGGCCAAATTTTCTACCAAACAAGCACTGTATCCTTTACGCTCGCACAGTCCAATACAAGACAACGACCGTAATTTATCGTTTACTATCCAATCCACCGTACTATTCTTTGCTACTCTTGGCATTTTCGTCGATCCTTATAGTTTTGTAGCGTGCTTAATGCAGTGGCGACTCGCGAACTAAATTTTCGAGGTGTTCTGCAAGGATCAATCTTGGGATCAACGTTGTTTCTAATTTTTTAAAAAAATAGCCCCTACTTCATTATAAATCAGCACCATCGACAGTCTGTCTTCTAAATTCTTCGATGGTGATTGGTTTATTTGGCAACTACCGAATATATTTGACAGCTGTCAAAAATACTTTTACCGCCAAAATAAAAAGGAATACCTGCGTCCATAGCTTCACAAAACATAGGCAACAGTCAGAATTATTTTGACAGTTACAAACGTCAAAATAAAGAAACTTGAGAAATCTGCACTCGTTAAACCATATTTTGACAGTTGTCGGAAGTATTTTAGCTACTACATTAAAATTATTAAATAAATTAGCTACTACCTATTTTAAAAAATATTTATAATTTGAATTTATAATTGAAGTGTCAAATTAAGAAGCAATAATAATTTTTGAATTTGACAGTTATCTGAAAGCCCCTGATGGTTACCAACACACAATATTTTGAAAGAATACCCGATCTTGCAATGGCATAGCTGGCAGTAGGGTTGTGACAGCTCCAAAGATCTACAACTTTAAACGGAAAATTTTAAAATGATTTCACGGCAGGAAAGGTAGAAACCGCAAGTAGCAGCTTACAATTTGACAGGAGTCAAAAATATTTTGATAAATAGAAGTGTCAAAAGATAAAAGTAACTGTTTTTAAAAGTTGGCAGTTGTGGCATATATTTTGATAGCTGCACATCTTGAAACCGTAAAAATAACTGATTATACAATCTGACAGCTGTCAGAAAAACTTAAACATAGTTACAAGTGTCGCTACCAAAAAAAAAACAATTGTTTTTAAAGTTTGGCAATTCTTAGATATATATTTTGACAACTAAACGTTTTAAAGTGTTGCAAAAAAATATTCAATTTGACAACTACACACATGTCAGATATATATTGACGCTTACAATGGCAAGATCTAAAAACACGTCACATTATTTTAACAACTATCATAAATACTTTGACAGTATTTCACGTTGAAGATATAACTGTTTTCACTTTGACAACTGTCAATAATATTTTAACCGTTGCATGCACTAGAATGGTTTTCGTAGTTTCATTTGTCAAAATAGCAAACGATTTGAAGCCTGTCAAATTTTTATTTTTCGTAGGTTACAGGAGTCACAACTGTAAAAAGGAACAACCAATTTTACAATTTCACTGCTATTCTATCGTTTAAGAGCTTCAATTACACAACCATCTGAAATATTTTGCAGCTGTCGTAAGTACTTTGACAGTTACAATTGTTATATACAGAAAAAAATTGGTTTTAAAGTTTGGCAATTCTTAGATATATATTTTGACAACTTGACGATTCAAAACGGTAAAAATAACTACTTTTATAGTTAGACAGCTGTCAGAAGTACGTTGACAGTTGCCAATGTCAGAAAGCTGTCAACAATTGCAAAAAAAATATTCAATTTTACAACTACACAGATATCAGATATATTTTGACACGTCACATATTTATTGATTTGAACAACCATCATAAATATTTTGACAGTTACATTTCTTAAACACGTTGCAGATATAACTGTTTTCAGTTTGACAACTGTCAGTAATATTTTAACCGTTGCATCCGCTTACTTTGACACTAAAACTTGTCAAAGACCGATTCTAGAATAGTTTTCGTAATTTCATCTGCCAAAATGGCAGACGATTTGAAGCCTGTCATTTTTTTTTTATTTGGTTGGTTACAAGAGTCACAACTGTATAAAGAAACAACCAATTTTACAATTTCACTGCTATTCTATCGTTTAAGAGCTTCAATTACGTAACCATCAGAAATATTTTGCAGCTGTCGTAAGTACTTTGACAGTTTGCAATTTTGGCATTTGTCGGATATCCATATTTTGATAGCTACTCGTCTTAAAACCATAAAAATAAATTTTCGTAGTTTTACAGCTGACAGAAGTACTTTAGCAGATACTAATGTCAGCTTGACAGCTGTCAAACGCTTTGTTAGCAACAATTCCATCGTTATCCGAAAATCTTTTGATAGATACCCTTGTTAAACACGTTGTAAATAACAGTTTGACAGTTGTCCATTTTTCAGTTGACAGTTCTACAGCTGTCATATGTGGTTTAACAGCTGCATAGTCAAATCTAGAACTGTCAAAAGTATTCTGACAGACTTTAGAACGCTGTTCTTCTGTTCGTTGTGTTGGAGAACGCGATGCCAGTCTCAATTTGTTCTACAAGGGTTCCTTCTGAAGCTGTGGTTTTACTAAATCTTTAACTATATTGAAAAATTCTTCAAAATTTGTCCAACAATTGTGCGCCGCCACTGTCCTAAACATTTCGTACAATCTAATACCAACACCACACAGTCTTAGTAACGTGTAAACACAGCCTGTCTTTCCCGTACGCAGTTTTTACCTTCCATACCCTCCAGATATAAATATATCCCCATCTCGTTCCGCCACCGTCCTGATAGAAGTGCGTTGTAAAGTGGAAAGGGCGGCGGGGTACGAAGGGCTTGAATTAGAGGTCCTCTGGGCAACGTCGACACAACACGCGGGCCCACATATACGGGTTAATTTAGAAAATTAAACGTTTACATTTTAGATGCTCAGTAATTTTGCTAATCCCATTAAAAGTATCATATTACCAGTTGGCTGGCTGGCTGGCTGGCTGGCTCCTGCTGGTAACGGCAGTCATCCTCCTTTCGTAGTGGCAGTGATGGTGGTGGTAGGCTTCCGCTCTTGGTTTATTGATCCGCGCCTCGCTCCCCCCTGGCACCATCGTCGTCGGCCGTTCGGCCCTTAGTTCGGAGATAATCGCATTTGATCGTTGCTGCGTCCCTTCTTTGCCGTACTACTGCACCTCCCCACCATCCTACTCTATGCAGCCCTTTTGATAAAATATAGATGTAGGGTATATACAGGGTGATAGTTCGAGGAAATGTGTGTAGAGGTGATGATTCTGTACAGAAATAGCTTTTGTGTTAAATTTGAATGTAGTTCCTTTAACGTCAAAAGATCGTAATAAACTCCGCATTTTGAGGTTTTCAAATTTAATTGTAGAAGATACCAAGTTATGTAATTTTACGAAGACTGTCAAAGCGTCCATGATGACGAGCGCAGTATGGGCGATTCACACTTATCAAGGATGAACCTTGTGGAGCTTCATGATTGCTAAGCTCAGAAGTCATTTTCTGCAGATACTACTGTTAAAGAGATTGTGTGCCAGGTCAGTGCCGAAAAAACCTGACAACCGAGCACAAAGTGATCGTAGAAAAATATTGTTATATTTTTTATTTCATGATTTGGTATTATGAATAAAGATAGTCGCTTAAGTGGTTACAATTGAACCTCGAATGGCTCCATCTATTGTTTGAAGGAGCAAACCACCCAACTGGTACAATCTGGCTGCATTTAACTGAAACGTCTATAAGTCAGTGTCAGTGGTCTGTGGACGACTCAGTCGAGAAATGTCAGTTTTATTGACGTTTGAAGAAAAAAACTTATAATCTTTTTTTGTCAAATTTTTTATTAAATTAGACACATCCTCCACCACATCTTCTAATAAAGCATTTGATAAAATATATTTCTCACAGCTTTACAGCAGATCTGTTTGAATTTGGGTATTGACCATAAGTTTCTTGTTGTTTATATTGTCAGTGAGCTTTTCCATCGTTGCTCGTAAATTATTAATAACGATTTGTTTTCGAATTTTCGTCTCGAAGTTCTGGCAATTCAAACTCTGTTATCATCGTTATCATGTACTAATGCAACATAACTATGATTTGACGCTGTAAGCGAGGATAAATCTGTAGATGGTGATTTAATAGATAGAGTACTCTTTCCTGTTTCATTACCGATTCTACTTTTAGTCGTCATAGGCATGTTATAACAGTATCAAGTATTAAAAATTGAAACAAGTCTTGTGTAAAATCAGCTTAAAACAAATGAACAGGAAGATGAAAAAAAAATAACACGCTTCATACCAAGGAGCCAGTCTTAGTGACTCAATGACAGAGGGAAGACAAGTCTTCGATAAAAAACTATGGATATTAAGATGGAAAAGAAACTGGACGAAAACACAAGTACGGGGGAAAAAAGATTTATAAATTTCAATAAACTAATATAAATGTGGATTTTACTTATTAAATCGGCAACGTAGGTAGACAATATATGCAAATTTAGAAGCAGAAACACAACGACACAAAACACGTCTCTCTGATGCCAGCACACACAATACATTAAGTCTGCAGCATTGACATTTCTGACGGGGTATCATGATGAAGGTGACTTCCTCGACAAGATCATCATGGGCGATGAGACGTGGGCTGCTCACTTTAGCTCGAAAACCAAACAACAGTCAATGCATTGGCGTCACAGTAGACGAAATTCAAACAAGCTGTGTCGGTGCAGCATCGCAAAGACTCTTGAGGTACGCCAAAACGAAATACTAGAAACGAACAGCTACGATCCGACCTCAATTTTCCGTCCTTAAAGGATCCTTTGACAGCTTTGCCTAGGAAGACACAATATAGAACAAGCACCTCATATGACTTGATGCAGGATGAATGCAGCAAATTCATGGAAGACTCACATCATCAGAGACAATCTTATAACAGTGGATCACGCAACCTCCGGGGAATACCACCTCCACACTCTCTAATAATCCATAAGACTTGAAGAGTCTTTCATTGAGAATAAAGAGCTAAAGAACCGTGACTAGGAAACACTGAATAAATTGTGACGTACTATAGAAAACGAAAGACGTAGAATGTTTAGTGCAAGTGTTGTACTGCTCCATGATAATGCTCGATGGACAGCAGTTATTCTGCAGGAGTTCATCTTGGAGCTGTTTGATCATCCACCACCTCAAGAAATCCTTACCTTAAACTCAGTGTTTTGACAACGATGAAGGGTTGAACACGACTATTACACTATAAAAGTTGGTAATACGGCTGTGTTAACCGAGAATCAAAAACCGAGATCCAAACTCTCCGGCGCCGAAAGGCGTAAACGTAAAGCTGAAAGGCTAGCCGTTTTGGCCCAGCCGGGCAGCACTACGCCCAAAATAGAAAAGGCAGCCAGGGAAGCGACTGTCGCTAAATCTTCGGGTCGGCGTTCACCCTATAGCGTCGACCCTTAAAACTCTGCGGCTGCACTACCCCATCCCTGGTTTCATAGTTCCAGGGTAACGGGCGTGGCGGGAGTAGACTTCGTATATAGGGGAGGATGCTTGGGCGTAAGCATGGGCATACGCTCCGGTGTCCGGCCGCTAACCGTCGGAATATACGGTGGGTAAGTGAGGCACCCTACGGCGCTTACCTAGAGAACTCTGCAGCTGCACTACCCCATCCTTGGTGGCCACACTCAGGGAAACGGGCGTGGCGAGAGAATTTGGGGAAGATAGTAGGGGAGGATAAAAGTCGGTTCGCCGAGGAGTAGTCCGCCCGCTGGTTGTCTGGTTGGGGAAACCTTCGGTTTCATCCTAAAACAACTCGGTGATTCTGGGACCCTACGGTTTCACTGTAGCTGCCGCGGATACTTGATCGCCGGAGGGGCGAAAGGGTTGGCGCGGTTGGCATTTTGGGGTAGGGCTTTTGCCCGGCCGTCCCCGTAGTTCAGGCTTAATTCACGGGCGGGCTGGTTGTACGTCACGGCCAGATTCCGTTTCCCACGCTTGGCCGATAGTAGCCATCCGCAAGGAGGCCTAGGCCCCGTGGGGTTAGATGTGAGGTAGGAGTTCGCTAAAGCGTCTCCAACGGTGACTCGTCCAACGTTGACAAGAAAACTTGTCTTACATGGGTAGCACGGGGGAGAGGAGCCCACCGGTTCGCCGGGCCTCTCCGAGAGGTGTCGGTCTCGTGCGGGCAACTGGTTTCGTGTCTCTTTGTCCTGAGGACTGTGTGCACTTCCCTGTTTTGCCGCATACCTAACGGTCGGTCGGCAGCTGGTGCTCCTTTGGGGTCCAGCAACCACTTTCGTGTCGCTAAATCTAGCACCATTAACGCTGCGACTGTGGGGATGAAGCGAAACCTCTCTTAGGGCAACTCATCGAAAGCAGCCACAAAGCGGATAAAGACAAGAAATCCGGCACCTAAAACCTACAAGGAGGCACTCACGACAATCCGGATGGCCATTGTGCCTGAGGATTATACTGAGAGTTTCATCTCGTAGGAGCAAGCAGACCAGATCCGAAACTGATTGCTTCTTGGTAATGGGCAAGATAGAGGTCGGAGGACGGGAACCAGGAAGGTACCAAGCTGAAACTGGTGAGGGAGGACGACTTGTCAAAACCCGTCAGGGCCACGGCTGTATTATGGCTGAGACACCACATACATAATATTTTGGAAAATGTGAATCCAAAGCGCATTATTATTTGAATGGAACATGTCACGCAAATGAATGAAGACATTCATCACGTCTAAAAGAAAAATTTAAAAAATTGATCGCATGTTTCACGAGATACCACAAATCATGAACATATTTCCAAACATTCGTCATCAATTGCGTTTTCCTAGATTACCTCCATTACCATCAACAATAAGCACTACCCACGCGTAAGCTAGCTATTCGATACGAACACACATAATGACTCATTCCTCCTAGAAGCCGTCTCAATTTTCCGTATAAACGAAAGGCGCGAGTAAATATATGATAATTATTTACCCAGAAATGAATGAAAACGCATGGGCGTCCGTACATTATCCGTAATGGTCGTAATGTAAACGACATCCTCATTAATATTTCATTAACAATCAAAATTCATTCATTATTTACGAGGAATATGCCCCGCTGTACATTGTATTAGTACCGCGGCTGAAATAACCGGTGACATGCGAAGTATATCGTTCAATTGAAATTTACGGGCTTATGCCTATGAATTATTAATTGAAATGAATACTTTAACAATAAAACGCGAACCCGATGCGATACGATTTTTTTATGACGCGCCCGTTTTTATACCACCCTTTTTTTCGAATCTCTCTGTCTGTCTCTCTCTCACACACACGTACAAACACTCTCACTCTGTAGTGGATTTCTTTTTACGACCGATTCATAATGATTAGCCGTATTGCTGTTCGCCATTAGGTATTACCGTGAAATCATATTTTATTATAAATCTGTAAGGAGAAATTTCGGATGTATTGTATCTAAGAGGGTAAATCAATGATTCATATTTAGTAGTAATTATGCCGGTTAACAGGTCAACCTGCAGTCCGAAACAGTGTAACAAGCTTACAATTTTCAGTCAAGAAATCATCAGTCAAGAAAAATCACCCTGCAAACGAGTACAATGAAAATAGATCAAGCATTAGAAGCTTAATTATATAATACAGGGTGTTCCAATAAGAGCGATCTGATTTTAAAATGAAATAAAATGAGCAGTGTGACATCCAGCGCCGTCTTGCTGGAACTGCATACCTTCTAAATCAAGCGCATCCAAATTTGGCCATAAAAACATCTATCGGTATCGTTCACCATTTACTGTAACTGAATCTCCAACCTCATTTTGGAAAAAAAGTGGTCCAACGACACCACCATACCATAAACCGCACCATACAGTTACCTTCAACGGCAATTATGCTTATTTACGTAACCACTTAACCAAAAATGAGCTTCATCTGAAAAGATATTTTTTTCAGCAAAATTGCGATCCCTTTCAAGTCGTTCTAAACTCCAAGCAGACTCCAAGCACTTCAAGTGGTTTAAGTCCTCGGATCAAAACAATCTTATACGGGTGTAAATTTAATTTTTTTGCAAAATTCGCACGACAAGAGCACGACAAGAAATTGATAAATTTGGATCTTCTGCAACACTAGGTCTTACAGCAGCAATAATCTCAACAGTTCTGCACACAGAAAAAGGATTTCTATATTTAAGAAATTATTTTCTCTTGAGAAAATCCACTTAACCTAAGTTTGTTTTCTGTGTGTGGCAGTTCGGCGTCTTACTGGTGTTTTCACATCGTGAAGAGTAAAATTACTTTCAAATTTCTTCACGATGCGACGAATGACAAGCGTCTGTATATGGAATCAGTATTAACCTGCTTAACAAAGCGAGACATCTAGCAAGAATGACAATCCGCGAATTGTGCGAACTAGATAGGTATCTGCTGTACCGACCTGTATTGTGTAGTGCCATGCGGTGCTACTTCCGACCTTCCCCACTAGAGGGGTTGGAATTAGTCCCTTGTCTTGAGGTGTTAGACAATTAAGGTTGAGATGTAGTGGTGTGATGAAATTAGATCGTGCATTTGGAGTTGCGCTGATGAGAGATGGGTGGTCGAAACCACATAGTCCGCTTCTAATATTTGACCTATTTCATCATCATCTTTTTTTACACCCTGGATGAGTTTTGTGGCCCAAGAAATGAAAGATCCTCAAAAATATTAAATCAAATTATCAGAAGTGCCTGCATGAATACAGGGTGTAGTCTTGGAGCAACATTGTCCATAATTACCATCACCATATATCACCAATATTTTAGAGACATTGTGATTGTAATTATGGACAATTCTGCTATTAGATTTTATCGATATAATGTATGATAAAGGAGGTACGGTTCGAGGCATCTTAGGTGCTACACCCTGTAAATTTCAATTCAAATATGGCTAAAAACTAACTTAATTTTTTTTAAATTTAGCTAATTTATTTATTTAGGAAAAGTTTCTGGCAACCAGCACTCAGGGAATAACCCTGGGATGGGATAACAAAATTTCGTAAATCAAAAAATGTAATAGCAATAAAATAGATAAGAATCTCATATTGTTGGCTAAAAAATTGCATTGTTTTAAATCTTTTAAAGGCGCATAAAAAAACAAATCGCAAAACCAGTAATGCTACTCAGATTTAAAATCAGTATTTTTGCAAAACCTTTAAGTTTTTTCTAAAGTAAAGCTTTAAAGCATTCATCAAAGATGTTACCGGTTGTTTCGCACGTCATCTTCATTTAAAATTTTTTTTCCAGTTTCCAATTTCGCCACTGTACACTGAACCAAAGTCACAGGGATTTTTGTAAATTCCTTTATGAGAGAGAGCATGACGAACGTCCTTGGGCGAAGGAAGAATTTGGGAGATCTTGTTTAAAGGTTTAAAGATGGGTTGGATGTTTTGTTTGCCAAGAATTCTACCGACATGACGATGGTACTTAGCTGATTACTAGATTCTGGTGCTACCTTAGGAGATCCTGGATGAATATACCTATTTATGACCCCTTATATGTTGCCGGAGCTATAGCCATTCTGTAGAAGAGCAGTTTTGACATGTTGTAAATTGAGATAGCGCGATGTACTAGAGAGCCCATTACTGATTGCTTTTGTGCTGGGCGATGATGTGAGCTGGCATGAAGATATCGATTGGTATGTGTGGGTTTCCTGTACAGGGAGTGACCTAAACAACCATTTGGAAAACGAGTAAGTAATACATCAAGGAAAAGTAGGGAACCATTTGTCTCAATCCCCATGGTGAACTTGATGTCGGGGTGTTAATTGGCTACTGAGGAAATCCAAGAAAGGAGGTAGAATGGTTTACCATGTGGCCAGATAATGAAGGTGTCATCTACGTATCTTAACCAAGTTTTGGGTTTTAAATTTGCACGTTCCAAAGCAGTGCTCTCAAATGCCTCCATGAAGATATTAGCTACAACTGGAGATAGTGGGTACAATCTAAGTGGCTTGGATTCCTTGGGCAGTATACGTTTCTGTATGTCAGAAGGAATGTCAGAGGATTTAATTAATGAAGAGATTCGCCTCATTAAAAAGTTATGTAAGAAGATGAAATTATTCCAAGTGATCCAAGCTTATCAAAAATTTTGGCTTGTAAAAATTAGATCACAAACTAGCAGTACCATAGTTTCCGTTTGGGATGGGGTTAAATTGGGTCAATTACCAGCCAAATTATAAGTCCCAAAATTCCCAGCAGTAATACAGATAGATCATTTAGATAAAATCTACAAATTATACCTACAAAAAATTGCTAATGAAAAATCGTAGGTAATAACATCGATAGTCTAACGATAACGACCAACTATTATTGAAGAAGTAATAGTAATCAAATAATCATATTAGAGGTAACCTGCTTTACGACTTACTGCATTGATCAATCTAAATAATCCGCTTCGGACCCGATAAGTAAATTGAAGACAATTACTCAATACGAGAGATAGAGATAGAGAGAGAAAGAGGGAGTCTACATATCATTAGAGAACTGATATAATTTGTTGTTATGAACGAATATTAACCGTCCTGTGTCACTCTGAATCACTGCATCTGTCGAACGCATACTACTACCAATGCATGGGGCTCTGTAGACCGATATCATTATCAGATATTGATTTTGTATCGTTCGCGATATTAATTTCTCTTCTATTAATTTCGGGTCGTTCAGGTCAATGACGTGAACGTAGATGTACAAATACAACGATTGTAATAAATTAATTGCGATTTCGGTTTAATAGAAGGAATCCATGCAACTCCGATATTTCCATTTCAATAAAACATAAGATATAGTAAAAGATTCAAAATTGTCAAACCGATTTGACAGCTAATTAATTCATATTTGACGTTAGATTTTTTCTGTATATGTCAAGTTTGTTTATATAGCAATAATTTTAGAGGAAAGGAGACTATGTATTATAGGTTACAATATAGATACATTAATTGATTCGAAAATTTATGTCACGCATCCTCTAGTCACACCCGAGCGCACCAAAAACAAAAAAAGAGGAACCAAACCGAAAGCGATCTCATTTCCATAATGCCGTCGAACATGCACAACTCTATAATTATGGTGTTTGCTATTCAAATGCGCTCTTGATGCTACCGAGAGCGCAGCTCTAGCGTTTAATTCGGTTGTTGGTTTTAAGGATCTCTCTATCGGCCGAGTGAGAGATAGAGAGAGAGAGAGAGAGGTAAAGAGGTGGTGTACGGACGCGAGTTCTAAGATTGGAAAGTTTGTTTTTATATTTAGAGGATGTCGGGACAAAGTGAACTATTTAAGCTGGGACGAAGTTCAATAAAAACTTTTAAATGAATGGATAAGTTTACTCGTCGTAAGTTCTTCATCCGTGCATCTTCAGCAAACTAGCAGATTATTTTTATATTCGTTTTAATGCACTTGTATTAGGAGTGTTGCAACTTTGCTTTTTATATTGACGTTAAAGTTTAACTTAGGTTTTGTTTGCTAAAATGCAGGTTTCTTTTTAATTTTTCTAGTTCTCTGCGAGAGATTATTGAAAATGTTAATACCACGATTTTTATGAGTGGTGACATATGCAAGCTTCTTCCACTGCTAGTCATATTTTATCATCAAAGAGAAAAAAAACAACAGAATCATGGCAAACCAGATGGTAACTACCCGGAATGGAAAAAGGAATGGGCTAACCTGCTCCTTGAAGCACACTTCCCTATTAGTAAACGAACAGATCTGGAAATTGTCAGGCGCATCTGCACAAAACAGCGCACTGAGTGGACGATAAACACCTTCCACTCATACAAATCGTCGGGAGTAGACGCGCACCACATTTAGTAATATATAGGCTATTACAAATTCGCGGGTCACCATTGGGATCTCGAAAACGGTTAGAGATACAAAGTCGGTTAAATTGGGGCAAAGTTGCGGTTTTTGCTGCTGAACAATAATCCGTTTTAAAAAGTTTTCTATGATTTGTAGTTTTTGAAATATTTCCGAAAAACCGAAAAACACACTTTTCTTTTTTCTTCTGTTCTGAAGTTATTATTGCAGGGATCAAAACAATATTAATACATTCTACAGGCACTTTTTTGATCTCTTTACGAAGGTGTTATTAGATTTTGCTTAAAGCGTTTCGTCTCGCTTTGACCACCATCAACTTCATTTTTGCTTATGGCCGCCATATTAGATCTTGGTATCATTAAATAGATCAATTTTTTCTGATATTTTTTAATGTATCACGTATCCTCATGAAAGAAAGTTAAATGGCTATAAATGCAGAAAATGTTAAAAATAACAGTACTAAGAAAAATATGGTGTGCTGTGACGACAAAAAGCAAACGTTTTGACATATCTCCGCATAGTTTAGTTTGTTTACTGTTTACTGTTTTACTTTAGTAAATTAGATAGGAACATTTCTCTTTATGGATGTTTTCGTAAAACTCGAAAGAAGTATGGAGATCGCTCTAATAATAATGAGAATGGACAAATTTTAGAAGAGGTAATTAGTTAATAGTTTTTTATTTTTTAAATACATAATATTCTCTTAATTGTTACTTTATTTATAAAAACGTATAGTTTAAATAAAAGTCCAGTCAAGAGCTGTTTCAACAGTTTCAATTTTCTTTTATAATTTCTTCTTTTAGATTAACAATAACCCTTCCAATTCAACCCGACAAGTTGCAAACACTATCGATGCCGCGCATCATGTTAAAATTTGGAGACTCTTGAGAAAGAACAATAAATTACAAATGCTACAAAATACACGTTTCGCACGCTTTACTTCCTGGGGATACCGAAAGACATTTAGAATGGTGTCATTGGCTTAGCAACAGAGACGGCAATTTTTAAAAAAACATTATTTGAACGGATGAAAGTAAATTTACAAATTGTGGATTATTTAATCGAAATAATAAGCACGTCTGGTCGCTTGAAAATCCAAGAGTCAATAGACCAGTTCGAAATCAAGTTAGATTTGGCTTCAATGTTTGGGCGAGAATTGTGGGAGAACAAGTAATTGGCCTATTTATTTATGAGGAAAACCTAAACTCAGAACGATACCTAAATTTTCTTAGAACTACATTTGCCGAATATTTGAACAATATAAATTTAAGGAGACTTCCAGAATTATGGTTTCAACATGATGGTGCACCAGCGCACAATGCAAGGGCGGTGTGTGATCATTTAAACGAACAATTTCCAAATTAGTGGATTGGGAATCGTGGAGTAGTACGTTGACCTGCAAGGTCACCGGATCTCTCACCATTAGATTTTTTTGTGGGGTATTCTGAAAAATAAAGTTTATGCTGAACCAGTTACTTTACTACTACTCTGAAAATTTTGTTTTGTTTGTCAACTATTAAATTTGTATTTTTGACACCGAAGTGTATTATTTTCTTGGCGTATGTAAATACAATAATGCAAATTTTTCCCAAACGCCAATTATTTAAACATATTTTTATATAAAAATATGCCGTCCCGAAGTGGAGTCGAACCACCTTGTAGGGCTATCGCGGCTCTACCGCAAACCGTTGCGACCACCAACATTTTTGACACCTTCGGTGTCAAAAATGTTGCCTATCCTAGGTCATTATAACATCTCGTTCGCATATAATTGTGAAGTTTACCTGTGTAGTCGAAGCCCCCGGTGGTCGCAACGGTTTGCGGTAGAGCCGCGATAGCCCTACAAGGTGGTTCGACTCCACTTCGGGACGGCATATTTTTATATAAAAATATGTTTAAATAATTGGCGTTTGGGAAAAATTTGCATTATTGTATTAAATTTGTAGACTATAATAATTATGAATATGTCTATCAAGTAGGTACTTTCAGAACTGTCGAGTACACCGTTATTTTTTCTAGTTTAATTCGTTCGTGTTGGTCACGTTTGATGTCAATGCAATGTGACGAGTATTGTAAAATATAACTTATTCAGAATGTCAAAGGAACAGACTACAGTATCGACATTGTAATACATATTTTGGGTTTTTTTCTTTTTGTGAATGTTATAATACCTACTTAATTTTTCAGCAATTAGCTGGATATTAAAAGTTGTTAATATGACTGTTGTTTTCTGAATTTATATTAAAATTCTGAAATTCCTACTTCCTTCGAATTTTACTAAAAGATCCATAAAGAACAACGTTTCTATCTAATTTACCAAACAATGTTCTATTTGGTTGACGTCTTTATGGATACTGTTGGAAGTAAATTTCGCTCGCTATTACTGTGTTGTTATTATTATAATAAAGTGGTAACATGTCAGGTTGTTATGCATCGTTGTTTTCATCATTTGAATAAGCTTAAAACGAGTTGCATTTGAGTTGAACAGTAAACAAACTAAACTATGCGGAGATATGTCAAAACGTTTACTTTTTGTCGTCACAGCACACCATATTTTTCTTAGTACTGTTATTTTTAACATTTTCTGCATTTATAGCCATTTAACTTTCTTTAATGAGGATCCGTGATACATTAAAAAATATCAGAAAAAATTGATCTATTTAATGATACCAAGATCTAATATGGCGGCCATAAGAAAAAATGAAGTTGATGGTGGTCAAAGCGAGAGGAAACGCTTTAAGCAAAATCTAACAACATCTTCGTAATGAGATCAAAAAAGTGCCTGTAGAATGTATTAATCTTGTTTTGATCCCTGCAATAATAACTTCAGAACAGAAGAAAAAAGAAAAGTGTGTTTTTCGGTTTTTCGGAAATATTTCAAAAACTACAAATCATAGAAAACTTTTTAAAACGGATTATTGTTCATCAGCAAAAACCGCAACTTTGCCCCAATTTAACCGACTTTGTATCTCTTACCGTTTTCGAGATCCCAATGGTAACCCGCGAATTTGTAACAGCCTGTATATTCCAAAGCTGGAGATGGGCAAAAGTCACCTTTACCAAAAATTGGAAAGAAATACGGAACCAACCCCAAACCCTTCACACCCATCAACCTGCATCCTTCCTATATAAGAATAAGGGTTATGGAGAAACTCCATTTCAATAGAATCAGTATGCACGCAGGACGGCAGATCAACAGAGACTGCCCTGCATGAGCACCCTGCAGGTACCCTGCTATCCTGCAATAACTAAAACACCAGATGTTTTAGTTAAAACTTGTTTGGTGTTTAGTGGGCTGAAGTGTTTAGTGTTCTAGTTCTGCAGCAAGAGATCTAGTGAAGAACTTCGTAATAGTAATATTGTACATGTAATGATTAACTCTTAATATATAAATACAAAGTCTTACTCAGTGTTTCCTATCAAGTAGGTAGCTCCGAAACCAACCGAGCACATTTCATCTTATTCTGTAACGTTCCAGTTTAATTAATAGCATGTTGTGGTTCACACTGTCAAATGCTTTTGATAAGTCCATACCACATAGTATTCTATGATTTTCGAGAGCAGTAAGAGCTCGTTCCACGAAGTCAAAGAGGACCGTATCGGTGCTTTTCCATTTTAAGACAACAAATTTAATCAAACTTTCATATGTGACCTCCTGAAAAAGTTTTTAAAAGCCAGTCAGTAAACTAATCGGTCGGTAATTGTTCAAGTCATCCTGCCAACCCTTTTTATACAACGGGATAATATTAACATGTTTTACGCTCGGTTTTAAGTAACTTGGAAAGGTGGCTGAGACAAATGAATCGTTAATAATATCTGCCAGGGGTTCAACAAAACTGTAAAAAATATTTAGGCAGTCTGATTAACAGCAAAAACTTATAAAAAGGCGTTATTGAGATCCAAGTTGATTACAGCTTATTCCAGATATTAGTAGCTGATGTTGGAGCTAATTTCTGGACTTCCCGTTTTCCAGTTTTTCCACAGTAACTCGATTGGATTCAAGTCGAAGCTCTGGGGAAGCTGTGCCATCATGTTTTTTAAGTTCTTTCCTCCTCTAAATGGTGTACATTGTCTGTACACAATTTAGAGGAGATCATTATCTTGTTGGAAGATAAAATTTGGACCCAAAAGACGAATTTCTGAAGATACTGTGGGGTTCCCCAAAATGTCGGGGTATCCTTCTGGATTTAGTATACTGTCAAACCAGCCCCACAACATTACTGAATTTCCTCCAGGGATAGAGCGTCAATAGATGGAGAGGGATGGGGCGTGACATGAAAGTTCGATATTTTTGATGTGTTTAATAATAATATATTATCCAAACAGATTTGTCTAAAATAGTCTAAAATATCCAACATTTATTTACACTGACGATTGTTAGATAGTAAATCTACTTTAAAGTCTCCAGCAACCGCAACTAAACAATTCATGCGAATAATTTAAATATATCTAGGATTTAAAATATCTAGGACCAATCCTAGATGCAAAACTTCTGTGAATGTCCTTAAGAAATTGCAACGGTTATAAAAACATGCCCAACCGCGACTTTGGAGGTCATCCTAAACCTACACCTACAAAACAGGTCTTAAAGATCGAGAGAGGATGGTCAGAGTATCCCTCTGGGGATATTCCTTGGAAACTACAAGAAGCATAGTGCAAAGATCTTGCTAGAACTATGTAGAGACAAACTACGTATCCATCCAGGGCATTGTCAACTTAGGAGATGAACATCCAGAACATCTGACATCTAACTGCACCGCTATCACGGAAACTCGAGCCAATTATCTCGGCAAGGACATCATAGACGAAGAAAAATATGTTCTCTGAAACCGTTATTGTTATTGCAGTTTATTGAAGCTCTTAAACTGGATGGTGAACTCTGTAAGCGGGCCATGGCATTGTTCCAATTCCCAAGATTATAGAAGTTTGGTCACCTATTTCGTACTTTCTGTTTTTGATCGCTGAAAAGTGTAAGTCGGAGGTTTCTGTTAGCTCTGTCAAGAGATTCCTGACCGGACTCGAACACTCGCTTGGGAATCTCTCACTTCGTCTGTCAGCCGACTTCACCATCCAGTTTTCCATCTATTATACATAAACTTTATTTCAATAAATATGTAATTATGTAGATTTAATTAAAAATGTAATACGACAGAAGAAGAACAATAATTGAATGAAGAAATCGATACCTAGCATATTTCGTTCACATCCACCTAACCTGTTTGCCTACACCAAGAAAGCCAATTTATAAATAAAATCGAGTTGGATGAAATCTAACGCTTTTATTAAATGTGGGCCCCGGATCGCGTTCACTGTACACCAGTAGTCGACGTATTCCCGAAGGCTCACCACTTTTCTGCCAATTCTTTAGCTCGCGTCCTCACCTTTAATGGAACCTATCCTTCTATACACACACTTGGTGGGATTCGATCCCTTGAGAAATCAACTTTTATAAACATTCTTTACGTAGATTGGACGGTCCCCAGTATAACGTTGAGTGTATATATGTATATAATTCTATAGTATATAATATACATATAAGATTCCCGAATTGTGTTAGGTTTGAATATGAATAAAACTAACCATAAACGAACCAAATAATTCCTTAATATTAAAACTACTACCCTATACAGCTTGAGAGAGATATTTTTCACGGAACCTACACAAAAGAAGTACTTGGGCACCTTCGAGTAAATACGTGTAATTTATAAAACGTTGACCCATCGTCCTGATGTATACACCGGATCCTCCCCGCAGGCTTTCATGCATTGACACTGATACATTGTTCCCGCGTCGCAAATGCACACACTCACGTATACAAGAGGTGCCATATATCCGAAAATATCGTTAATTTACGTTGTCCGTATGGGGTGACGTGTATTTTTCTCTTTTACTGGCCGGTGTGTGTAACATCGATGGCCGCAATTCCACCGATAAGTCACTTACATTGGCTCGGACGTTTCAGTCAATAGGCTATTAACTTCACGTCGGGGCTGGCGTTGTGTAGCGTATTGGTACAATTTATTTACTGTATGCGGTTGATGTGACGAAAAAATTGCAAAAATTCTAAGCGGATATATACTCACTGACATTAGGAGTGTTACGCCCAGAAGGAGTAATTTGTTTAATGCGTCTATATTTTCCTATTTCAAAAATTGATTTAAAAAGACAGACTCAATCTGCAACTTTTTTATGTCTTGACTTTTTATCATAAAATTGTTAGTTTGATCACAAAAAAATAAAATAGCATATGCTGCTCAGACTCTTCCCATAAATTCACAAAGAGGTTATTATTTATTTAAAAAAACTCAAGTAAGCTGCTGTCAAATAAAGTCATATGACAAATAGTTTTATTGTTTCATTCTTCTAAATTTTTCCAAAGTGGATAAATTAAATAAAAACAATTTTTTTTTCTAATTTTAAAGGGCTGTAACTTGGAAGGAAAAGGGTGTTGAACAAAAAGTTATAAAAGACCCCCCTTAATTTTTGCTAAAGAATCACCCTTTGAAATCTTTCGTATCAATTCAGAAACACCCTGTATATATCGGTGTTACTAGTCATGACTGTAAAGGATACCCCGAATTCCCAACAAGCCAAGAAGAACGTAGAGCTAGTTCTTGCAAATCCATGTTAACAGTCGACAAACTCCAAATTGCAGCATCGTGTGATGAACCAGGAAATCTTATATTACAATTTACTATTCTGAGATTAGAGTCACGAATTAATTGTACATTGATACTGTAGAAGCCTTTTCTATTGTAAAACGCAATGCCTGGATGTATGGGATGATCCTAGATCAGGAAAATCAAACTTTTCTAAAAACCCCTGCTTAACGTTATTTCGATCTTGTTCAGTTTGCGAAAAAATTTACCCATGTTTGCAGCAAATTTTCGACAATAGAATTTGACAACTAGATGGTTGTCCAGCACATTTCTCAAGAAGAAGATCTAAGATATCACCAGAGGTGGAGTGGACGAGGATATCTATTTCCTTGGCCTCCCCGATCTCCAGAACTCACCTGTTTGGACTAGGAGAGAGAATTTTGCAATTTTCTGTTATTATATCAAAAAGCGCGCTCTAGCGTCATCACTAAGAAATAGACATATCACAGGTAAGATAGGTTTGATGAAACAATAAATGCTTTTTTCAATGAGACCAAGTTCGTTCAAATCAGTTCAGTCGTTTAGGAGTTACAGCTGTTTATTTAAAAAAACATATAATTACCCCCCACCACTTTATTTTAATAGATACGTCAAAAAGTGTTAAACAAAAATTACTTCAGTAAAGCTTATCTTTAAAAAGCATATATTTTTTGGTAACATTTACTGTGTGGATTTCAGTGTAAAATCACTTTAAAGGTTTAAGATGCCGGTTACGCCACCTGGCGAACATCTTGGACATCTGAAAATATTTTCCACGGTCTTCTATTGACCACTTTAGTCTTAAAGAATTTTACCGCAAGTCTCTATGACGAATAGTTTCAGAGATACAGCACTTTGCATTCTTATCTGACCACCCTGTACATATAAATCGAAATAAATTCGTTTTATTTTGACGTATTTGAAATCCATATGCTCTGAATCTCACACAAATATACCTTAGTACATGCATATACATACTAGGTATATACTGAAATAAAATCGGAAGTTTCCACACATATTTATCCGAACGATTTTCGAAAACTATTGTGCTTTAGCTTGTATTGCCAAACCGCTGGCCGCTGCGTTCGGCTGTGCATTTTGTGGTTTTGTACATACATAGATACAGTGCAGTATTTTTATTCCTCTATACATATATCTCGGATAACAAAATGTATCGGTTGGTCATTCGATCAGCGTTAGGTTTCCATATATGTATGCATACAACGGGGGACCCCATTCTTTCTGATTGAACGTCCGATATTAAATCAAAATATCCGCGAAGCAATAGCGCGTGAATTCCATTCGAGTGTTTATTTAACTGCGTAAATAGTCGATGTATTCAGGCCATACATATATAAATGAAACAATCGAATATTGCCGCTATAAAATGTTTTTGCAATTGACCGGTAAATATGTATGAAATGTCAACCGCTGAATTTGTTATATATATGGGATGGGGCAGAATGGAATATTGAATATTTAGGATTATTTCCTTCACCTGTCAAATTTAAATTTTGTCAAATCACAATCACAACTGAAGTTGAAATTAACCAATGAAAGGTACCGGATCTTGATATCAGCGACTATTACAAATCGACTATTATTGTAGGTAGGTATTATTGTAGGTACAAATCAAGTATGTATTTTTTCATTAAATTTCAAATGTGTCAAATAGATGAAAATGTCCGACAAAAAGAGATTTAGCGATGTTTCGGCTGAAATTATTGATAATCACGTCGATTTGACAACTCCGATAAATACAAAGAGAAGTAAAGAGAGCGTCTGGAGACAGTTCACGCAGTTTTGTGACGAACGCAAGTATATTTTAGACGTGTCGACGCCAGTAAGTAAACGGAACGAAATTTTGAAAGACTGGGCATGGAACATTAAAAAAGAGAACGGAGATGATTATAAGGAGTATACTGTAAAAGTCTTGAATTGAATTGAATTCAAAAGTTCTAGAGATGCTCGTAATAGTAAACGACGAGTACGGCAAAAACTTCCAGATAAATGAAAGCAAAGTGCGACCTCTTTAAGTATTGATAATTTATTTGACATAATAGACTATTGTGACGAGACAACGCCAAATGGACTTCAGAAAAAATTCTACTATTTATTTTCCGTGGAGCTGGCATGGCGAGGAGGGGAAGGTGTCAACTGCTTGGTACATCAGATCGTTGTCCAGTCAGAATTCTTAAAACATTAGTTGGGAAACGTGGGCCTCATTTTACCTGCGATCGGATGTTTTTGACGCCTAATCCATTTTGGAAGAAGAAAAATTCCTTCTGGTACAAAAACTCGCCTATTGGGAAGAAGAAGCAGCAGAATCTATTCGTTTAAATACCAAATGTCTCAAAATTACCAACCATTCTTGCCGTTCAACAGCTGTGTCACAATTAGCCAATTTATTACAAATCATACATCTTATTTTTTCTCGATTTGACATCTCACAAGATGATAATCTGTGGTCTGATATAAAATCTGCTGAGATAGTATCAGTAACAGTTACTAATTTCGGGTCTGATATGAAAATAGGACCAAGAAGGGTACTAGAAGAGACAGTAATCCTGGTTGGTTCATTGATTATTTGTTGAAAACCATATGATTTAAGACAAGCAAGGAAGGGATTAACCAAAACTAGTTGATCTACATTGAAATCACCTCCACATAAAACAAAATCTGCTAATGGGTATATGTGAGAAACCACACTGTCAAAGTATCCTATGAAATTATTAATAGAGTGGACCAATTCGGAGCGAAAGCAGAGGCGTAATACACTTTCCTGCTGACCATGGACAACATACTAAGTAATCGTATGTGCGATGGGGCACGCAGGAACCAATTCGTTAGTCACGCCTCTGCTTTCGCTCCGAATTGGTCCACTCTAATTATTAATATTAGTTCCAGGAGGTCTATAAAAATTACCAATAATAAAAGTGGAATGGAACGACATTTAATTTTCAAGAAGATGTATTCCAAACTTACATCACCCCCAAAATCTGTATCAAATATCTGGCATTCCAATCTCATTCCAAACTCCTAATATACGCTGCCACACCCCACCCCCTGCCTGCGTGAAGTTAGCCTCCCCCTCCCCCCCTTTTTCGATTTTCGAAATTTTTAAAGTTGTTCCAGATTGTTCTAGGTTTGTTCTAAATTGTTTGTTTAATTTTTGAGAAAAATTGTCCAGAAAAATCGAAAAAACCGTTTTTCTTGTCAGCTCCTCTTTTTCAAAATTCGAAATTTTGACAGTTGTTCCAGTTTGTTTTAGTTGTTTTGAACATTGTTCCAAAATTTGAGCCTGCTGTCATGTGTAGTTTATGAAATAATTAAAAAAACAAAATTTCAGTAACGTTTCTTTTTCGAATTTCGAAATTTTGAAAGTTGTTCCAGGTTGTTGTAGGTTTGTTCTGTGTTGTTCTAAGAGTTTACCTTTCTATCATGTATATTTCGTGAAATAAATGAAAAAAACAAAATTTCAGTAACGCCCCTTTTTCGAATTTCGAAATTTTGAAAGTTGTTCGAGGTTGCTCTAGTTGTTCTGAGCATTGTTTTAAAATTTTAGATTCATACCTTGCATAGTTCATGAAATAATTGAGAAATGTTCATTTTCGCTATCCACCCTCCCCTCCGTTTTCTTAAAATCGAGCTTTCCATAGCAAGTCAGGTTGTTCTAGCTTTGTTCTTTATAGGTGCCACTTCACGAAATAATTGAGAAGAAGGAAATTTAGTGGGCTCTCCCCTTTTTTGAACGTCGAAGGTGTGAGAGAAGTTTGGAAGTTTGTTTCAACATTTTATTTCATTTCTCTCACGAAGTATACATGATAGAAAGGTAAAATCTTGGAACAATATAGAACAGACCTAGAACAACCTGGAATAACTTTCAAAATTTTGAATTTCGAAAAAGAGGCGTTACCGAGATTTTGTTTTTCTTAATTATTTCATAAACTACACATGACAGAAGGCTCAAATTTTGGAACAATGTTCAGAACAATTAGAACAAATTGAAACAACTCTTAAAAGTTTGAATTTCGAAAAAGTGGGGGCTGGCGAAATTTTATTTTTATTAATTATTTCATGAACTACTAATATGAGAAGGTTCAAATTTTAGAACAATGTTCAGAACAACTAGAACAGCCTGGAACAACTGTCAAAATTTCGAATTTTCAAAAAGGGGGGGCTGAACAGAAAAACGGTTTTTTCGATTTTTCTGGACAATCTTTTAATATTTTTCTCCAAAATTCTGAAACAATTTAGAGCAAACGTAGAACAACCTGGAACAACTTTCAAAATTTCAAAATTCGAAAAAGGGGGGGCTAACTTCACGGAGGCCCCACCCCTACTCAGCCAGGTCTCGGTAACAAGAAGAATATGAAAATCATTATCAGTAATTAGTGTGGAAAAATCATTAAAACCCGAAAGCACAGATCGTATATTCAGGTTTCCAATCCTCAGAATTTTGTACTCAAAGGTGTTCCAATTTTGTTAATATATTGCCTGGTTAAAGCAGTATTAGAGAGAAATAGGAAGATGTCAGGGATATTCCTGATATTCAAGAACATTGCCCTAACGGTGTGAAATATCGAAAAATTTAAAAGACTTTGTTAGATCCGCGAAGTTGGCACCACAAAGTGATAAAAAAATCCCCAAAAATGACAATTTCTTTAGGATATAGCTGCTGTACCCATATTTGGGGGTCTCATGGCAAAAATGTGACAAATTTGAAATATAGATTCACCATCGTTTGATCACCAAATAAGTTAATACCGATTAAGTCTTTTACAAATTAAGAAATTACTTTTACCATTTTTAGAAGAGTGTATTTTATTTGTATTATTTCAATATATAGCATAATAGTAGAAACTGTCAATTTTACAGTGCTAATTCAAAAATAATTGCTTCTAAATTTTGCGTATGAAATATCATATCATAGGAAGTAATATGTATAATTTGGAAACAATTTTATAATTCCAAGGATCCTCGTGATGCAGAAGAACTTTTAAATTATTTAGAAGAACTAGATCAGGAGGACGAGGATTTTAGAAAATTAAACGAATGCAGTTCATTGGATCTTGTGTTATTAAAGTTTCCCAAACTCTGGCTGTTCCTCTTGGAAAATCCTTTTCGTTAGACGAGGCCATGGAACCATATGATGGTCACCACCATATGAAGCAATTCATTAGGGGAAAGCCGATAAGATACGGTTTTAAATTTTGGTGTCTTACAACATCAAGGTCAATTCACTACCTTTATTAAAGAAAAATGTACAGGCACTATTCGCTCAGACCGAGTTGAGAGAGCTCCTCTAAACGATTTAAAAAAAGAAAGCCGTGGAAGTTACCATGCAATTCAAGACAAAGATTCGTTAATAGCGTTGATTAGATGGAACGACAATAATCAAGTAACTATTGCCGCGAATTACTTAGATAAGAACATATGTGAGAGCAACGGCCAATGCAAAAGGTAGTCTAAAAAAGAAAAGTATTTTATCCAGGTACCCCAACCTACTCTCGTTGACCTATATAATCAAGGAATGGGTGGTGTTGATCTTTTTGATAAAATCAATTTTAGAAAAGGATAGTCAGGCATTAATGGGTTAAGCACAGGATAGAAACTAAAATATTTCCAGACTGTAATACGGAATTAGGTATCTTTTTAAAAACGTGTGGAATTCAAAGAAGGCTCTCAGCCCCGTACACCCCACAACAAAACGACTGAAAGAAAAAAGAGTACACTGCTGGATAAGGCAAGATGTCTTCTTTTAGATGCTAACAGGTTACCGGCACTAGTTTTAGATCGGAGAAGCCCATTTGAGAGACGGTTAGACAAAATACCGGTTGTTAGGCATTTACATACCTTTGGAGCTAAAACATTTGTTCATAATAAGAGTCCAAATAGGGACAAGTTCGCACCAAGAGCAAAATAAGGTATTTTGATGGGTTATTCGGATGTCTCAATGGCGTACAAAATATGGATGCCAGATTGTCAAAAAATTATAATCAGTCGTGATGTGAAAGTATTGAACAAATTTGACAAAATAATAGCCTCCGAAGAAGAACAACGTGATAGAAATAAAAATGAACAACATGAACATGAAGCGTCAAGACCGCGGTGGACAAAAGCACCTCAGAGATTTTAACATAGGGATGTGTTGAGTATAAAAAATCCTGAAGAATGGCACGATGCCATCAAAAGTGAAATCAAATCACACATCAAAAACCAAACATGGATTCTGGTAGACGACAAAGGCTACAAGAAAATAGGATGCAACCTAGTACTCCAAAACAAACTGAATGCTGATGATTCTCGGTTGGTTGCTCGAGGATTAGGTCAATGTTCAAACATAGATTTCTATGAAACATTTGCACCTGGAGCAAAATTAAATCCGATCCGTCTTCTACTAGGACTTGCTGCTGAAGGAAGTTTAGAAGTTAATGAATTGGACGTTACAATAGCATATTTGAATGAAGAATTTGAATCTATATGGAAAAACCAGCTTGCCTTGAAAAGATACATGAAATTATCCTTGGAGAAAGCGACAATGATGTAATTCTAAAATCGAAGGTGATGTTAGAAGACTTAAGAAAAGGAAATAGAGAAAAAGTGTGTCTCCTGAAGAAGGTACTATATGGCTATGGTTTTAGATGCCAATGGTTAAAAAAACTTGATTTACTTTGAAACAATTAAGACGAAACTCCCCAAAGCTTTTTATATAACACTGTGATGGGTTCCAAGCGACAAATAGATAAATCAACATTATTTTTTAATTCTATTATAGATTCATCAGAATCTTTATTGATCTAGTAATATAAACTTTTCTACGATGAATTTTTAGTTTTTAGTTTTAGGAAAAAATATCCGAAGCGATGGATATCAAATTCGTTCGCCAGGATGAATTAATAAAAGGAGAGGAGGTGTAAAAATTGCTGTAAAATACAAATGGTACGAAAACATCAGGAATCGGATATGATGGAACTGGTTCACGTGCCTGCCCATATAGATGGAATCATGCATATAAATTATAAATTTTAAAATTCAACGAGTTCGAGAGAGCTCTGTAACCGCAGATAGAACAAACTCAGTTCTATTTTAAATATCTCTTTTCAGATAAAATTTATGAGATTGTTTCTAACTATTGTCCTCACAATCGACGTGAGATAAATAACACGAAGAAGATAGTTAAAAACGGAAATGCCCCAGAATAAATAATGCGGTTGTTTTTATAACCTGTGGGCAGAACAAGATCCGACCGGTTAACCGTGGTATTACATGCTGTGTATTAAAGACGATGAATTGTGGTTACCATATAGAGTCAGTTGAGGTCCTATGTGGTCCGTCTTGTTTTGTTTTTTTTTGTTTCCTTTCGTAATAGCCGTCCGTAATGTCTAATTGCATTATTAACCAATTAAACTCAACGAGAGGGAAAATACCCCGAAACGAAGAAATAAAATAAACACGGTTAAATAGAATAAACACGGTAATTTAAAAATACGTAAAATACATATTTAATTTCAGTCTTATAGGAAATCCTGTAATATGAGAGCTAAAGTATGAGTCAGGCTATTTGCTATGGATATCTTTGTTGCACCTTTCATTCCAATCAGCGTTTTACGTGAAATATTTCTGCAGTGTTTCTTGTATTAAATTGCAGTATTAACTGTATTAACTCTAAGTTTAGAAAACTTTCACTTTAATACTGGATGTGTGTAGTAATGACCGATCAAGAATGCTTGTTTTATTAGGAAAAAAAATTAGGCAGTTTAATGAACTGTTAACACGAATGTTTAGAACAAAATATTATGGTGTGGATATTATAGAAATGTAAAGAAAAGAAAGTTCAGTCAAATTAACGTTGCTGTACATTCTAGTAATACACTGTTGGAAAAAACCGACGAACACACCCTGTATAATCTGGATGGCCACCTATGCTGGCTCAACTCGTCTCCATAGTTCCTCAACGTTAGCCAGAAGAACTAGATAACGTCGAAATGTCCACCGGTGGGCTCCACCGAACGTAGGGAAGCACAACAAACATTTTTTCAGTCAACCCCCTTCCGTCCTACTTTCCACAATTATTATTTGACAAAGTATGAATGACAGAATAAGCTTAAAACTTTCAAACAGAATAATAATTTCGAAAACAAACTAGAGGTCGCGACAATTTGTTTCTTCCAGGTTGTTCTAGTCGTTCTGAACATTGTTTCAAATGTTAACATTATACCACATAGATTTTAGCATCTCATTTTTTCAAAATCTAACTTCCAGATTATTTCTATATTGTTCTAATTCCTGAAGTATTTTCACAATGAAAGAGCAAATTAATTCGTTGACCTGTAAGGGGAAATACTTCAGGAATTGATAAGATAAGTACATAAAGTAAATTGTTCTAAAATATTAAATTAAATAATATGAAAACAAATTATTTAAAAAAAAAAACGTGGCAAAAAAGCATTTTTCGTTTTCGAACCCCCTTTTTTTTCGTAATTCTGAATTTTAAAATTGTTTTAAATAGTCTGCTAAAATGTTAGCCCTCTACTAAAAGAAATAATCGAATAATAAGATTATAAAATATTAACAGTTACTCCAGGGTGTCCTAGATTCGTTCTATATTCTGCCAAAGTTCCTTCCATTAATGCATACTTCCCAAAATAATTGATAAAAGCGAAATTCCGTCAAAATTAAATTTTTGACAGTTTTTCGAATTTAGAAACGAGAGAGCGAATTTTCATTTGTCTCTATTTCACAAGCTAAAACGTTGAAACGACATAGAATGACAAGGAGGGAAGGGACGATCAACAGAAATGATTTCTCTCTTCGATTATTTTTTTTGTTTTTTTATTTTTTGCTGAAATCACCCAAATTACGCAACTAATTCGCTTAATTTGAAAACAAATTAAACAATTGAATAACAAAATAAAATTTCAAATTCCAAAGATGACGCGGTGACCAATTAAATTAGCGAAATTACAAAATTTGAAAACTGAATTTTGAATCAAAAAATCTTGAAAACAAAGCGTAAAATGATTTTCTCAATTATCAGCACAACTTTCAAACTCGAGTTTCGAGAAAAGGACACGAAGATAAACGAAATTTTACTAACCCCTATTTTTTCTTTTCTAAATTTGGCATTTTGAAAATCGTTCCAAGTCGTTGTCGTTTGTCCTAAATTGTTTCAGAATTTTTCAAATTAATATTAAAAAATTGTTGAAAGCAAAGCGAAACACACTTCCATATTTGACATTTTGAACTTGTTCCAAACTGTTCTGTTCCAAAATTTTAAAATTTCTTCTAGTTCTGTAGATAGTTCCAAAATTTGAGTCTTCTGGCATGTGTAGTTTAAGAAATAATTGAGAAAAACGAACAACAGTACTAGCCTACCTTTTTTGTTTCGAAATTTGGAAAACTGGCCCAAGTTGTTCCAAGTTTGTTTTATATTCATATAAAACATATATACATATATGATTTTGAGATTTTGCAAAATATTATTCAAAAAATTGACGAAGAAATGACCAGGAAAATGATTTTTTTTCAATCTTCCACCCCCCTTTACAATTTAGAAAAACTCGGGTGGGGGGGTGGTAGTGAGCTTTCGATTTCCACAAGCATTCTGTCAATTTGCAATTGCAATTTGACCTTTTTTTGGAAAATTCCAAATTTGGAAAATTGTTTTAAAAATCGATTCAAATTTCTAGTTTTCTATCATAGTTCACGAACCAATTAAGGAATCACGAAATTCGCTATCTTCAACCCTCCTCCCCCCTCCCTTCCATTTTTTTAATTGAATTTTTGACAGTTACTACAAATTTTCGAATTTCGGGAACGATTTTCTTCGATGATTTTTTTTTTAATTTTTCTCTAAAACCATTTAGATTGTCGGACCAATTCGCTTAGTTTGAAAACAAATAGGAAACAATTAAATAATAAACAAATATAAAATAATTAATTTCAAACTGAAAAAATTGGAATCGTATTCTACACACAAAATTCTATGAAAAGATAACCAGATAACAAATTAAATTGGCAAAATTCCAAATTTTGAATCAAAATTTTCGAAGAATAAATCATAAAATGATAGGGGTGGTAGAGGAATTCACTTCGCACAACAGTTTCGAAAAAGGGAGACGAGGATAAACGAAATCTTGCTAATCAGTACTTTTTTTTTCTAAATCTGACATTTTGAAAGCCATCCGAAATTTTTCCAGAATTTTGCAAAATAATATTAAAAATTGTTGTAAAAAAGTTGGAGAAAATAACATTTTTGTCTTCCACCCCTCCCTCCACCCTTTTTTCATATTTGAAATTTTGAACTTGTTACAAATTGTTCTGTTCCAACATGTTAGCCTTGTATCATGTACAGTTAAGGAAATAATTGAGGGAAACAAAATTTCTTCTCCCATATGTAGTTTAAGAGATAATTGAGATAAACGAACTAGTTTTGCTAACCCCTCGTTTTTGTTTCGAAATTTGACATTTTGAAAACTGTCCCAAGTTGTTTGAAGTTTGTTTTTACATTCTTCCAGAATTTTGTAAATTAATATTAAAAAAATTGTTGAAGAATAAAAAAAAAATTACTTTTTTTCAATCTTCCACCTCCCTTCACAGTTGTTCCTAGTTCATTGAAGCTTTGTACTGGTTAAGTTTTATACAGATATCTCGAAAATAAGAAAATCGGGGAAAAGAAGCATTTACCGTTTCCCAACCCCCCTTTTTTTAAAATTCAGCACAATTTTAAAAATTGTGCCACAAGGTTTAGCGTTTTACTACTTGAAATGATTGACAAAATTTTTTAAATATCAACAATTGTTCTAGATTTGTCTAGATTCGTCTTCGCTATCTTTTGTTGGAAAATTCCGAATTTGGAAAATTGTTTTAAAGATTGGTTTTCTATTATAGTTCATGAAGGAATTAAGAATCACATTTTCCTACCTTCCACTCCACCCCTTTTCCCAATTTTTTTTTAAATTTTGTGACAAGTTACGAATTTTCGAATTTAATAACGGTGACGGATGATCTTTCGGTTTCCTCAATTATTTTTCGAACCATGCATGAGAGAAAAGACTAAAACTTATAAAGAACAATATAAGAATATAGAACTTTCGAATTTCAATCGAATTCAAACGAGTTTCGAAAAAAGAAGACGAAATTTTACCGCAAATTTTTTTTTTCTAAATTTGACATTTTGAAAGTCGTTCCAGGTTGTTCTGGTTTCGTGCTACATTGCTCCAGAATTAAGAAAAAATTATTGTAAAAAAAATGAGTCCTCCGCCCTCCTTTTTCGATATTTAAAATTTTGAACTTGTTCAAAATTGTTGTGTTCCAACATATTAGGATTGTACGATGTTAGTTCAGGAAATAATAATGCAAGGAATAAAATTGATTGAGCATTTAATTTTTTCCACCCTCCGCCTTTTTCGATATCAACAGTTGGTCCAAGTTGTTCTAATTGTTTGTGGCAGTTGGTTCATGGAAGATTCTTGATCTCTATGAATTTGAGTATAGTTTAAAGCGCTACGAAGATCATGTTTAGCAACCGATTCTGTATGGATCCAACAAACCCATGGAAATACATTTACACACACAATTTAGCAGCTGGAGATGCCAGTGCTAGTCTTGACATGCAATACAGTTTAGGAAGCCGTAGCAACTGCAATCACAACAAAAAATTACGACAGATAGAATTTAATTTTGAGTAATGGAGCTTTTTATGAGAAACCTCCCTCGTAAGAACTTAAAAATTTAGCAGGGTGTGCTATGTATCAAGCTTGCTAGGTGGACTAGCCATGTTTATGCAACTACTTCATTAATATTTTCTAATAACAATTTTAAAAACTAGATAATAAGTTTGAAATTAACCCAAGCATGAATTACTTTTGGGGAAACAGTGTACGCATGTATATTCGATTGTGGTCGTTCGTCGAAGCATGTTACCGGAACCGCTACAATTCCTACTGTACCGTGTCCGTATATAGATAGCTGCTACTAGTTTCATTAATAATTTATTGGTTTTTTGCGGCCCAACCGTATCTAATTACTACGGCCAAGTACCAGGCTACAGAATTAGCATTTCGTTACGCAGAATAGGAGGGCACTCCTTCCACCCCCGTCCTATGAAGTTACCCATCGTGAAATTGAACTGGTTGGTTTTAGTTCGGGATTTCGGGGCGAATGTTTGGAAAGGTCATGCCTTCGTAGCTTTCGGGCGTGTTACACCGGTAAAGCTCCCGCTAAAATAAACCTGATACGTAGTACTACCGAGAACTAGATAGAATTAATATAAACAAGCTACTATATTGTACGTAGAACCGATTTTTCCTCTCAGAAATTGTTAAATTTACTTTAGATGAACGAGAATACATATATATGAAAAGTGTAATATAGTTAGGAGAGATATACATCTTCATTTTACCACTCCCGGTTATAAAACAAAAAAGAAACCTTTAATTATCGATAATCTACTAACCACATGCGCGTATTAAAAAAAAAGCCGCGTGCACTACTCGAACAACATTTCCCACCTGATAAGCCGGTGTTGAATAAACGCCATTTACATTTTTACGACTTAATGGCAATAAACGAACTATATACGAAGTACCCGGTGTTTGATCTTCGGATTAAGCTATTATTTTCTTTTTTCCCCATAAATCTAACCCTCCCTACAACATTATTGTTTTTCTCTCGCTCCTACATATTACATTCTAAACGTAAAAACCGCATTAAAAGATTCTAACGTTATATCATTATTTTCATTAATACTAAACTCGGCCTAATCCATCCTTATAATACAAGCTAAACCGATTAAGTCGTTAGCGGACGGTAAACAAGTTTATCGACGTCCGAGTTTATCAAAATAAATCAGATAATACATTAAAATCCTAACTAACATCCCATCGATTTATTAGTTATTTATTAATTATCGTTCAAGTATGTGGCGCAGTCGGTAGGATAATCACCATGAATCATGAATTCGATGTACCTAACGCTGAATCTAAATTGACGACATTAACTTTCAAAACGGACGTGTTGACCCGCATGAGAGGATTAATAAAAATTACGGAATTAAGCCTAAACATTATGGAATAGAAATTGACATTAACACACGAACACAATTAGAGGTCGATTTGAATTAATGAACGATGTTATAACATACGAGGCCGATTTTTCCCGAATACTCTAAACAATTTGAGGAGGCGTGGTAGGGGGAATCGCCCAAACTCAGCCATGATCGAAAAAATTAAATTAAATTCCAAGCTGTGGATCTAGATTAGTTTCAATTTAATTGGTTCATATCAGAATAAAACATGATTAAAACAAACAACCCTACATCGGACATTTTTTGTTTCAATTTGGACATAAACCACATGATCCTTTTGTAAGAAGTAATATATTTTTTACCATTCTAGTATCATCCAGGGATTTTGATCAACTGTGGCTATCTTTTGACATTTTTATCTGTTCTTCCGGTGCCACCAAAGTCAGAAGCCAAATGAGATCATCAAAATGACGTAATCCCCATTTTTAGAAGTCCTGATACAACCACCCTTCATCATTACATCATAAACTGTTGCTCCCAACAACAACATATCTGGCTTTATCTGGTTTCGAAAACCAAGTCCTTTATTGTTGGGCAACAATTTATTTATGATGTAATGAGGAATGATGATTGCATCAGAGATACTAAAAATAGACGCTGACTCAGGTTATCGTTGGGCGTAAACGTTCTCGTCGTTGTTTTTCTAAATTTGACATTTTGAACGTCGCTCAAAGTTGTTCTGGTTTTCTTCTACAGTGTTCCAGAATTTTGCAAAATTATATTTTAAAAAATGGAGAAAAACAATTTTGTCCGTCTGCCATCCCTCTCCACCCTTTTTTCCACAACAAATACGAAAGACGAACTAACTTCAAACTTAGAAGATTCCACACACAAAACTCTATGGATAGACCACTAGACAGCAAATGAAATTGGCAAAATTACAAAATTTCAAGACTGAATTTTGAATCAACATTCTCGAAGAATAAACCATAAAGTGATTAATTTGAAAGAGTTTCGAAAAAAGGAGACGAGCATAAACGAAATCTTGCTAACGCCCACTTTTTTTTGTTTTTCTAAATTGGACATTTTGACCGTCGCTCCAAGTTGATCTGGTTTTGTTCTGCAGTGTTCCAGAATTTTGCAAAATAGTATTTTTAAAAATGGGAAAAAAACTTTTTGCCAGTCTTCCACCCCCCTCCGTCCTTTTTTCCATATTTAAAATTTTGAACTTGTTCCAAATTGTTCTGTTCCAACCTTGTTCAGGATATAATTGAGAGAAACAAAATTTCTTCTCCCTTATGTAGTTGTAAGAGATGATCGAGATAAACGAACGAGATTCGCCAACCTCTGTTTTTTGTTTCGAAATTTGACATTATGAAAGCTGTCCCAAATTGTTTCAAGTTTACTTTTACATTCTTCCAGAATTTTGCAAAATAATATTTAAAAAATTGTTAAAGAAGACAAAACAGGAAAATTAATTTTTTTCAATCTTCCACCATCCTTGACACTTGTTCCTAGTTAATTTAAACTTTGTACTAGTTAAGTTTTATACAAATATCTCAAAAATCCGGCTAAACCAAAGGTTTCTCGAGGTCCAGCTTTCTTAAGAGTTTGTATGGCCAGTGGAAAATTTTTATGGGTCTTTATGGAAGACAACCGGGGAAAAGAAGCATTTTCCATTCCCCAACCCCCTCCCCTTTTTAAAAATCCAGCACAATTTTAAAAATTGTGCCACAATTTTAGCCTTCTACGACATAAAATAATTCAAAAAAAAAATCAATATTAAGAATTGTCTAAGATTGTCCTAGATTTGTTCTGTATTCGTCCAGTCCTTCTATCATGCCTCCTCGCTCCCCTTTTTTTGGAAAATTGGATTTTTGACAGTTACTAACAAATTTTCTAATTTAGGAAAACGTCGGGGAGAGGGAGAGGGGGGGTAACTTTCGATTTTCTCAATTATTTCACAGAGCATTCTTTCAATTTGCAATTGCAATATGACCTGCATAAGGTTAACTCTGGGCCTGAGAGAGGGAGAAGGGGAGTGGCTTAAACTCGCAAGTCTAGGACTGGTACAAAGTTGTCAGAATGTCCAAAAGAATACATCTTTAGACTAGTTTTACAAAGCCAAAAAACCCAGAAGTCAGAAGACATATGGAAGAAATATAAGGACAATATATGGCTACCCGATGACTCATCAATCGCTAGCGGACACACTGTATAAGAGGCTCCTCGTGCTAAGGGAGAAAGCTCACTTCCAATGGTTTACCCCCCGAAAATCCCTGATGACGTAATCAGCGTGTCAACTACGCTTCCTCATTATATGTTCTTGCGGTGCCAACAAAGTCAGAAGCCACATGAAATTGGTTCGTTATCAAGCCATTTTACCATGATAATGTCATCTTAATTAACTAGGTCTTCAGAATAGTGGTTCATAAAACTTATTGGTACGAACTGATGATGATGTCAAAGAATGGATGATTCCGATGACTCATCAGAGAGCTCACTTCCAATGTTTCACCCCTCGATGACGTAATCCCTTAAGTCCTCTTCCTCATTACATCATAAACTGTTGCCCAACAACAAAATACCTGGCTTTATCTGAAATCTTTTGAAAACCAGGTCTTTTATTGTTGTCTTTATGATGTAATGAGGAACGATGATTGTATCAGAGATTCTAAAAATAGACGCTGACTGAGGGGATCATTGGGCGTAAACCTTCACGTCAGCACCTATGGAAGTCCTTATACAGCGTGTCCACCAGCGAGGGATGAGTCATCGCATGGCCATATAGAATGCCTCGCTTATACAGCGTGTCCACGTCGAGTGGGTGTTGGTATAGGAAAAGAGAGACAGTTTTCCTTCCATATTTTTCTCCAGAAGATCGTTTTACAATGATGGCCTTGGACTCACAGAATAGATGATTCTTCTCCTCCAATAATGTACCAGCTGTTCATTCCTTACATTTAAAAGAATGCTATGAGAACTTCAGTATGATTCTGTCGAAGTTCAAGCGTGAATGAACCATCTCTGGAAATTTGAAAATGCTTTCCATACTGGTGGGACAGCAGTGGGAGGGTACACTAAATATCAGTTTCTTATGTGAGTGACACAGATGGAACAAAACCCCAACATCGAAACCAAGCTGTGGACAACGATATTTGGTTTGGTTTTTAAATGCCTTTGTAACAAATTCCCTACAGTCTCCAAAGCAAAAAAACATTTATAAACTAATAAAACATCCAGAGTTGAGATGAAAATAAATGTTAAGGAAACTGTAGAAGAACAAAATTTGAAGGAGCTGAGGTGCTCGAGGTGCCTCAAATTGTGCTCACATCTATTTGGACCACTTTCCAGAGAATCTAGAAACCATTGCTGAGGAGTAAGGTGAGCGTTTCCAAGAAGGAATTAAAGAAATGGCGAGGAGACCTTAGGATACTAGTATGACTAATGGATTACTGCTGGAGATTGCTCCGAGAAACTGAGGTAGCAATATGTCAAAGGCAAATCCTAAAAGCGACTTTTTTTCCAGCCATGTTGATAAGACTAAATATAATTTTTTTTGCCAAGCGTTTGAAAAACTGATTATTATGCAAAAAGAACACAATCTCATACCAAAAAGCTTGAACTTTTCAATCGCTATTCTTTATACTGACTTCCATTGTATTAAATAAATCATTTTTAAGTTAAATTCCGATTGAGACTTATTTGAAGAAATAAATTCAGCCTGAACGGGTTTTCCTATTCGTAGAACCCCACAAAACACAATTATGTATTTTAAGAGTTAAACAAAGTACTCATGCTACAATATGACATATTTCAGACATTCAGCTACACTATGCTATCCATCACCTAAAACAAATATTTTCATAGGTGGCTCCACTTAACGCTCGTTAGAATATTTATCTGGAAGTGAACGGATTTGTTTCCGGTAAAAACTTGACCTGCATCTATAAACAAACACTCCAATCTTCACAATCCATCCTACACGACAATTTAGCTTTAATTCCAATCCCATACGCTAACTTTATACATTTTTATTTAATTTCTACCCTTATGTCGCACTAATAATTCGATTTTACCTACGGCGTATCGGACGAATTGGAGCGCATTCGATTTGGATAATTACATCATCAGAACTGTAAATTCCCCGTCGAATAATTTTCATACCGGAATCTGCGAAATTAAGTTTTCGAAGGGAATAACATGAACTCGTCCGGCGAGCCTTTCGCCAGACCGGCTTTATTAGGAGAAGTCCGAATTGACAGGTCCGGGGCCTTCGCCATCCCAGCAAAACGTATTAATTAGGATTTTGCTTGTTGAGATCTCTATTTTTAGATGAATTGGTAAGATTTGATTATTTTGAATTTAAATTTTACCGATCTAATCATACATTATTTACATATTTGTTGCTAATAATACTCTAATACGATTCGTACATTGTTGAATTTGGGACTTAGTAGGGTGAAGCTTGAAATGATCCATTTATTTAACACCTTTGGATCTTTTCTTATTAAATGCATGAAATAATGTTGAAACACATCTCCCATAACAGTACTCTCCCATTTTTGGTACGAGATTGTGATAACCAGGTTGTGTTAAAAATTATATTTAGCCTTATCAACATGCCTGGAAAAAAGATCGCTTTTTAAGGCTTTGCCTTTTACATGTTGCTATCTCAGTTCCTCGGAGCAATCATAAAGGAAGACTTGTTTCGAAGAATCAATAAACAATCTCCACTCTTTGACATCATACTTCATATTAAACGTATTTAACAGTTCAAGGCCATCATTGCAGAGCGATAGTTTATCTTCTGGAGACAAATATGGAAGGAAAACGATCTCTCTTTTTCTATACCAACACCCACTCAACGTGAACATCTTGTATAAGCGAGGTATCCCATAGGTGCTGATGAGAAGGTTCACTCTTCCATCGCCAATGACGTAATCTCCTGAGTCAGCGTTTATTTTTAGATTCTCCCATTACATCAAAAATTGTTGCCCAACAATAAAAGATGGGTTTCGAAACCACATAAAGCCAGGTATGTTGGTTGAGAGGAAGGGTGACTGACTTAAGGGATTCCGTCATCAGTGAACCATTGGGGAGTGAACTTTCTCCTTAGCGACGCCCAAAATGTCCAATATAGAAATCATTTTATGGTTTATTCTTCGACAATTTTAATTCTAAATTCAATCTTGAAATTTTGCCATTTTTTCATTTGTTATCTATTTAGTTATCTTTCCATAGAATGTGTTTTGATGGGTTTGTTACAACATTATCTTACCATAAAGCCAGATATGTTGTTGTTTGGGCAACAGTTTATGATGTAATGAGGAAGGGTGGTTGTAACAGGGATTCTAAAAATAGACGCTGACTTAAGGGATTACGTCATCAGGGGAGAACCATTGAGACAGAGCTTTCTGATGAACGACTGATGAGTCATCGGAATCATTCATTCTTTGACATCATCATCATTTCGTACCAATAAGTTTTCTAAACCACTATTCTGAAGACCTATTTAATCAAGATGGCATTATCATGGTAAAATGGCTCGACAACGAACCAATTTCATTTCGCTTCTGACTTTGTTGGCACTGGAAGAACAAATAAAGCTAAAAGATGGGATAACCAACAATCACCCTATATTGAATTTGACAAATTTGAAATTGTGAGGGGAGTGGGTCGAATCTAAGAATTAAGAGGAGCAAAAGGCAACAACATCAGTATTTTAAAAACCGACAGCATGATCAGAGAAACGTTATTTTGGTCATTGGTGGGGACGCTCAGAGTAATCTCCTGCCCCCTATGGTTATTTACAAGAGCTCAAATTTATATGAAAACTAATGTACTGGAGGACCCGCTGCCACTGTCTATGGCAACAGTCCTTCGGGATGATTTGACATGAATCTTTTTGAGCAATGGTTTCTTAAATCCCTCCTTCCCCATATAGAAGCAACTAAGGAACCAGGTACAAAAGCAGTTGTTGAAGGCGACAAGCTTGCCAGTCATTTTTCACCACAGTTTATAAAAACAGCTCTGGAAAATAATATATATAGTTGCTCCTTTCCTTTTGGATGTAAAATGGCGAAGAGAGAGCAGATATGCTGGAATTTTACCCAAAGAACAATTCCCCTCACTACTTTTAACTCCATGAAACAGAATTTCAGACACTGTAAAAGCAAATTTGATATCTGGATTTAGAACGCAAATGAATGCTAATGAAGTGCTGAAAAAGATTCTTGGAGCATTGCCTGAAAATGAAGAACTGATGGCTCAAGAGAAATGAGGAGAACGAGCGAAGACCAAAAGAGGAGACAAAGGGGAAAGAAGTTTTTAGCTGGAAAGCAGCTGACTGTTGAAGAAAATCCAGCCTCCATGAATGAGGACATCGAAAATGAAGCGCAAACACTATCCAACGCAATAATCAGCGATGATGAAGAATTGCCTTGTTTCGGGAATCCCATCAAGAATGGATATAGACAAACCCAAGAATCCTAAGCGTCCCATAAATATAACAAAAGCAAGTTTGAGAGGCAAAAACGATTCAAATTCTAAGTGTGCCATGTGCCATCTGTTTTTTTTTGTTTCTAATTACAAAGGAAGAACTGACTGGATTGAATGGATTCTAGTTTATTTCTATTTTAAACGTACGTTAGGTAAGGGAGTTTTTTTTTAGGTTTGATTCTTGGTTTATTTTTTAGTACCTATGTATATACCAAAGGATTTTTGGTTAACGTTTTTGATGTACACACGTGATTTTATGATATTTTTATACCTAGATTTATTGCCGGTTACCTCACTCGGTGAAATGTATCTTTAAGTTACCAAAAAATTTATTTTTGATTTATTTTTTTGAATGAGTTTTTTTTTAATTTCATTTTTATATTATAAACGCTTTACCTTTGTATGAGAAATAAAAAAAAAAGTTTTTCTTTTTTCAAAAATAAAAATCTTTTATTTGGAGTTCGTTTTTCGGGGCTTCTTTGACACTACGACTAATTTTGAGAAAGCCATTTTTATTTTTATAATTTTAAATATTGGTTTTAGATCAATTTTGAGTACAGCAATGGATTTAGCAGGCCCGATTTGTTTAAAAAAATTTAGTTAATAATTAAGGGTCTAGTGTTCCCAAAAAGGTGTCAAAATACCTTAGGGGCTGACCCCCTTAGGTTCCATGTCCTTGTGCTCTCCTTGCCTGTTCTTTGTGTGGTCCGATCTTCTTCTTCCTTTCTTTTCATTAATTTTTCGACGAAGATCCATAACAGCTTCCTAGTTAGCTATTCTCCCCACCATCATTTCCGTCATTAATGATTTACCCGAAACAAAAATACAGTCAAAACAGTGGACAGTCGATTTTATCTTCAAATGAAAAACTATTACAGTAGCATATTATCCATCATTACTTGACAAGCCAGGAATTGAGAAATGGCCACACAAAATGGCAGCAAAAAAAGATTTATTTCACCAAGACAATGAACCGTCTCACACCTCAGCGGTTGCCCTGGCGAAAATCAACGAATTACGATTCGAACTACTTAACCACCCTCCTTGCTCATCAGATATAGCCCCAAGCAACTAATTTTTGTACCCTAACCTACAAAAAATTGCCTTCGGAAAAGATTTTGGTCAAATGAGGAGACCATCACCTTCGCGAACAGTTATTTTGAAGAGATAGGAGAGAAAAATAAAAATAAATTTTAGGAAAAAAATATACAGGGTGAGTCACGACTATTCCTCTGTCTCTTGTGTCTAAACACTAAAAGATAGGAGTTTCAAATTTTAGTCAAATATGTAGGACGATAAGGAGCACATTTTAAGATTATTTGCAAGTATACAGAATGATTTAAAAAAGTACAGCATATCAAAGTTAAGTTTTTTTAATGAAACACAAACCGGTAGAGTATTTTGATGTTGGCTACATGACATTAAGCAAAACAATTCAAACTTTATATTTTTTCAACCATCAATAACTCTTTTAAATTAAATTGAAATGTATTTATGCATCCTACGAAAGCACATTAAACCCTCTACCGAGGGAATACTCGTGACTCACCCTGTATAGGATGTTCTATTTAAAATAACAAAATTTATTAAATGCTAGACTAATAAACGTTCACCTTGAAACACCCTGTATTTATACCTTTCTTAAAACAAGCTATTATAATTTATTACGTTTACATTGTTTGTATACAAAAATTTACATCTTAATTAGCATGTTCGTAGAACTGTTTATGGTTCTCATATCTTTATTTTCTTTCATTTAATCTCTTAAACCAATAATATACGGTCGACATACCATTGTGTATTACGAGACTAATACGATAAGGAAATTTCTTCGTAAATAACATTTCATAACAGCAGATTTTTATATAAAATCACGTGAATAACACGAACCAATTAGCCCCAGACTAATTTCCCTCCTTTCCCTAATTAACACTCGGCTCAGCTTTCATCTCGTTGATTCCTTTACGAAACACATCTAATCAGAAACTAATGGAATAGTGAGATATTACAGATAAGTCACCCCCGTGGACGAACATGTGCGACCGGTTCTTATTTCCTTTCTCCCTCTTTTTTTTTTTTTATTCTTCTTACTCGTCCAGGGGTCGGTTTTCTCCAGATACTATAGTAAATCATTAGAGCTTTCTCTCAGGTTTCAGGTAGTTTTCACGGTTCAGCAGCTTCACAAATGTCACGCGTGTTTTTTTCCCCCGTTTGAGAAGGGTACCCCATCTGATATTGGGATTTATTTCTTGTCGGCTCATAACAGTTTGTTTTGCCTCTTTCCGCTTGTCTACTTTACACAATTCGAAATTCATCGCCGACCGGTTTATCTTCCTCGATCGCCATTTGTTTTTTTTTTCATCGTTAAGATGGCGACGAAATAAATTAGGAAATAAAAATGAATTAAATATGTTTGGAGATTCGAAGAGGATGTTTTTCTGAGACTGAAAAATAGATGTTGCACAATTAAAATAATTGTCAAAGAAAGCAATTTTCGGCAGGACAACCACCAGTACTCAACACTCAATACTAAAGGACTTAAGTCAGGCGGTCTTGCTCTCCTTTTCCAGGCCTAAGCTGTTGGCTTCTAAGCCCTCTTGTTTTTCTGAAATATGAAGTGAACTGATATCCTCTAAGGTGTTGTGGTGTTGCTAATCGGCATTCCTTTGCACGATCACGTGCTGGACCCTCTTAACAATACCTGGAGGTGGTCTGTCCAGGTCAAACCCAGCTGTCTCTGCCACAACTAGGTTGGACGACGTGGTAAGGTTTTGGTTACCAACTAAGCGTTCAATGTGAGTTTTAGCAACTCAACGCCACGTGAGAGCACTGCAGGTGTGGATGGATCTAATTTCAACCGGCAGCAAGCTTTTGTTGCAGAATATCAAAGAAATGAGCTCTTGTTGATTTTTCAATCGCCATTTAACAGTTCAGTGCACTATTTTATCGAGGCCTCTTTATAGACGGTGGTAGATGAGTGCCTCGCTTCTCAATGATGTGAAAATAGACGTCATGAATTTTAGAAAGATCGTAAACGACGATCAAAAACAGTATTGGACCCAAAAATGAGCATCCCAGCGGAGACAATCTTGAAAGAGGAGACAGATTCCCCCAGACTTTGAACACGAAATTGCAGTTATGAAGAGATGATCGGATAATTTTGACCAGCTCCAGATTTAATGGTGCAACGACCATCTTGTATACCAGGCCCTGATGCCACAATCGTGTCAAATTCAGGGGCAAAGGCAGTTCTGATAGCCTAAGACAGTCCCTTTCTGAATCTGATTTGTTCGGCCTCTAACATGTTACAAAACAAGGAGTTCCTCACGAAGACAAAGAGATTCAACAAAAGAGAAATGGGTCGATAGGTCTGGGAAAAGAGAGCTTAGAAATGATCACGACTGCAACATGTTTCCAGAGTTTTGGGAAATGCCCAAGATGGAGGATGGAATTTATTATTTTGTCCAGTATTTCGAGAACGCTATCAGGGAGTCTGGCAAGGTCAGTGTTAGAGATCTGGTTAGGGTCAGAGGACTTTCTCGGCTTAAGGGTGTTGATGAAGTTCACCTTTTAGGTTGGGGCGGTTGGTTATGATGTTATCAACCTGATCATCGATGTCGTAGACAGAATCATCATTCGGGACTATGTCGTGGATTGACTAGATGTGACTGGCGCGAATTTTCGATTTAGAATCAAAATCACAAACAAGCCCGTCGAGGACATGGAAGGAGGGGTTTAGACCTTTCCTTTTCAAGAGAGTATACTTTGTACCACCATTTTTCATCATCATATTGTTTTAATGCTGTTCTTAATTTGACAGTGAGAGCATTCAATTAACAATCTCCCCCAATATCAATGCTTCTCTAGATTTGTGTTTCTAGCTTGATACAGGAGAGCCTCGATAACGTGTGCGTCCCATAACGTGAACATCCCTAATCCTGAACAGCCAAATTGATATGCGTATTCCAAAACGTGAACGTCCAGGAACATTTTGCCTCTATAAAATGAACACAAATGAAAATTCGTTTTATTTCTTTCATCAGTAACTTTTTGTTTGTATTAGGCCGCCAATACATCGGAAGAAATATTCAGCGTTAGTCAGTGTTTATGCGCCAATCGACACGCAAGCATGATGATCACTAACAAGGTGAATTATCTAACATTAGAGTAAAAAGCCCAACTCTTATCCGAGGTTAGTAAAGGTTTCGAACTTACTTCTTTATGAAAAAAGTATGGAATAGCCAAATCTACAGTGTGTGCGATTAAGAACAAAAAGGCCCAGATTACTTCAACAGTTGCCATGACATTTTCTGGAGCATCTAAATGAAAATCTCTTAGACCTTCAGAGTACCCGAAAGTGGGAAAAACCTTGTACAGATGGTTTTTATGACAACGATAGAGGAATGCTCCAATAAGTGGTCTAATTTTGATGGAGAAAGCCAAATATTTTCATGGAGAATTGTATGGAGATTAGTCTACTTTTTCTGCTAGCTCAGGGTGGCTACAAAAGTTTAAGAAAAGATTTGGCATACGATTTTTAACAATAACTGGTTTTGCCATTTCTACAAAAACTTGCAGCACAAATTAAGGACTTGGGACTATAATAAAACTATCGTCAATTGATTTAATGCAAGATTTCCATTCTGCGGATATCGAAAAAATGGAATAAAGACAACTTCAACGAACGTGATGAAAATTGTACTACAATAGATCATTCTTATGATTCTGAAATCGAATGTGTCACAGATCAGAACGAAGTATTGTCTAAGGATATGGATAAAATCAGCCATGTAGAAGTAATTCGTATATTTAACAGAGATTTGGAGTGGGCTGAGCAAAATAATGCCGACATCGAGGATATTTAGTCCCTACAAAAATTACATGAACATGCTACTATATTTTCAACCAAACAATGTTTCCGTCACACAAAATTAGATTACTTTCTCAAGAAAAATTAATTAAACTGTTCAATTTTTTAAATACAGTATGTTTTGAACGTAATACACATTTAAGTTAGTTTTATTGTCACCTTTGTTAGTGATTGACTTTATCCAGTAACATTAACTTCTCGAATATATGAACACAGTCGTCTATAATTAGTTCACGTCATCGAGACTGCACTGTAATTGTAAAGCCAAGCGTCATAGCAGTAAAATTTGCAAAACGATAATTACTAAAAAGAGCAATGACAAACTTGATCTCTGTGTTAAATTAACATCCCATGCCTTTTCTTGCAGCAGTTTAGGCACCCTCTCCCTCACCAAGAAGTTTTCCATGCAAAATCATCATCCAGGCTGAAAATTGGACTTTCTCTTCTTCATTCTTTCGAAAACCATATCCACAAAACGCCATCTAACAGTTGACAAATTGAACATTTTTGATTGTTTTGCGGATTTTTTCCTTTTTCTTCTTGGATCATCATTAAGTGAATTTAAACAATCGTCCTATTCGTTCTCCAATCCTTTCCTTCTCTTACAGTCGATGCTAGTTGCATCGGCTTCGTAAGCTGTTTGTCAGACTACTATTATTATAATATATAATTTCTGTGTCTAAATTTTTTGTAGTGATCCACCGTTGCTCATCCTTCTTCTTAACAGGAAAAGGAAATACAGATAAAAATCGTTAACACCAACACCACAACATTTAATTAATTAATATGGGGCACGTGTTTCGAGGACTCATAGGCTGACATCGTCCGAATGCCGAATGATGAGGAGACTTAAGATGTTCGATCGGAAAATTCATCTTGTTCATCTTCTTCTTTCTGTTACGATAATATAGAGACGTAAAATATCCATGTTCTAAGGTAATGAATAATTCAGTGTATAATAAAACTTATTATTTTCTATTTCAATCTTGAATTTTAATTTATGATGTAAATTATTTAAATATTCATGGAAGTTTCCGAGATCATAATCATTGCCTGTCCAAATATACAATATATCATCTACATATCTGGCCCAACGTAGATTTATGTGGATTTATAGTTAAAATAAGAACGTAAAATGGCAATAGCGATATGGATTTTTAATCTCGAATTTAGTTTTTATTATTATTATTAATTTCTCTAACTTCTTTATATTTCTTTAGTGTGCATTAATTATAAAGCAAAACTAATTCCAATTGGGCAATTCAATCAAGCTCCTTCTCAGAGGAGACCAATCTGGGTCATTACTGAAAGAAATGTAGACGCCGTACGAAGAATGATTCAAGACGACAATGGAATCACGTATGAGATTATTAAGAGCACCTTGTGCATTGGGATGACTGCAATAAGCAAGATTTTACATTATAATTTGGATGAGAGCAAAGTCTGTTGTCGTTGGATACCTCATAACTTAACACAATAACAAAAACAATAGAGGAACTGGTCCGAATATGGTTATGTCACCTCTGCTTCAAAAGAGCATTCTCTTTTATTATTATTATTTCTCTTTATTCGAAGTTGGGTTTTATTATTTTTTAAGTTAAAAGATACGGGGTGTTGAATTTTATTTCTTTTTTTGGGTATTTTTTTTTAATATCTATGGTTCCAGTACAAATGCATCTGAAAGCCGACAATGCACGCTAATTAATCAAAAAATAACAATTGAATAATGTGTCATAATGACACTTGTCAAACTGATGTAATTGTTGTTTGAGGAATTTTGTGTTCGTGATTAACTTTTTCATTGGTTTTCTCACTGATTACTCAAATTTGCTTTCAAAAATTGTTCACTACACTTTTGAAGAATACAGGGACATGATTATGTGTTACGGCGAAGCTAGATCAAATTCTTACGAAACTCAACGTATTTATCGAGAAAGATATCCTTTAAGACAAGTTCCTAATGTTCGAACATTTATTGATGTGCATAGGCGTTTGAGAGAAGATGGCTGTTTTAGAAAACCAAAATTGAATAGTGGGGTTTCCAGAACTCGTCGCACTGTGCGAAACGAAGACACTGTTTTACGAATGGTAGAAAATAATCCAAGAACAAGCACCAGAAAAACAAGTTCAGCGGTACGAAAGCTTAACCGTGAATCAGTTAGACAAATTTTCAAAGAACAACTTCTTCGCCCATATCATTTCCAAAAAATTCATTCACTATTGGAACATGACTTTGTTCCTCGTGTACAATTTTGCCAATGGTTGCAAAACCAAAGACAAAACATTATTTCATCAATTTTGTTTACTGACGAAGCTGGTTTTAGTCGTGATGGTATACTGAACCTACATAACATGCACCATTGCAGTGATGAAAATCCTCATCAAACTGTAATTCGAAGTCACCAATATGGGTTTTCAATTAATGTGTGGGCAGATATAATTGACAATTATTTAATTGGCCCATTTCGATTGCCCAATCGATTGACAGGTGCACTGTATCGAAATTTCTTGGAGAATGATTTAAACACATTATTAGAGGATGTCCCATTTGCCATTACTCGAAGAATGTACTACATGCATGATGGGGCGCCAGCTCACTTTTCTCGAGTGGCAAGGGAATATTTAGACAGGAGATTTGGAAATATGTGGATTGGTCGAGGGGGGCCTGTACCCTGGCCAGCTCGTAGTCCCGACCTTAATCCCCTCGATTTTTCATTTTGGGGATTTATGAAAAATGAAGTTTATGCTGTAGAAATACATAATGAAGAACAATTGTGGATAAGAATTATGGAATCGGCAGATAGATTTCGTAATAACCCAGGAATATTTCAAAGATGCCGTCAATCATTAAGAAGAAGAATGGAAAAATGTATTGAAGTACAAGGGCAAAAGTGTTTAGTGTTCAATTTGAACATCTTCTAAAAACTTAATTTTAGGTTTTAATTAATCATTGTTTTTGCAAATAAATTTAAAAAAAATTCAACACTCCGTATCTTTTAACCGAAGGTCTTGCGGACCCATGTTCATAGGAACTTTTTTTCATACTATGCAATGTACTTTTTTCTATGTCACCCTGTATATATACATTTGCATATAAATTTTCAACGTCGAAGGACATTAATTTATAATTAATGTGTGGGAGATCATGAAGAATATCAAAAAGTTGCTCAGTATTATTAATGGAATACTTAGCTCTGAAACCAGTTTCTTGAAAGGTGCTACAATAGGACGAATAGGAGTATCTTTTTTGTGTAATTTTGGGAGCGAAATGTGGGTATTTTGGGGTTCATGGGTATTAATTGTAAGTGGTGTGTATGTATGTATATTCATCGAGCGTTTCTCTACATTGTTTTATGATGGATTTATTATCAGAAATAAGTTTATTTAAAGGATTCTTTTGCAATAACAGATTAAAGATTAAATTATTGTCATGCATTAAATCTAAAGTTTTTTGAATATATGTTGATTTGTTAATTATCACTGTACCTGCATTTTTTGTCTGCTTTTGTGAAAATTGCGTTGTTATCTTGAAGCTTTTTTTAATGGGATTCTATAGTTTTCCATTCATGCGTAGGTGATTCGGTTGTTTTGATGGATTTTACATTTTCTTGCTGCAAGAAGGAGATTAGACTATTCCGAGCTTGTTCTTTCTGAGGGTGTATATGTATGGTGCATTGTATATCAATCGAAGTTATTGAAGTAGATTCTTTAGTTTTAACAATAAATGTAGATTCTAACTGAAGATGGCCTTTGGTCGAAACATGTCCTAGATAATTATAAAAATGTTTGTAAGAAAAGAGGAAGTTTTATTATACACTGGATTAACGATAATATAGTATTTCGTCAAGTCTGCACTCCTCATTTCGCAAATTTTCAGCCTAAGGGCAGGACACTTCCAGAATCGGTGCTTCAATTGCTTCCCAAGTCTTAAAATTTTCATTATTTCAAACGGATCTGTATCTTCTTTAGTTTTCTCTAACCTGAACCTCTGATTCCACTATCCAACAGGAGGATCTGTTTGTTTTGACACTCGGAGTCTGTTTGAGTAGGTGCTCTAATGGCATAGTTCCGCTGACACCACTTACCCTCTTGGAGGTTTATCGACCAATTAGCGAAAGGTTCGCGTCTATAAGAGTCTCAACGCTTCAATCTAATCAATGGCCGCAGAATGCCAAAAAGGTAATCATATTGAACCGGTTATTGTTACATTTAAGATCATTTTTTTAATCTCTAACCTAGTACAATTATTTACAAACAAATTCCACTTATCACTTCGCGCTTGAAAGACTTCTAATCCGCTTCGTATTTCGAGTTGAATTTCTATCCGAGCTTCTTATAAATAATTACATTATAGAGCGTTGCTTTTTCTAAATCCCAGAGTCGGTCCATTGATTGGAATGGTTCACTTCACATCCAGCAAAATGCGTTTGTAGTTTTATTATTAGTCTGTATATTGTATGCGTGCGTACAATAACAGAGCTCCTTCTATGTATATACTATGTACGTATGTATATGAAAGACCGAGCCTTCTTGTTTATGTTTATAAACTTGATTTCCGCTCGAGTTGATCTCATATATATTTAGAGCCTTATTCAAAGCATTGATTAGATTTTTAAACGTAATAATCATCTCCTAAGCGCTAACGATTAAACGAAGATAAAAAAGAAATTTTTACGATTCCATATTTTATCACAAGAATTCGTTCTTTCTACAAATAATACTGTTTGCCGCGGTAATAAAAACCCTCTATTCTATTTTCATTTTCTCCGCAAACAAGAACGTTGTATAGTTGTAACCGGCATGGAGGAACCGAACTTACTACGCTTACCGCTTTTGTCCTCTCTTAATGAATAAGTCTTCCGGGAGACGCTTTTGAAGTCGTTCGCGTAAAAATTGAATGTGTGCAGTTGGAGTAAAGCGATTTAAAAGTAATATAATGGCTGGCGGGAAAGAACTCTCTGTGTGTTTGAATGTTTGAGTGTATGTATGTATGTATACGTGCAACGTTCTCTTTTATGTAAATAACGCATTTAAATTGAAATTACTTTAACTAAACGGATGTTGAGTTCGGACTCGTTGAAATTCCCTGACGATTTTCACGCTGTTAAGTTTGATAGGTTCGATTGTCTTCCGTTTATTTTTGTTTGTGGTAGGATTTCTTGTTTTGCTTTTAAATTGAGTCAATTTAATAGTAGATAGGCGTCGGATCATTTTCGAGATGTATCCGCATTTATTTTTAGCCAGAATAATATTCAAAAAATTAACGAGATCTCTATTTATAAATTTAAAACTTTGTTTTATTAATTTAAGGAAACATTTTAAGAGGAAGCACTCCATATTTCACCCAAGAAGGCTGCCAATAAAAAGCTTGAAATTGCATTCAAGGAATGGAAAGTAGCTAAACTTCGGGATTTCGGAAATAGGTAAATTTTGTATCAAACGTCATGAATTCTACAGCTCAGCTGGCCAATTTTTTGATGCAAATGAAAAGGGTTAACTCGCTACTATGTCAGTACAGTTTTGTTGTTTTGATTTGATGTAATTGAGTTAGTTATCGCGATGATTCGAATCCTGCCTAAAGCAAGTGTGAAAGCAAATTGTTCACAATTACTGCAATTACTCTTGGTGCAGAAGTAGAACACTAAACACTTTAACCCACTAAACACTAAACAAGTTTTAACTAAAACACCGACGCGTTTCTACAGCAATGCTGTCATTATCAAGGCGATAATAAAACTAAATTAAAATAAAATCTACAAATAACAGGTAACCTAACTGTTATGCACGGTCAATCCGATACGCATCATTAATTTCCGATTAATGAAAACAATGACGAATGCGGGATAGGTCCGTTGTCACAGTTCATTAAACATGACTTATTTTTATGTATTTCTAAACTTTCGAAAACATTTAGAAACTTACAATTGTTTATTTGTCTAATTAATTTAACATTCGTATGATCGATGTTGTGATCTGTTTCAAAAATGTGTTGGGCAACGCTCGATTTCTCAATTCTATTAAATCTAAGATTAGCCATATGCTCTTTCAATCTAGTTGAGACTGCTCTCCTGGTTTGCCCAATATATTTTTGATTACAATCTTTACAATTGATTGAAATACTCTTCTTGGTCAAGTAAAATGTTTCCTGGTTGTACTAGATCAATCATAGTACCACTCCAAGTAGGGGTTAAATTTTAACTAATCAATTATGTATCTTTCATAGTTAAAGATCTATATAAACGGCTTCGGTAATTATCGTTGTATAAATCGAATATCGAGTATCTTCGGGAAGTCTCTACAACAAAGTAGGGCAGTATGTCCTATTAACCATAGCAAAATCTATAATAGAATCTCATTACAAACAAAAACAACAAAATATGTTTTTGTTAATGATTCAGTTTTTGTTTCTAATATGTCGCAGGTATAACACCTCTCTATTGGTGTCCATTTGGATTTTCTGTTAAATTAAATTAACATCCTTTTATCAATGTTCGACATTTTGTAAAAGGTATGCTTTGCTTTCTTTGTAACTATTCAACAACCGAAGCCGGCGCAAACATAAATTTTTGACTATAAAAATTGTTATTTAGGGTGGGTTTATCAATGTGAGGATAAGTGTTAGGTAAGTAACTGACAGATATTGCTAACTGGCAGATAAAATTTAGCAACTACAATGGTTTATCTTGCAGATAACTTCTATTTAACACTCAATAAACGTTTCATTGTAATTATCTTACGAATAAAATGTTATCTGCAAGTTAATTTATTTATCCTCATATTGATAAACCCACCCTAAATCAGATTTACTTATCAAACAGATACAAAGTTCTAACTGCAATATTCTCAACAATTTAGACTGCTGTTGAAATAATCACTACACTCACAGTTGGTCCGACGTTTACTCATTGTGTTTATTAAAAGGAAGCGATATATTCAAAATAACCTGATATATCTACGTCTCCATATTTCTTAATCGTAGCTTTTAAGTTGTGTTGATTTTGTCAGTCACTAAAGGACACAAACCATACAATGGCCAATAGTGTTACAGGTGCATACGTACTAGTATCACACAGAGAACAAATTACTATAGGTTTAAGTAAGAATAACTTAATTCAAGTCATTCTCACTCTCATATATAAGCAAATACTTATTTTCTTCGAGCAAGAAATTTAATTTCTTGGAATTTCAAGAAATTATATACAGAATTTTAGAAATCATTTTCATGTTTAAAGAAAATAATACTTAATGTAAGAAATGTTAAATACTATATTCAAGTAATTAACTTTCTTATATAAAGTTTATTGGATTACAGTAAGAAAAAGTAGTATTTAAATTAAAGCACTATTTGATTTGGATTAAATATATCATTATATTCAAATAAGTATATATTAATCTCGATTGATAATTCTAATTTCTTGAAATAAATATACAAGAAATAAAATCCAAGAAGAGATCTAGCTCTTTGAAGATTTTACTCAAACCTTTAGTGATAAAGGGAACGTAATGGAGGGTCACAACGGCTGAAGCTTTAACATCCTCTCGAAATGTCGTAGATTCTTTCACAGTTTTCTTATAATTAAACTTCCTAATTAACTTATAGATACAAAATCAATCTTAAAATGGTACAATATTGCTGCCCATTTCTCCTTCCGGTGATTACACATTTAATAAATTCTTGTTTAATTGATGGTATATTTCCTTCTTGCTGGAAGAGCGCTTTGATTACTCCCCTTCCTAAAACATCTAATCCTAATACTTTCAGTGATCTTAGACCAATATCCATTCTTCCCTTGCTTTCAAAAATATTGGAAAAGGTAGTTGATAAGCAAATTCGTAATTATCTTGATGCTAATTCCATCCTTCCAAGTCAACAATCAGGGTTCCGCCCTGGATATAGTTGTGCCACAGTTTTGTCACATATTACAGACGAAATCTTTAAAGCTATGGATGAAAGTTTGGTAACGGTATTAGCTCTTCTTGATTATTCAAAGGCGTTTGATACTATCAATCACTCCCTCCTACTAGCTATTTTGCGTTTTGTTGGTTTTGATCAAAACTCTTTAAATTTCTTTCATTCCTATTTGGAGAATCGTGTACAACAGGTCCGTGTTAATGATAATGTGTCAAATCAGCTACCCGTTATATCTGGTGTTCCTCAGGGGAGTATTTTGGGTCCTCTATTATTTGCCATTTACAGCTCTAATATAACTAAATGTCTAAAATATTGGCAATTTCAACTCTATGCTGACGACACTCAACTCTTTTACTCATTCCATCCTTCAGATGTTGTCACCGCTATTGCCAATATTAACTGTGATCTTCAATCACTTGCTACTGAATCTGAACGTCATTCTCTCTTCATCAGTCCTAAAAAATCTGCGGTGTTGGTCTTTGGGCGTACCAAACAAAGAGATTTGGTCTTGCCTCGGGTTAAGGTATTCATTAACAACGTAGTTCTTCCTCACTCAAATTGCTCTAGAAATCTTGGACTTTATCTTGATACTAAAATGCGATTCAGGGAGCACGTCTCCAAACTTATTCAAAGAGCTTTTTATAATCTTAAGATACTATACGGAAATAAAGATTGCTTAGATACTAATTTACGTAAAATGTTATGCGAGTCTCTAGTGCTTTCCCAATTTAATTTTTGTGACCATGTATACTTCCCTTGTCTTGACAGCGTTGATAAACTTCGGATACAACGAGTACAGAATGCTTGTTTAAGGTTTATTTATGGTATACGTCGGTATGATCGCGTATCCCATGCACTAAAATGGGCTCATTGGCTTAATATCCGTGATAGAATTTCTTTTCATTCTATTATATTTTTCCATAAAATTATTTACTTTAAAAAACCTAGTTATTTATACCGCAAGATTGTTTTTCGAACAGATGTTCATAACGTTAATGTTAGGAGTAGGGGCCTGTTGACACCTCCACAACATCAACTAGAATGTTTCAAAAGATCCTTCCGATACAATATTGTAAAATTATATAACTCTATTCCTACATTTCTTAAACGTTTATCTATTCCGTCATTCTGCCATGGGTTAAAGGCGCACTTTCTGTCCTTAGGTCGTGGATGAAAGCCTTGTCGAAAATTGTCAACTACTTCATACTAGTTCTCTGATATTTTATTTTCATTATTTCATGTTCTTTTTGTGTAATTTTATTGTATTATTTCCATGTTGCATGTGTGGTTCAAGAGGTGGAGCAGTCGTGTGAGCTCTCACTCGGCTGATCTTGAGCCTATTAGCTCAAATCTGTACCTACATGTATTTCTTCAGTTTTGATGTCTATATATTTTTGTACCTTTATATTTATATACATACTTATTTGTATTTTTTTTTTTTGTTGGGCTAATAAAACACTATTATTATTATTATTATTATATGCTGAGGCTGGAAACCATTACACTTGGCCGCATCTTTTATAATTTTAAGCTCTTTCTCATACCTCGCCTTGTTCAAGGGAAAATTGAGAAGTCTGTGGACCAAAAAATTCAGGCTTGCCATTTTGTGTTGAACACAATGATGGGAATCTGAAGGAATGTAGCGAAGTGTACTGGTTTCCTTTCTATACACGTCAAACTCTAATCTATTGTTATTTCTAATTACTAAAGTATCTAGAAAGGGTAGCTGACCGTTTTCTTCTCTTTCACAAGTGAACTTTATGGTTTCAAACTGATCATTTAATCTATTGAGAAAATCGTCAATATTACATTTTTTAGTATCCAATATAGCGAAAATATCATCCACGTACCTCAACCAAACCCTAGGAAAGTATTCGCTCTCAGATTCTAAGTCCTTTTCAAAACGGCTCATGAAAAGGTTAACCAAAAAGGGCGACAAGGAGTTACCCATTGCCGTTCCTTCCAGCTGTTCATAAAAACTCCCGTTGAATTGAAAAATGTTCTGTTTCATACAGATGTCAGTTAAGCGAATATATTCCAGGACACATTGTTGACTCAAACTATTTTGAAGCAACAAGTCCTCGAGGTATGTCAAGGTGTCTGGAATCGGTACACTAGGAAAGAGAGAACTAACATCAAATGAAATCAATATTTCACCCTCCAGCAACTGAATATTTTGAATTTCTTTAATAAATTCTAACGAATTTTTTACTCCAAAACTAGGTTTCTGTATTGGCAAATTATTAAATTTATTGGTCAGCCATTTGGAAACCTTATAAGTCGATGCGTCAATTGCCGAAACAATTGGCCTTACCGACTTGCCAGGTTTGTGAATTTTAGATAAACAATATAATTTAGGGATAACAGGATTGGAAACATGTAGCTTACGTCTAACACCGGCAGCAACAAGGTTGTTACAAGCTTTAAACACATTGTTGACGTCTCTAATCATTTTCGGTAAAGGATTTTTTGAAATTGACTCCTAGTCCTCTTTATCTAAAATAACAACCTTGTTCCCTTTGTCAGCTTTCAAATAAAAACAATCTTTTTTCCGCAAAGTTTTAATGATTTTAATGTTTTCGGATTTCTGAGGTGATTTATAGGATTTCAAATTTTTGGAAATAGTATGTTTGCAGGCCTCCCTAACAAACTGTTTTATGGGCTCAGGAAACCGCTGGATAGAGGATTCTATCCCGGCAATAACCCACTCAACATTCGATTCACGAGTCTGCAAACCAAATTTCAATCCTTTATTCAAAAGATTAAGTTACCGTTCACTAAAAGTTTGCGAAGAATGATTTTCTACTATGTTAATGGTATTCATCGGAACATGATGATATAGAATAGAGCAAAGAACACCACACATGAGAGTAGAAGGATGCACACTACCTGATAGCGACCTTCCCAGACTCAAGGTTCAAGACAAGCTATTTAGGGGCTCTTGAAAGAGCCCAACAGAAAACCCTAGCGGAATATATAAAAATAACTTTTGGATTTAAACACACAAACAATACTCCATCTATTGTTCCAGAAGATATGAAATTAAAATAATAATTATTATTTCAAGGACTGTGGATTCATACGATACAAATCAAAATCGTCTTGAGTCGCTGAAACACATGTCGTTTGGCGTTTACCAATTTTTAATTACTCAACATATTTGAAGGAAAAAGATCTTTTGACAAAGCCATTTTGCTTACAGCAATTTTGATCAAGAATCATAAAATACAGATTCAATTTTATAGACTAGTGAACGAAGAATGAGTTGCTCAAATACTTAAATTTTAAAAGCTATAAACTTTTATATATTTATTAAAATAAGCATCTCCTTATTCAAAACGACTTTATGAATCTGCAAGCTGCCATTCTCCCTTTTGTATTCATCATCATCCATCACTTTTGTCCAACAACAACAGCAACAATAGACACAATATACACATACATAAAAACACTAAAGTTGAATACTATTTATGCATTAAATAGCGTTATACAGCATATATAACCTTTAGTTCTCCGGAATGAAATTTTAACATCTGCCTGTTCCAACAATATATATGGGTTGACAACGGTATATTTAACAGCGGAGAAGGACCTCTTGGGAGGTTGCAGGTATACAAAAAAAAATTAATTCACCTCACGAACATACCGCAGGTAAAAAAAAAAACTTTCCTTGTCACGCTTCAAGCCGTGAGGGCTACTTTTCTTCTTCATCTGCGGTACATCTCTTCGTTATTGGTTTTCTTACATGTGTGTGTGTGTGTGTGTGTGTTTAAATTCTACGAATTACAGTTCGAATCTGTGTTGTGTATTAAGTGAGATACGATTTGATTAAATTGAAAAAATAAAATTATTCATAATAATAGTAATTAGTAAATACCTAATCCGTTTTAATATCTAATGTTTTTATTAATAATTAATCTTATAAATTTAATATAGATAAGGAAGCTAGTATTTCCGCTAGGTCAGATAATTTTTGGAGAGGGAATTTTGCCAATAGTTATCTATTGTTATCTGTAGATAAAAGTTTAAATGAAAATACAATTTTGTGTTTGTGTAGATTTATAATAAATTATAATAATATTATGGAAAAATCTTCATGTTTTTATTATAATAATAATAATAATAATAATAATAATAATCCATGCCTTAGCATCCTCCAACAGCTTGCGCGAATTACAGGGGGCATCGGCTGGCCATGAGATATTATTATTATTATTATTATTATGATTATCATTTAAAATGGTGGTCTAACTATCCTTGGAATAGCTTTAAGTGTGACACCCAATCCCTTAGCAAATAACAAATCTGAAAATTATATTCTCGGTAAGATTGTTTATTCTCCTACTCTAGGAGCACAGACCTTGTTTATTTATTGTTCATATTTTTGCTGCATTATAATCTTAATGGGTCGAGGTATAACATTAACAAAATAGAGACCAGTAATATTCTTGCATTTAAACACGGGAATTTGGAAAAAACGGCTTTAGATGCCACTATATAACCAATATATCAACAACATTGCGATGTTACTTTTGCATTTTCTGTTTAGTTTAAATCTTGCTTTCACAATATAATACGTCGCTGGCGTTTAGATATAATGGGTGAACAAAGATCGATAGATATTTCGACAAAACTTAACATTTTTGACGAAGTAGAAACAGGTGCTTTTAGCAAAACCAAAAGCGCAGAACATTGGGAAATCTAATTGATCAACTATTATAAAGAAAAAATAAACGCGGCAACTGCAGCAGGTTCATCCGGCTCTATGAAAAGAATTTGAAAGGCATTGTACCTACGAGGATATCGAAAATGCCAAACTAAATGAAAATGATATAACTAAATGGCTTATATATTTCAATGATATAAAAAATCATATGACGAAAAAGATATTTTCAATTTCGATTAAAGGGTTGTATTTTATAATATGCTTCCTGATCGCTCTTTAGATTTTAAAAGCGTTAAATACGTTAAATGTAATGGGAATACCTCGCGAACTACCAGGGTTGCACCCGATTTCCCAAATCCAACCCAATCTCCTACAATACGACCAAACCCAAACCAACCTACCCAGGACAACATCAGAAACCACGGAGAAGTCTCGCTGTGAAAATTCACTTGAATCTCAGAAGAAGCCCGAGGAGCTCAACATAATGCAGATACTGAACGCTTTGCAGGAGGTCACCGCAAAACTGGCAGCAATCACCCACTGCTACAACACATAAAGCTGCAACATCAAGGAAAACCTCCAACGAAGCGCAGTCACGACCCCAATCAATCATAACAATAGAGTTAAGAAGACTTAAGAACTCAAAGTCCAGTCTTCGAAAGAGAAAGCAGAACTTTATTATTGTTGTTACGAAATATTCGATGCTGATGAGACGCGATTATCTAGATCAAACTTTAAAATTTAAAGGTGAAAAGTGTACGGGAGGAAAAATGTTCAAAGAACGGATTACGGTTATCCAAATCTAAAAGCAAAATAATGCTACTTATTGATAACTGTCCACTCCACCCTAATATTCTTAATTTAACATCAATAAAACTAAGTTTTCTACTATCAGATACAACCACTCGACCAACGAATAATCAAGGCAATTAAGACTCATTTTAGAAAGCAACAATTCATGTCAATAATAGCGGAATAGTATCGCCAGATTTTGGGGGAGAAGTCGAAATTCCCCTGGTAGAGTACAGTGAAATCCGTTTAACACGAAACTGACAGGAACGAAATATTTTTTTGTGTTAAAGGATACTAGCGATTTTTGTTTCGTGTTAAGAGAAAAAAATGTACGCAAATACATACTACTTTTTTGGGACCGCTTTATTGTTTCGTGTTAACCAATATTTCTTCTTAAGCGTTTTCGTGTTAAACGGATTTCACTGTAGTTGAAAAATACTGGAAGACTCAACAGACGAATAAATGATACTAGCTGTTAATATAAACAAGAATAACAGTGAGAAGGATGAAGAAGAAGAATTTCAACCACCATCTATCCAGGAAGCTCTTCATGCTGCTACTGTTCTTCGTAATTATTTTTCTTTGATAGACGTGGCTAACAAAGCAATACTTAATCATGTGTTCATTTTAGAAGACACTGATCTGAGGCAATTTAATTTATCAAAATCAACATTGGCCACAATTAAGAAAAATTAAAAGGAGTACCATAGTTCAAAGTGACCCCGACTTTGAGGTGACTTTGAACAAATTTGCGCCTAAATTTGTTTTTCTCTATATCTTTATTAATTTGTTACGTATATTTAATTTAAAAATAATATGTAGCTATTAATATTCAAGACGTAAAAGCCACTTTTGAAACCGCCAGTTCGTCAAAAAATATATACAGACTGTCCCGTAAAAAACGCCAACAATCATAATTCCGTTATTTATTATCCGATTTTATTTAAACAAAAACTAAATTTAATGGCATCAAAAGTACTATAGAATAGCAGCGTTTTATTTGTTTTCAGTTGTTTTCATTAATGTCAAACGATAGTCAATTTTTTTATTTTAAATGGCAACATATATATTTTTGGCTATATTCGGATTGGATTTCTTTTTCTGAATTCAACGATGTATAATATGTCTATTTTTCATAAACGTTTACTAAAGAAAAAAACCATTTCTCAAAATCAACTTTGTTTTTAATAAATTATGTGTAAATTTTCGAATGTACCATGAAACATTGGAAATGTAACTATTATAAGAAACAAAACAAACCATTTTACAATAATTGTTCAAATTGCCCGCCACCTTGCTCAACACACATCGCACATCTCCGAATTACTCCACGACTCGCATTTAAAAGACAAACGGCAGGTATTTCTTGACAAGTGTTCATAATTCTTTGTCTTAAAATGTTAACATTTTCTGGATTTGTTAAATAAACTCGATCTTTTAGATAAGCCCACAACCAAAAATCCAGGGGAGTAAGATCCGGTGAACGCGCAGACCACGCGATAAGACCAGATGTTCCTATCCATCTATTTCCAAATTGAATGTTCAACCAATCAGTATTAACCCTGGCATTGTGCGCGGGAGCTCCATCTTGTTGATAAAATATTCTGTTTAAATTTATCAACGCTAATTCATCTAAAAAGTTTTGGAGATTTTCGTTTAATAAAGTGTGATATTTTTCTTGATTTAAGCAACCATCTATGAAAAATGGCCCAATTAATTGATCGCCTAAAATGCCACACCTAACATTTACACTGAAACGTCTTTGAAAATTATTTTCAATGACAAACCTCGGATTATCTTGGCTCCATTGCCGATGTATGTTTCTATTGAAAATACCATTGTTGCTAAAAGTGCATTCATCAGACCAGATTATCATTCTGTAAAAATTCGGGTCTTGTTCTAGCGCATTTAAATAAAAACTACAAAACTGTATTCTTCGGCCAGGATCATTTTGTTCTAATGCATGAACTTTTCGAGCTACGTACGGTTTAAATTTGTGTTTTCTTAATATACCATGAACTGTTGTTTTTGATACTCCAATATTGCAATTTCGCGAGTCGAAGTTTGAGAATTTTCTTGTACTGCAAGAAGAACATTTAATTCCTTATCTTCGGAGAATTTACGTTTTTGCGTATTTGGTTTCTTAAATGATCCATAATTTCTTAAATTCGTTTCAATTCTCTGAAATATTTTCGAATCTGGAATTTCTCTGTCCGGAAAACGAACACTGTAACGACGAACAGCTTCAAGACGGTTTCTATTACATTCAAAGAACACTTGTAACATGTCCGTTAACTCATTGTTATCCATTTTTACGTGTTGTAGCAAAACGTTCAAACAGGACAATAAAAAAGATTTAATAAAGTCACATTGACACTTATCAATGTTTATAGCATTTTTGTTACTTCATGGCATACTCAAAAATTTATAAATAATAGAACACAAAGATGAATTATATTAAATGTAATTTTTTTCAATAAATGTTTATCAAAAATAGACATGTTATACATCGTTGAATTCAGAAAAAAATCCAATCCGAATATAACCAAAAATATATATGTTGCCATTTAAAATGAAAAACTTGAATATCGTTTGACATTAATGAAAACAACTGAAAACAAATAAAACGCTGCTATTCTATAGTACTTTTGATGCCATTAAATTTAGTTTTTGTTTAAATAAAATCGGACAATAAATAACGGAATTATGATTGTTGGCGTTTTTTACGGGACAGTCTGTATACAGGGTGTCTCACGAGGAACTGCATCGATCGATATATGGAAGAGTATACATTGGAACATTTTGAAAATTTTGGAATATACTAATGCCGACGTGCGCTATTAAACTAAAATATTTATAATAACCTGACACATACGCTTATACCGGAAGTGGCTGTCAATTTTGTTATTTTAAATGGAACACCCTATATATTATTGTATTTTTCAATTTCACGTTCAATTTTGAAGTAAATTTAATAAAACAACTATGTTGTTATTTTCAACCATGTTTGAAATATTTGCATTTTTTTTAATTTTTGACAGATGGAGGAATGCATTTGAACTTCTATAACTGTAAAGGTATTTAATTTGGAAAATTGAAAATTTGTAGAACTATTGACCGTATAGAATAGAGCTCGAAACCGAATAAATTTTTCGAAAACGTTATACAGCGTATCCGAAAATTACGGTTAAATTTCCGAATGAAAAAATTGTCAAAACTTAATTTTTTTAAATGCAACTACCTATTTTTCGCTTGCTCATCAAACTGCCCTTACAATAATACAAAAAAAAGTCTGATTCATTACACATCTAAAATCGATACTTTTTAAGATAATTAATAAAATATGTATGCTCTAAGAAGAATGTAGCTGTGGTAGTTTTTTAAGATGTCATCCTGCTTTGGTATATCTAAGTTAGTCATGACCATTCGAGAAACAATCCAGCACTGATGAAATGTCATTCATTGTTAGTTTTCAATTATAAACAATGCCGACACGTTTAAATTATACGAACGAATATTATTTAAATTTGTTTACTATTTATGTTGAATGTAATCAAGTGATATCAAGAAAATGTGATACCTTTGCCGTTCGGCATCCTCAAAAGCAGAAGCCGTCACCAAACACAGTTAAACGCGTAATACATAATTTTAAAAACTTCGGACCGGTCAAAGCCAAAATTCAAAAACTTCGTCTGTCCAGATAATGTTGCCCAAAAATAATGGATTCTCTTGAGACCATGTTAAAATAAATTCACAAAAACTCACTTTTCTTGGGAAATCAATATCTTTCAGGTGTTGAACCACGGAAAACAGGTATGGGCGAAACTTTTGTTTGCGCAGTATTCTGTGTATTGAGCACCTAGATAGTCCCGATTCCAGTGCGGCTTGTCTTAAAGACATTGTTGGATATGTTGTGAAGTATCCCAAAATGTCGATTTCCATGTCTGCATTGTTAACAATAGGTTTATATTTTTGAATTTTGGCCTTGACCGATTCGAAGTTTTTAAAATTCTGTATTACGCGTTTAACTGTGTTTGGTGACGGCTTCTGCTTTTGAGGATACCGAGCGGCAAAGGTATCACATGTTCTTGATATCACTTTATTACATTCACCATAAATAATAAACAAATTTAAATAATCTTCGTTCGTATAATTTAAACGTGTCGGCATTGTTTATAATTGAAAACTAACAATGAATGACATTTCATCAGTGCTGGATTGTTTCTCGAATGGTCATGACTAACTTAGATATACCAAAGCAGGATGACATCTTAAAAAACTACCACAGCTACATTCTTCTTAGAGCATACATATTTTATTAATTATCTTAAAAAGTATCGATTTTAGATGTGTAATGAATCAGACTTTTTTTTGTATTTTTGTAAGGGCAGTTCGATGAGCAAGCGAAAAATAGGTAGTTGCATTTAAAAAAATTAAGTTTTGACAATTTTTCCATTCGGAAATTTAACCGTAATTTTCGGATACGCTGTATAACGTTTTCGAAAAATTTATTCGGTTTCGAGCTCTATTCTATACGGTCAATAGTTCTACAAATTTTCAATTTTCCAAATTAAATACCTTTACAGTTATAGAAGTTCAAATGCATTCCTCCATCTGTCAAAAATTAAAAAAAATTGCAAATATTTCAAACATGGTTGAAAATAACAACATAGTTGTTTTATTAAATTTACTTCAAAATTGAACGAGAAATTGAAAAATATAATAATATATAGGGTGTTCCATTTAAAATAACAAAGTTGACAGCCACTTCCGGTATAAGCGTATGCGTCAGGTTATTATAAATATTTTAGTTTAATAGCGCACGTCGGCATTAGTATATTCCAAAATTTTCAAAATGTTCCAATGTATACTCTTCCATATATCGATCGATGCAGTTCCTCGTGAGACACTCTGTATAATAAATATATATATTAAATACATCAAGAAATTTCAGTGAGACGCTAGTCGAGTGTTTACAGACTGTACGACCATCAAAGCCTCAAAAAATAGCAAAAAGAAAAAAGGAAGTAAACATCACGCCCGGAAAAACTATTTCATCGAAAGATTTTTTGATTAATTTTGAGATTGAGGAAACAAATATTTCTAAAAACAAAACCTAACACCAAACGTTTTAAAAGAAATTTAATACTACCAGAAGAAGAAACATCAGACGAAGATGAAATATTCACATCACTTTGCCAAGATGAATCTGATGAGGACCAAGAAATATATTGTGAATCAATTAAGGTAACGCCGGGTAACATTGACACGGTGGTAACATTGACACATTTTCAAAATGCGCGGTAAATTTTCATTTTGTGTAATAAAATAAAGTTTCGCAATCTCTATAAGTTCCCGCCACCTAGGGAACAAAGCAATATGACAAATTACTGCTGTCTATTCATATGTTAACATGCATTCAAGTGTGCAGTTCATAGAAGTCGACATTTACATGTCAACAAAACTTTGTGTAATCATAATATTTTTCAACATTTGTTCAGTTCCTGTGCAAGGTAAGTTAGTTTACATCATCAGTAATTAAGATATTAATTTATTTTTATCATTTTTGCGAATAGTTATGATAAACAATAAAAAGTGACTTTGAGGTTAACATTGACTTGGGTGTCAAATCTTATCCGCAAGTACTGTGTCAATTGAGCGTCGGATTTTCTTTTCAGATATCAGCTATGCAGCAAACAAAAAGATCGTATAAAACATATTTTTCCGACGAACGAATGCAGTTTGCTGTCAATTGTGTTAAAAATGACGGTGTTAGTATAAAACGAGCTTCTGAAATGTATGCCATTAATCGCACTACATTGATGAACCATGTAAAAAATTACAAATGTAAGACTGTTGGTAGACCAACTGTTTTAACTAAAGAAGAGGAAGAATTAATAGTACATGCGCTGGCCAAGTTATCCGATTGGGGATTCGGATTTGACCGATTTCAGTTGCAAATTTGTGTGCAAGATTTTTTAAAAAGAGTGGACCGAGAAAACCGTTTTAAAAATGGTTTACCCGGCAAAGATTGGGTTGCAGCATTTGAAAAGCGCTGGAAAAATTAGTTGAGCCGTAGAATTGCCCAAAACCTGCCTAAAAATCGAGCAGAAGCCTGTTCTGAAGAAGTGATGAGAGATTTCGGCAAGAAACTGAAAGCCGCAATTGAACGCAATAATTTAGAAAATAGGCCGCAAAACATCTTTAATTGCGACGAGACCGGATTTCAAACAGATGTTGGAATACAAAAGATTTTATGCCGCAAAGGATCTAGAAATCCGCATAAAGTAGTAGGCAGTGTAACAAAGTCTACATACACTACTACATGTGCTTGTTTGTTGTACTGCTATAGGAGACTACTTACCTTTGTACGTAAATTACAAAGGCTTGCACCTATATTCTAATTGGTGCCAAAATGGTCCTAAAGATGCAGTGTATAACTGTTCGCCATCTGGATGGATGGAAACGGCACAATTTGCTAGTTGGTTTGAAAATGTTTTCGTACGACACACTGCAAATTTAGAAGGAACCAAGCTTTTAATATTTGATGGCCACAATTCGCATCTTACAATTCCATTAATTGAGCTCGCTTGTGCAAATAATATTGAACTTTTCTGTCTTCCAGCGCATACATCTCATGCACTACAACCGTTGGATGTGGGAGTTTTCAAGGGCGTAAAAAATGCATGGCGTAATGTTTTAAAAACTCATTATCGGGATACGTTTTGCAAAAATGTGGACAAAGTCACATTTCCTTCGTTGCTGAGAAAATTGGAAGAGAGTGGCTGCTTTTCAAGAGCTAATGCAATTGGAGGGTTTGAAGGTTCCGGTATTTTTCCTTTAAATATGGATAAAATAATGGCTAAATGTGAAATTACATCTGCACCTACAGCAGTTGAAAATGCAGACCAAGAAGAAGGTAATTCAAGTTTGGCCAGCCCTGCAAATACCCCTAGACTTCGTTCTCAAGCACTGATTTCCCAAAAATCATCATTAAATGTAAGTGCAATGTCGCCAAAACGACATTTGGAGCTCTCAATTTTGTCAGCACTAGAGAGAAAAGAAAAAAATTTCTGAAGCACCCAAACGAAACAGAGTTCGTCGAAAATTTGCCGAAAGTCTTACCACTGCGGAAGTTCTAGAAAGAATGCGGGAAGAAAACAACGCAAAGATCGCTAAAAGAGTTAAGAACAGCATGCCAAGAAAGAAAACGGCTGAAAGCAGCTCAGATGAAAGCTTAGACTTAAATGGCGAATCCGATTTAGAAGTGTCTGAAATGATAACCGTGGATTCTAAAGAAATTAAAGTAGCTTCCTGGGTTATTGTTAAGTTTACGGCTGATAGTCGTCGTGGATCTATAGAAATCTATCATTATGTTGGAAAAGTAACAGAAATTATTTCAGAGCTTGAGGTAACGGTGACATTTTTAAGAAAGAAGGAAAAATGTTTTGTTCATCCAAATGTGCCCGATGAGGTTACGGTTCTGATCAAAGATGTTGTAAGAATCCTTCCAGAACCAACTATTCGCCGGGGCATGCATTCCTTTAATACCCTCTTTAGTATTGTTGGTTCAGATGAAAGCCTTAATTTCATGTAATATGATTTATGTTTTGATATTGAACGGTTCTTTTGAAATATACGTACTTCTGAAATTTTGTTTTTTTCTATACTTATTACGTTCATATAATATATAAACATAATTTTTTGTGTCAAAGATACACTACATCTGGCAAACATTCACTTATAATACAATTTAGATTACATGTCAATGTTATCAGACGTGCCGATAACATTGACACTTTGCAAAGTTTAAAAAAAATTACATAGTACTGAAAATTGACATAGAATTTGAAAATTACTTGCTAGTACATTAACCCTATAAACTGCTTTACCTTTTCCCACGTTGGCAATTCTCCAGTGCCAAACTTAGTAAAGAGAAGATTTTTTTTCTAAAGATGTGTCAATGTTACCCGGCGTTACCTTATACGTGAAGCTAATGAAGAAAACAAGGACGAAGACAGTGCAAGCAAACCTATTGAAATGCGTTTACCATTTCCTTCAATTGACAGGCGTGAACAACTTTATTTTGCAGTTTCTTTTTCTGGTTATAACATTTAATGAAATTAAATCTTACATTACCTTTGTTTTAAATTTTATAAATAATGTATTTTTTAACAATAAAAAAGTTACGGTTTCACTGACATTTTATTTAAAAGAAATTAATTTTTCAGCAGTTTATCTGTCTAATTTGAAGTAGTAATTTGTGATATCTTACACTATTTTTTCCGTTCTTTCCAATGGCGGGGTCACATTGAGCATAACTAACAAGCATATGACGCTATATCGTTAAAAACCTTTTGTTCAAACTTATCATCAAGACAACATTTCTCAATTATGCATAAATGTTGTTTTTTTTTTTAAGATATCTTGAAACATGTATTTTTTTTGTTCAATGTGACCTCGCTTTACGGTACCTAATCAATTTAAATGTTTCTAAATTGAGACGAATTAGAAAACCTGTAAGAGAAGACGTGGGATGGACTGGAGAAATTTTAAAATTGAAAGCAGAAAAGTTAGGAAAATTCCAAAATATTGATTTTACATGTAGCAGAAATTGGGGTGTAATTAAAAAGGCTGTACCACAAGCAAATGCGCCTATTTATTGGTGTCATTGTAACATTGTTATACATGCTAACTGTATTATTAAGTCGCATTACTTATTATTGGATACCTAATGTTCACCTTGTACAAGAAAATTAATTGTTTATAACAGGTAATCGGATTATAAAAATTTGCCTTAAATAATTACCTCATTTATGCGTGAATTAGCTATTTGGCTTTGTAAATTCAAGAAAATTACCTGCCAATATTTGCCTATTCAGAACATATAAAAGAAAACCCCACTTGGTACTCAACTTTGAGTCGAAACTTTATGCAGATTATTCTGTGCACTATTTTTGAAATTTCTGACGTTAGAGTGGTTATAAAGGATTGTGTTTTTGTTGCAATAGTTTTTTTAGAAAAGTTGTAACATAATGGACGCGAAGAAAATAAGTCGATTGGTATTAAACGAAGTCGTTATGACAAATTGAGTGAAAGTAAAAAACGAGCAATGGTATCGGTTTATACTTGATACATACGGGCTTGCCGAAGAAGATAAATCAAGTAAAAATATTTTGCATTGGCTTAAACACATGATTTTCCAAGATATTTTCAATATCGGAAATCGTCCAATAGAACATCAAGGAATTTTATGAAGAAACATGTTTGGCCAGAAGAAGAAATTATTTTTCCCGAATCTCTTTATTGCGATAGACAACAAACAAACAAATGATGGCAATACAGCTAGACGATTTTTTTGCAACCCCTAAATTGTCATCTGAAATAACTGGAATCAATGAAGATTTAATTCATAAATTTGGAGTAATTTTAAAGACAATAAAAGCAAAAAAATAATAATCAAACAAAAACAGTTACTGATGCGTCATATAAACAAGACTGCAAAACAAAAAACCCCAAACTAAAAACTAGTTTTGGAAAAGAATTTAAACGCAGAAAAAAGGCACCATTTTGATGATATAAAACAAACATGAATCGCGTACACAACTCAACCGGAACTCGGGGATCGTCCTCTTTTTTTTTTTATCGCGGATCCTAAACAGATACGGGCGACGCACGAATAAAACTTGAATAACCGGAATCGACAAACATAGCAGCTTTCCACATTCAATCGTAATACGTAATCATCATCAACGTGAACGCACACACCGCTAACCCATCGAAATTAAAAAAACGCAGCGGCGATCTAGGAGGCCTAGGTCAGTGCCGCGTATTTTTTTATTATTTCGCTCCTACTTCTTCTAAACCCATCTCACTCCAACAAACGGCGTACGAACCGCGTGGTAAAACTTAGTAGTATAAAACAGCGCGGTAATAAGAGATGAGTCACTCACCTAATTGAACGTACATCTTCGGCTTAGCGTTTTCTTGCCAAGCAGCCAAGCACGACGTCACAACACAGCAGATGGTGGTGATCACAGAAGTTGAGGAGATCTTCATGTTTAATATTAATTATGCTTCTTCGATTGGAGAACTATTTTTGTTTAAAAACGAAATAAACTTGAACGGTTGCGTTGTCGAGGAACTGAAAGAACTTTTTTTTTTAAGAGAAGGAAGAACTGTGTACTAGCACCAATTTTACGCGAACATATCGTTATAATCGCGGTGATTTTTAAAAGAATAATTAATTGAGATGCTCACACAATAAAACACTAAAAACAAACACCCTTATTCGTTAAAATGTGTAATTCAGACAATTATTCCTCTTACGACTACACAAAACTCGACCACTTTGTTCACACACATTTAAATCATCTCGATTGTCCTTTTTACTCGTTTATTATTATGTATTGAGAATCTATCGGAAGAAGTCAACGTTTTAATTTCATCGCCGAATTATTTTTTAATTAATTAAACGCGAACGTAGAATTCTTAAATGTCGTTCCTTATTATATCTTTCATCAATTAAATATGTGTTGTTTAAAAATCGATACGACGCGCGTTAAACGTATCCGTCAGCTTTAGACGCCGGACGTCGACTGGTTAGCGCTTGTTCGCCGCGACGCCGATACCAGCTGATTCTCGTCCCCCCACTACCGCACCGTCGATGTTACAACGCGCAACGCCGATGCGAAAGACCACCACTGTACCGAGGACTGCAGCGCCGGGGACCTGCAACGGAGAAATGTTAAACTAATATAAATTATACTGTCTTCGATTCGAGTAAATTTCTATTTACTACTTATTTAAGGCGTGTGTGCATGTTGGTTCTTTCCTGTTTTAAACTTTATTTTGTTTCAGTTAATCTTCCCTTTGATATCTATACTTTTAGTTCTTTTTTAAACTGAAGATAAACGAAAATTGCTTCCTTTGACAAAGCTTTTCTTATATTAATTGCAATACAGTTACTTCTTGCGATTATAACTAGTGTAAGTTGTACAAAATTGTCCATCAGCTGTCAAAATTGATGGCTAAATAAGTGTAATACAATTTTAACACTTGTCCTACATTCTTTACTACTTTAAAGCTACTACAGTTCAAGTGTACTTAACAGCTGTCAAAACTTTGACAAATGTGATGGTAAATGTTACACAATTTTAAAACTTGCCATGAGTTACAATGATTTTAAAAGCTATTTAGCTACAAAAGCAATCATTTTCCTTTCCAATTTGGAATATAGAACTGCTCAAATATATTTGACAACCGTCAAATTGTAAACATAGCTATTTTTGCTAAGTTTGACAGATCTAACTGTCAAAATCTATTGAGGCAGCTGCTAAATTAGTAACGGAATTGTTATCTTTTACAATGTCCGATATATGTACATACTGTCGTCAAACTACTTCCGACATCTGTCAAATTGAAAACTCACCCAAATTGTGTAAGCAACAATTTTAGCTGGTTTTTAAAACTGTAAAACTATAAAACCAGTTATTTTCTGTTTGATTTAAAAGGTGCTCCAATTCAAATGTATCTGACAGCTGTCAAATTGCAAAAAAAAATTGTATTTTTTACGAGTTTCGCCAAAGTTTTGACACTTGCAAGAGTTATAATTATTGTTATTTTTCAATTTGAAAGATACAACTGCAATACAGTGTATCTGTCAACAGTCAAATTGTAAAAATAGGTTTGTTTACAAGTTTGACAGGTATAGCTGTTATATTTTAACAGGTACACCTGCACAAAAGAACTGTAAAAATGTTTGATTTTACTGTAAAAATAGTTATTTTTTTACAATTTTGAATATACATTGCGCCTATCAAACTTAGTTCTGACAGCTGTCAAATTGTAAGAAAAACAAGTGCAATTATAACACTTGCAGGAGGTATAATTATTATTATATAATAGTTGTAAAGCACTATAAAAGCAATTATTTCCTTTTTGATTTGAAGGATGCAGCTGTTCAAATATATCTAACAGCTGTCAAATTTTTAACAGTTTGACAGGTGTAGATAACTATCAAAATATTTTGAACCAGCTGCTTGTCAAAAGTTCATCCGACAGTAGGCAGTAGCACTATTATATTGTATAAGTTTGAGCGTAATAATTTCTGGCAGGTGTCAAATTTTTAAAGCAATAAGTAATTTTTTTTACATTTCTTTACAATTTTAATACATGCAGACGTTATAAACTACAAAACCAGTCATTTCATTTTTGTTATGAAGCATGTAATCGCTAAAATATATCTAATAGCTAAGTTTTGCGAGTTTGACAGGTGTTACTGTCAAAATATTCTGGACCAGCTGCTAAATTGTGAATGTAGTACTTGTCAAATTTGACAAACGTAGCTGTCAAAAGTTTCTCCAATAGTAGCAACATTGTATTGTATAAGTTTGTACGTAATAGTATGACAGGTGTCAAAATGTTATTAAAGCAATAATTTTTTTTTTTACAATTTTAATACATGCAGGCGTTATAAACTATAAACCAGTCATTTCATATTTGTTATAAAGCATGTAATCGCTAAAATATATCTAATAGCTAATTTTTGCGAGTATGACAGATGTAACTGTCAAAATATTTTGGATCAGCCGTTAAATAATAAAAATCAATATTTTTGTAAGATTTGTATGTATAGTAGCAGTCAAAATATCCCCGGCAACGGCAAAATCGTACAATCAGCTGTATTTTATAAGCTTGAGTGTAAATCAAGAAGTTTTTGACAGCTAGGAGTAAGTTTTTTCACAATTGTAACACTTGCCAAACAGTATTAAATCAGTTGTATTTTGTAAACTTAAAGCTGCCAAATTGTTAAAGCAGTCAATTTTGCCACAATTTCTAGGCGTTATACAGTATATAAAAGCTAACTACTGTCAAATTGTAAAAATAGTTTGACAGGTGAAATTGTCAAAATATGTTGCTGTTACCAAACTGTTGAAACAGTCAATTTTGTCACAACTTCCAGGCGTTACAGAGTATATAAAAGCTAACTACTGTAAAATTATCAAATTAGTTTGACAGGTGTAATTGTCAAAATATATTCCAGCTGCCAAACTGTTGAAGCAGTCAATTTTAGCACAACTTCCAGGCGTGATAGAGTATATAAAAGCTAACTATCGTCAAATTGTAAAAATAGTTTGACAGCTGTAATTGTCAAAATATATTCATTTATATCACTTGTCAAATATATTAGATCTGGTTATAATAACCATCAAAAAATTTCTGACAGATGGCAAATCATTAAAGTTGAGATTTCTTCGTTATTTTAACGGATGCAACAGTTAAAATACTTATGACGGTTGTCAAACTGTAAATGTATATTATTTTTACACATCTAACTGTCAAAATAGTTCTGCTACTAAATAGATAAAATAGTTGATTAGTTGTAAAGTTTCAAAAGCACAATTTAGAATGTCGTAAATATCAAAAAAGCCTCTGACACCGGTCAAATTATGTAAAAGTAGTTTGACAAGTGTAATTGTCAAAATATATTCCAGCTGCCAAACTGTTGAAGTAGTCAATTTTGCCACAACTTCCAGACGTTATAGAGTATATTAAAATTAACTACCATCAAATTGTAAAAATAGTTTGACAGCTGTAATTGTCAAAATATATTCATTTATATCGCTTGTAAAATATATTACAGATCTGGGTATAATAACCATCAAAAAATTTCTGATAAATGGCAAATCGTTAAAGTTGAGATTTCTTCGTTATTTTAAAGGATGTAACAGTTAAAACATTTATGACGGTTGCCAAACTGTAAATGTAAATTATTTTTACACGTCTAACTGTCAAAATAGTTCCGCTACTAAATAGATAAAATAGATGATTAGTTGTAGAATTTCAAAAAGGGTTATTTATCACAATTTAGAATGTCGTAAATATCAAAAAAGCCTCTGACACCTGTCAAATTATGTAAAGGTAGTTTGACAAGTGTAATTGTCAAAATATATTCATTTATATCATTTGTCAAATATACTTATTGTAGACCTGGGTATATTAACCATCAAAAAATTTCTGACAAATGGTAAATCGTTAAAGCAGAGATTTCTTCGTTGTTTTAACGGATGCAACAACTAAAATATTTATGACGGTTGTCAAATTGTAAATGTAAATTATTTTTACACGTCTAACTGTCAAAATAGTTCTGCTACTAAATAGATAAAATAGATGATTAGTTGTAGAGTTTCAAAAGCGGTTATTTATCACAATTTAGAATGTCGTAAATATCGAAAAAGCTTCTGACACCTGTCAAATTATCTAAATAATTACGTATTTTAACCAGTTTCAGTTGTTGCAGCTACTATTGCGTTAGCGAGTGTCAAAAATTCTATAATTACTTATTTTTACGACTTTTATAAATGTAACAGTTAATGTATTTTTGACAGATGCCGCGTAACTGTCTAAATCTTCTTCATAGCTGTCAAATTCTAAATATGTACATTATTTTGGTTAACAAAATTGATTGAAACTGCAAAACTAAACCTGACAGCTGTAAGAATCTGTCATTTTACATTTTTGACAGCAGTCCCGAGATTGTATTAGCAATTGTTTTCTTTTTCATTTTTGGTGGGTGCCGTTTTGTGATCATCAAAGAATTTCTGAGTGGAATGTTTCCTACTTACTTAATTAATTTCTTAGAATAGCAATATAAGGTGTGTGTAGAGAGAAAATATAGAAATCCAAGATTTATCTTATCTTATTATTTTTGTCGCAGTAACAGTATCTTCCATTGTGTGTAATACTTTTTCTTATGCTGTTGAATAGTTAATTTTTGGCAAACAATAAAAATCAATTTAGCTAATCTAAAATTTAAAGTTTACTTATTCATACATATGTATATGCATGTACATATACAGTGTGGAACAGCCAAATGGAATAAATTCGATACATATAATTCGATAACAGAGGGTGTATTGGGAAAAATATTGGACACGTCGATTTGTATTTTTAAATCTGCAAGCAATTTTTTCAAAAAAAATTATACAGGGTGTGTCATGTGACAGTGGCAACAATATCAACTTTCTTATTTTAAATGGAAACCCTGCATATTATTTATTTTTTATGTTCTTCGGAAAATTCTAGACATAATTCATCTACAATGTCCCATTACCTATCTTCAACTGTTTCGGAAATATTAATTGTTTTAAACAGATTTATTAACATTTAAAAATGAAAAAAATTTTAATTCGCTATGATTACACTAAAAACCTAATAAGTAATACTGATTATTTCTTAATAATGTAAAAAAAAAAACAAAAAACATTAATGTCAATGTAGTAAATGTTCAAAATGCTCGCCGCGAACGTCTTGGTAAACATGCTAATCTAGTATAGAAATGTCTTCTAACATTACTCAATATCTCAGGCGTGACTGATCTAATCGCAAGCGTGATTCGTCTTTTAAGTCATCTAAGTTGAAAATAATCGTCCGACAAGACTTTTGACATATCCCCACAAAAAGTAGTCTAATGGCGTCCGATCAGGAGATCGTGCTGGCCAATCTATCGATCCGCGCCTCCCTATCCACCGATTTGGAAGAATTTGGTTCAGGTACTGCCGGACATTGATTTGGAAATGGAGCGGTGCTCCATCTTGCTGAAACGCATACTGTTTGGCAAAACTTGTGGGTTTGCTGGATTAGGATATAAGTTTGCGATCCAACTTGACACGACATTATTTTATCATGAGCAGTTCTAAATATTTATCTCCATTCAAATTACCATCAATGAAAAAGGGACCTACGATGTGATTTCCGACAATTCCTGCCCAAACATTAACTTTTTCAGGATATGCGTATGTTCCTCTCTCATCCAGTGAGGATTCTCATTAGACCAATAGCGGCAATTTTACGATTAACATGACATCTTTTAAGTGTAAATGTGCTCTGATATTTTTAGAATACATTAAATATCTTCTAATTGGATCACATTAAATTAAATAATAAATGAAAATCATCTGTTCACAAAAATTCGTTCTCCTATCGAAATCGTCTTCCATGAGCTCCTGAGTTGGCATTATTTTATATTATGCATTTTACTTTCCTTTAATAAAAAAATTCATGTGTGGCTAATGTTGAACAGTGGGGCTGCTTTTCGACCACAAGAATAAGTTACGATTTTCTTTAAAAACACATTTATATCCAATTTCGTATCAATAATCACATCATTTGGTGGCTACTTTTCAATATGTCGTATCAATGACCAAGCTCGCAAAACTGTTTTTCTATTTTGCAATTTGTTTGCTTGGAAAAGGTACAGGCGGCAAATTTGGACTGAAACTGTCGAAATAAAAAACAAAATTTAAGCATTTGTGTCCGTACAATTTTCTCCATAACCAATCATTTGTAGAATCGGTTAAATTCTTTGGCTAATTATGATTTTATGAAATATTTTTTCTTCGATAATCATTTTCAGTTAACTAGTCTCCAAACGATCAATAGCACTGACATCTGATCACTACTCGCCGTATTCAAATCATCGTCAACCTTGTTATTCGGTTTCGTTCAGTTTTCTGAAAATAAAATATTAAAACGGTCTTTGTATTTTTTTAATTTCTTATTGGAAAAAGGAACATAATGAAATTTCTACGATATTTATCAATATCAATTTAGCTAAATGGGTTATCGTCTTATGGAAGGTAATGATCACCTTCAATATGTTGAAATAAAATAATTGTCTTCTTCTTCTGTTAATTTTTGTAATGAATCAGAGATGAAACACTTAATTTTCACGGTAAGATATGGCCCCACATTTGAGCGATATTCCCCAAAAAATAAATAATATGATGTTGTTCTCAATAAATGTTGGCGTAATTCTGATCTGCAAGGGAGGAAGCGCAGAGCCATCGAAATTATTATCTACGCGCAGAATAAGAAAGTTTCTTTTTATTCTGTATGTCTTCATAAACTGCGCCACTGTATAAATTTATGTTTTCCAAATTATAGTATCCATACAAATCGACATAAGCGTTTTCCTCAATACACCCGAATTGTTCATTATCAATTTATTCCATTCGACCAATCCAAATACTGAATGTTCTGATATATTTACAGATTTTCGATACATATTTCGTGCATTACTCTCTAATATTCGAATAATGTCCTGCTTTAATTTTCGCAGCGTGTGACACAAATCTCGCAACATATCATTTTTATGTGTAAATAAAATCAGTTTGCAAAAAGGCGTTGAATTAGCCATTTTCAAAATTTGAACGCGTGCGCATATGTTTGAGAGGCTATTCGTCAACTAACTATAAGTGCCTTAACTTTAGATCCTAGTCATAAATGTAAATACGGCAGTTGTTTTTCTGAGATATAGTACAGATTTAGCAGCACCCTATGATTTAAAAAAATATTTTCACTATTAAACTAATGGTTTATGTGTTAATTTTAGTATTTATATTCATATTTAATATTTTATTAGAGTAGCAGTATAAAATCTGAAATTCATTGTATGTTGTATTTATAATTAATATTTAATAAAAATCATCATGTCAACAGATTGATGATAATAGTTTTAAATTGCTGTGGACAAAAGACGCCACGCAGTCAATGCTTTTGAACGCGTAAACTGATACAAATTTAGATACAAATAAACATGAAATTGATGTTTATTGTGGGACGATTTTTTTCTTGATATATTAATATTAAATTATCACCACTAAATTTCAAGGATAATCCATCACTTTATTTGCAGAATTTTCCGACGACTACTCATACATAACTCACGACGATTTTGATCCGGCATATCGACGTCGGACGATTATTTTTCTAAATTTACATCATGAATAAACAATGTAATAATTTGTAGCGTGTATACTGCTACTATTTTGAAAACTTTTTCGACAACTTCGTCAGCCTCCTACATTTTAACTTACCGCCTCCAAAATCTAACGGTCAATTACTTTACCAACAATAAAGAAAATTACCTATGGTGAAAAATTTATAGTGTACAGCTTCTCACATTCAAAAATGCCCGTAGCTCCCGGACTATAATATTTAACTAATATCATCATGTCAACAGCATTACGGCAGGTTTTAAATTGCTGTGGTCAATGTCTTTTTAAAATAGATTTTATTTTAAACTGATACAAATTTGCACATACAAATAAACTTAAAATTGATGTTTATTGTGGGACGACTATCAAAAGAGATGTATTGGCTTATTAAATATATCGGAAATACAAGGATAATCCATCAGTTGATTGGAGTTGATTGCAAAACTGCGAGAAACCATCTAAGCTGAAAATCTAAAGATGTCACCATGATAAAACAAATATCATTGATAATCGAACAGGAAGATAAAAACTGATGTTGATCCAGAGAGACTGGAAGAAATCACTTCAACGAAACTAGAAAAAACAAGCATAAACGGAAAATAAAAAATAAATGTCAAAAATAAACGATGATGGTTTCAAAGATAAATTAAGAAAATAAGAAATCCTACAGCTTCTCACAGCGTTTAGAATCGGCTGTAAAACCGCATATAAAATCTAGATTTAAATTTGACATTATTTTTTATAACAGCTGTACCTTTATGTTGAAAAAATTTAATTTTCCTCAATGACTGTTTTAAAAACGTGCATCTGATATCATTAAAAGGCATTCCATTTGTCGGACAACAATACTGTTGAAAAACGTTTTGATGAAATGAGTTCTGATATTCAAAGCTTCTTGAAGATGTCACCATAATAAAGATTTGCAAACTTTCAGCACTCATTTCTCTATAGAACTGGACGCTTCGACGTCAAACTTTATGGTAATGCAGCATTATTATTGCAGAATATGTTCTGTTTTACACAAACCTGCATCTGATATCATTAAAAGAACTGCTCTTCGCAACAATACTGTTGAAAAACGTATTGATGAAATGGTTCTGATATTGAAATTTCTTTTGTAATTATTCATTGAAAAAGCCATTTCCTCTATCAAATGGACGAGTCAACTTTACCTGGTTGGATGTACCATTATTATTGGTATGTTCGTTTTATTATGAATCAAGAAATCTATAAGAACTGCTCTTCGCAAACAACCGACACTAAAGGTGAATCAATATTTCATGTTTTGAAGGATTACTTCATTGAAAAAGCAATCCATTTATCAAATATAATATCAGTAGTTGTTGGAGTAATGCCATGGTTGGACGTTATCGTGGATTTATAATCTATTTAAAACAAAATGTGTCAGGGTGTTAATCAATTCATTGCAACGGATCCAATACAACATTTAGTTGCTAAAAATTTGTGTGTTAGATTGACGAATCACTTCAATTAATCATTGATGCAGTAAATCGAATTCGCAACGGATTGAATACGCGGTTATTATATTTGACAAGATTTTGACGAACATTTTTTTATACCATTTTTTGCAGAATTTCTGGATGTTCTTCACTGGATCTCTTGGTGCAGAAGTAGAACACTAAACACTTTAACCCACTGAACACCAAATAAGTTTTAACTAAAACACCGACGCGTTTCAACAGCAATGCTGTCATTATCAAGGCGATAATAAAACTAAATTAAAATAAAATCTACAAATACAGGTAACCTAAATGTTATGCACGATCAATCCGATACGCATCATTAATTTCCGATTAACGAAAACAATGACGAATGCGGGATAGGTCCGTTGTCACAGTTCATTACACATGACTTATTTTTATATATTTCTAAACTTTCGAAAACATTTAGAAACTTACAATTGTTTTTTGTCTAATTAATTTGACATTCGTATGATCGATGTTGTGATCTGTTTCAAAAATGTGTTGGGCAACACTCGATTTCTCAATTCTATTAAATCTAAGATTAGCCATATGTTCTTTGAATCTAGTTGAGACTGCTCTCCTGGTTTGCCCAATATATTTTTGATTACAATCTTTACAATTGATTTCGTAAATACCTGACTTTTCTAGAGGTTGTATTTTATCTTTAGGGTTACCGATGAGACTTCGTAAACTAGTCCCAGTACTGTAAACTATTCTGAGATCTAGCTCTTTGAAGATTTTACTCAAACCTTTAGTGATAAAGGGAGCGTAAGGGAGGGCCACAACGGGTGAAGCTTTAACATCCTCTCGAAAAGTCGTAGATTCTTTCACAGTTTTCTTATAATTAAACTTCCTAATTAACTTATAGATATGCTGAGGCTGGAAACCATTACACTTGGCCGCATCTTTTATAATTTTAAGCTCTTTCTCATACCTCGCCTTGTTCAAGGGAAAAGTGAGAAGTCTGTGGACCAAAAAATTCAAGCTTGCCATTTTGTGTTGAATACAATGATGAGAATCTGAAGGAATGTAGCGAAGTGTACTGGTTTCCTTTCTATACACGTCAAACTCTAATCTATTGTTATTTCTAATTACTAAAGTATCTAGAAAGGGTAGCTGACCGTTTTCTTCTCTTTCACAAGTGGACTTTATGGTTTCGAACCGATTATTTAATCTATTGAGAAAATCGTCAATATTACATTTTTTAGTGTGAAATATAGCGAAAATATCATCCACATACCTCAACCAAACCCTAGGAAAGTATTCGCTCTCGGATTCTAAGTCCTTTTCAAAACGGCTCATGAAAAGGTTAGCCAAAAAGAGCGACAAGGAGTTACCCATTGCCGTTCCTTCCAGCTGTTCATAAAAACTCCCGTTGAATTGAAAAATGTTCTGTTTCATACAGATGTCAGTGAAACGAATATATTCCTGGACACATTGTTGACTCAAACTATTTTGAAGCAACAAGTCCTCGAGGTATGTCAAGGTGTCTGGAATCGGTACACTAGGAAAGAGAGAACTAACATCAAATGAAATCAATATTTCACCCTCCAGCAACTGAATATTTTGAATTTTTTTAATAAATTCTAGCGAATTTTTTACTGCAAAACTAGGTTGCTGTATTGGCAAATTATTAAATTCATTGGTCAGCCATTTGGAAACCTTATAAGTCGGTGGGTCAATTGCCGAAACAATTGGCCTTACCGACTTGCCAGGTTTGTGAATTTTAGGTAAACAATATAATTTAGGGATAACAGGATTGGAAACATGTAGCTTACGTCTAACATCGGCTGTAACAAGGTTGTTACAAGTTTGTTGACGTCTCTAATCATTTTCGGTAAAGGATTTTTTGAAATTGACTTATAAGGACCATTACTCAACAGGTCATTAACCCGATCATAGTAGTCCTCTTTATCTAAAATAACAACCTTGTTCCCTTTGTCAGCTTTCAAATAAAAACAATCTTTTTCCCGCAAAGTTTTAATGATTTTAATGTTTTCGGATTTCTGAGGTGATTTATAGGATTTCAAAATTTTTTAAATAGTATGTTTGCAGGCCTCCCTAACGAACTGTTTTGTGGGCTCAGGAAACCGCTGGATAGAGGATTCTATCCCGGCAATAACCCACTCAACATTCGATTCACGAGTCTGCATCTTCTTCTGGATACTAAAAGTCCATCTTATCAGCGTTTCTTGCCAAAGTTAAACTATTGAAGCAAAGTATTGGACGGGGCGAATTTTCCCAGTTCCCCAATTTGTCACAGACAAACTGCCAGGAAGACGACGTCTCAACCTACGTTCAACATTTAAATGCCGTCTATTCAGATTTTGAAACTAGGTTTGAGGATGTTTTGACTATGGTAATACCACCGTGGATAATTAACCCATATGATGACGTAGAAGAAACGAATGTCATAATACAAGAGGAACTGACTGAACTAAGTACAAACGAAGAACTTAAGGTTCAGTTTAAAAATGGATATCAGCAATTCTGGCTGCAAAACAACATTTATTTATGCCGTATTTCCTTTCCATCGTCATACCTAGTGGAAAGGAGATTCAGCGCTGTTACCAATCTCCTAACAAAAAAAAAGAAACAAACTGGACATCATTAGCCGAGGTGATTTAAGATTAAACCTTACAAAATTGACGCCAAATGTTGATGATTTATTATTAAAGCATCAGGTTCATCTTTCTCACTAAAAACATTTACTTATTGCTTAGTTTATTTTATGTTACGTATATTTTATATAACAGATACAAAATTTTATTGTGAATAGTTTTAATTTAAATTCAATTAATAAATGTATAAAACTTAACATGTGTTTTTACTTTAAGTTTTTAACATTAAACTTCACTACAGTTAGAAATTTACAAAAAATCAATATCAGGTAAGTAAGGGGTCTACCCAAAACCGAAAAACATGGCAAGGGGTCTACGACACAAAAAAGTTTGGGAACCTCTGGTCTAAAGTTTTGTATAACCATTTACTGGTTTTATTGAACGTTAGAAGCTTGAAAAACTAAATTATGCTTTTGGAATCTCCTTCAAGGTTTGCTATTTCGCTTACCTGAATGAGACATGGTGTTCTGATCGTGAAATACAATTTTTGAAGATTGAAGATTATCGAGTTAAACAGGATTTTATACAGGTCAAGATTAAGTCATCTGGTGACCACATCAAATTTATTAATATCAAAGTAATAATCTTTGCAAAATTTAGGTTCTTATTTTTTGACACTTTCATCAATGCCCGTGCGAATGCAAAACCTAAACCACGTAGTCTGCTTGTAATGCTTGATCTATTTCCATTGCACTGACTTTGCGATTCCAACAATATAACAGATCGAGACATCTAGCGGCACTGACAATGTACGAATTGTCCCAGTTAGATCGGTATCTGCTGTTGTTCCGACTTGAGTTGTTTGAGACCCGAGAGTATTGCCGTAGGTGTTGTACAATGCGAATTGCGATGAAATTAAGATTTACATTCGGAGGGGCGCTAACGAGACCTGGGAGCTCGAAACCCCGTGCTCTGTTTTTAATGCTTGATCTTGACATCTATCACATGGGAGACTACAAGACACATATTTGTATTTGAGAATGAAAGTGTGCTGCCCAACCCCAACTCGTTTCCTAAAAATATATTTAAAATTTCGTTTGATCAATGTAGTCCTCAGGCTTTCACGGCCGCTGTTGATGGCTGCTCTTCGGTTCTCGTGTTCTCTGCCGTGTAGAAAGGTTGTGGTACTTGACGTTTCGATCATCTTGTCAGAAGATCACGACTTCACTTCTGAAGAAGATCACGACAAGATGATCGAAACGTCAAGTACCACAATCTTTCTACACGGGAGAGAACCCGAGAATCGAAGAGCAGCCATTTCGTTTGATCGTTTATATAGAACTAAAATAAAAATTTCGCTCAGTGTATGTACAGAAAAACGTTTCAGATTAATAATACACCCAGACATATTTAATTTGCTAAAATACACGAAGTACATACTAATTATTATTCGGTATGTGCTTACGGACGACGTTAATTTTAATAACATGTCGCGTGGCCAAGTAAAATCGCATCCGACCGATTAACATCTGAATCGAATGACGTGATTATTAATAAAGCCCCGTCGACGATTAATCTTTATTGACATATCGGCTAGCACTGCCTATTCATAAATTTACGAGCTTAATTTGCAGGTAAATCAAATCTCTATAAATACCACATTAAAAAATCAATACACCCTCGATTTATGTATATTTAGTCATTAGATGAGTTGTTTATATCGATATACCTTTTTTTTGTCTCGTTAAATTACACTGGCCCATCTCTATTCAATGCTTTAACAAAGGTTTTGATTAGGCCCATTTGATGTGCAGTGGTAGCAACAAAATCTTTTCAGATTCTATCAATGGCATATGTTGTACATTCTTCCAGCCTGGCTCTAATGATTGCCACACATGCCAGTGTTGCCTTTCACAGGAAATCTACCATTGGTACTCATCGTATTTTGTGCTCGTCAATATTGATACATGATTCTGTTAAGCGAACTGCATATCCAACAGGAATAGACTGAATCTTAAACTGTCTATAAACAATCTCTATTCTTCTGGCTTGTAGTTTATATTTAAAGTCGTCCATAAATCGCTAATGTTATTGCAGAAAGCGAAGTTATCATCATCTTCTAATAGGTTCCACTGTTGCAGCTCTAATCTTAGTAACTTGACCTTATTTTTTTGAAGATCTGAGTCTTGATTCTCTCTTGTTGATGGCATATCTTCTTCTTGACAAATCGCTCTATCGCTATTATCTGATTCGTAAGTGAATATTTCTGGGAATTCTGAAATCGGAAGTTCGTCACTATGGGCCACAGGTCTCAACCCAAATTACGTACTGGCAGTGCATAATAGCTAAATTTGTAAAGAAGCAAGATTTGTACTGCTCAGGTAATGAGACAAGCCGGAGCAAAAACTCATTTGCCTTTCTGATGTGGAGGAGAAACTGTATGAACAACTATTGATCAAAAGGCTTAAAGAGGAGCTACAAAAAACCGAAGGACTGGCCGAAAATCAACATACGGATTCCGGAAAGACCAACAAATGATGGACGCCATAAATGAGGTAATAGAACTGGCAATACTGCAAACTCTCAGTGTCGTCATAACATTGGATATCAGAAATGCCTTTAACCCCTTCCACTCCAGGCTGTTTTTTTTTTCATATATACCAAATATTTTTTTAAAGAAAAATTGATTTCAAAGGCGCTGTAGTTTGGAATAAATGAGATATTCTCATATATAGACCAAGTAAATATTTTAAACAATATAAATTTGTTTAACAATTTAATATGTTTACCAGAATATACACATATGGATATTAGTACCTTTACCAATATATCCTCATGTGGATATCATTAAAAATTGACGATATTTTGTTATTGAGGGCTACATTCACGATGGTTTCAAACAATTTATTTCAAAAACCAATACAAAACAGAAAAATATTCAAAAATACACCAAAATTTGTTGAGTTCAGATTTTTCGGAACACACCATGTCTTTTGCAAATAAGACATACTTTTCGTAGAGCTCTTTTTTTCCCAACTTCCTTTGGAAAATCGGCCATTGCATGCAACACTTTGGAGAATAGTGCTTTATTTTTGACATTCATTTCTTGGTATCCTTTGCTATATTTCAAAAGTATACCCTGGCAGCATAGTTTTGTATACTTATACATTAAAACTTGCTTTTTATGAGCCTGGATGTAAAATACCTTGGAGTTCAATAGCATCTGATGTAAAAGATGGAGACCTATTTTGGTAAACCATGTGTAGGATTTTCGCAAAGGGCTGTACGGTTCAGTATCTTGGTCCACCGCGTCAACTGCTCCCATATTTTGGTTGTAGAATTCAAAATGTTTTGGTTTGTTAAAATAAATAACTTTTCCTCCCGATTCATATCGTTGTTTTTCTCAAAATCCAGCAGTATGTTTACTGGTTAAAAGATAAACGTCTTTTTTGTCATAATACCGAACTAGAAGAAGCATATCCTTGCGAACAAAACGATTGTTGTTTTTGCAAGCTTTTTGTGTCAACAGAAACTCGCAAAGACCAACTGATGTATACCAATTGTCAACATTCACTTCACGATTACTGTTCAGTAGATTCTGGCAAAGATAAACCACTCTCAGAAAAAGACAGGCGTTGCCGATATATACAGGGTGTAGATAAAGTCTGGAAGAAAATTAATATTTCTGTTATCTTCGGTTTGATGGCAAAACCCTGAAACAGGTCGATTTTGTTTTTATCCCGTGCACTTTATAACATCGTGAATTTGATTCTGTCGTCATCTGGTTGCGCGTGGGCGTGACGTCATCAGTTTTTCAAATGGTAACCCGCCACATTTATTACCCCTTGTCGTTAGGTATTCCATTGTGCATGCAACCGTATAAAAAGTTTGGTACCTTACATAACAATTTTTGGGAGAAAAATGCTTTCGAATTCCAAAAAATTAAAATTTTATTTCTAATGAAAAACTAATAAAAAATTATTTAAAAAAATCAGATAAATTATAATCCGAAGTTTATCTTTGATTGTCGTCAAACAAGGCACCAAAACAATGTCAATGGAAGTGTTCAAATTGTCCACCATTGGCCATTTCACTGACCGAGACGGACGTACAAGTTTTCTACGACACGTCATATTGACAGTTCATTACTTGGTCGAAGTCATCTTCATTCGGTTCCTGAACCCGACTGATTTTGTACGGATGAACTTTTTCCTTTTTCAGCAATTTGGTTACTGTGGTAAAATCGACTGCATGATCCCTGGCAATGTTTCTTGTTGAAGTGTGGGGGTTGTCCTGAACTTCCAAGAGAATATTCAGCCTTCTATCTTCCTCAATTCTTGGTCGACCTTGACGATTCCTGTCTTTTACACTACCAGTTTCAGCAAATTTTGCGACAATTTTGCTCACCGTTGACCGCGAAATCGGTGCGCGGTTTGGATTTTCTGCATTGAAAAACTGACAGGTTCTTCATGGCTACGTATTTTATCACCACAACCAACAATAATGAGAATTTGAATCCGCTCTTTTTCTCTCAAATTCGCCATTTTCGCAATGTACGTTCAACACTACCAATGGAGCAAGTATTGTAAATGGATAAGTTCAAACACCAAGTAATGACCTGTCAATATGACGTGTCGAAATGGCCAATGGCGGACAATTTGAACACTTCCATTGACATTGTTTTGGTGCCTTGTTTGACGACAATCCAAGATAACCTTCGGATTATAATTTATCTGATTTTTTAAAATAATTTTTTATTAGTTTTTCATTAGAAATAAAATTTTATTTTTTGGAATTCGAAAGCATTTTTCTCCCAAAAATTGTTAAGTAAGGTACCAAACGTTTTATACGGTTGCATGCACAATGGAATACCTAACGACAAGGGGTAATAAATGTGGCGGGTTACCATTTGAAAAAACTGATGACGTCACGCCCGCGCGCAACCAGATGACGACAGAATGAAATTCACGATGTTATAAAGTGCATGGGATAAAAACAAAATCGACGTGTTTCAGGGTTTTTCCATCAAACCGAAGATAACAGAAATATTAATTTTGTTCCAGACTTTATCTACACCCTGTATACAAAAATTCCACGTGTATTCTCGGAGTTCAGGTGCGCTAGCACATAAAGAAAATATTTTAATGCCAAAGCGACTTCTTTTCGTTTTTATACAGGATTTCTACGGCCGAGTGGGACATAGGGAAAATACATGTAAAATCGGTTTTCGGTGAATATTATCTCCCTAATACTACTCCATCCAAATTTAAGTGTCAAATATTATAACTGGATTAGCAATGAACATTTCCATAATCATAGTACAAAGAAAGTCATTTTAATAAAACCAAAAAAATTATTATTTTTAAACCTATTGTACGTGAATTCCTAATAAGGCTTTTAACACATAAGTTAGTGCAAGTGGCCGTGGCGCAGACGTTCACGCGACGCCTTAATAACGTATGGGACAGATTGTTTGGGGTTCGAATCCAAGAAATGAATTTTATTTTTTTTAAATCTTGATTAAGTTTTGTTGTTTATTTTGACAAATAATTCGTCGTTAGTAACAATTAAAAATCGAATAATATAATAGCACGTGATCATTTTTGTTATTGTAAAAATTATTCATTATTTACCTTAATCCTCAAAAAATCGATTTTATAGTCTTCAAGATCTCTGATTTTTGTAGTGTTGTTGAATTTGTAGCATTATTGTTGGAGATAAAAAATAAAAAATAAAACTAATCTGCCGGGATTCGAACCCTAAACATCCCGTGCATTTGCGTTATTAAGCCGTCGCGCGAACCATTGCGCCATGGACGCTTGCACTAACTCACGTATTAAAAGCCTTATTAGGAATTCACGAACAATAAATTTAAAAACAATTTTTTGGCTTTATTAAAATGACTTTCTTTGTACTATGATTGTGGAGATGTTCATTGTTAACCCAGTTATAATTTGCGGCCCTTAATTTTGAATGAAGTAGTATTAGGGAGATAATATTCACCGAAAACCGATTTTACATGTATTCTCCCTATGTCCCACTTGGCCGTGGAAACCCTGTATATTGGCGAAAGTGTAGACGGCCTTTATATAACAGAAGTTGTTCATCGATTGCAAAAACGGGCCCTGGATCGACCAAATTTTGACAATTTTCTTTTATAAGTGCCGTGAAAATGCCTAGTTTACTTAGCGGTGCCTCACGTTTGGCTAGTTCTACTGGTGAAAATCTAATAAACTTTAGAATAGATAAAAACGATTCTGGCTCATAACAGATTTATGAAAACCTGGCGGGCCAGTGCACATATCATCGGTACTCCAATAATCCGAAAGTTGTGGGCACTTCGTCAATCCAGTAAGAAAATATAGAGTTAGAAATACGTACATTTCATCCATTTCCACTGATTGTACCTTAGACCGAAAACCTTCATAATATTTTGATGATTTTCTTCAAAGTATTTGTCTGCCCTTTTATTGGTCCATTCGCAAAGTTCTTTTATAATACTAGGACCTACAAATGCCTCAAAACAATTTACAGCATCCATGCAATTTTCAAAGTCAATTGCTGGGTGAAAGTCGTAATTGGACTGAAATTCAGGTATTCAGGTTCGAACGGATCCATGATAGTCGACCAGTCATCGTCCATTTGTATCAATTACTTCTTCTTCATCCGTCGAAGAATAACTGTTCTCTAAATCACTGGAGTCACTACTTAACAGGATATAACTCACGTCACTATCGGAGTCTAAATCACAATACAATTTTACAAGTAACAAGTAAACAAAAGCCATCAAACCAAACCCATCAAATGATCAGTACTAAAGATCGACCTGCCGACACGTGTTCTCGTACACAATAAAAACAAACACGCCACCTAAATGTGATGGGTCGAAGTAAAACAATTGCACAGAACCGTATTTAAAAATTGTATTACCTTTTATCATGTCTATCTTGAAAAAATAAAATGCGCATTAAATAAAAAACTTTTATTGCCGTTGGTTTACCACCAGTATAGTGGACGTTGACCCTCAATTAATTACATTATTCCAAGAATTTATTATTATTTACTATACTGTAATATCCACGTATGGATAGCTATGCCTTAGTATACTCCAAATTAGACTAGCGAGCTCTTCACCACTGTTATACAATGCTTTATATCAGTCCATAAATGAATATTCAACTGTGGATATTCTGGTAAATCTTGGTATATCTATAAATATCCATACGTGGATATAATGGAGAGGAAGGGGTTAACCGTCTTTTATCGTAGAACATTATCCTGCAAGAGTTGCAGGACAGAAAAAATTGACAAGAATTTATGGAACATGATAGCCTTCTACTGATCGGGTAGATCCATAAGATCCTTACCACCAATGGAGTTCCACAAGGACGATGCCGTGGTCGTTAACCTGGGACAAGTCTCGAGTTGGCTGCCTTCCTTCACATCAAAAGGAGAAACATTGTCTCCGGAAGCTTTAACGTCCTGAGAAGAACGATTAACCCTAAAATTTTGTTAAGTACCTGGAAGTGTGGTTAGAACGAAGGATGAGTTTGAGAGACCAGTCTATACTGCAAAACTAAACTTTTAGCTTACTAGAAATCGTAAGATTATGTCGATTTTATTTTAGATACATTTTTTTTTTGGCTGTTGTCCCATATTATTAATCAAAACAATATAAATAGAATCATTACACAAAATTACTTGGAATATCAAACAAATAAAACTTGATTTCTATCATTACCACATTTACCATAATCATTCCTCGAAAAAAAAAAAAACGAAATCCGTTTTCGACGAGATTAAAACGAGAGAAAAAAAGAGACGAACATGTACACACACACAACCCACACTCATACACATGCGGTGGACGTGCGTGTGTGGAAAGCCGGCCGAATACAAGCGCACAATGCTCGGTAATGCGGGTTCAATGCATTATCAGTGGTATACGCTTTTTTACTGGCCATCTCCGTTGTTGCGCTTTGTGTGCAGTAATAGGGCGGACAATGGTGACCAGTTTATGAGTCCGAACGGGAACGGTTAAGGTCAATTGAACACACTCACGCCAATATTAAATCTAGTCCGATACTACTAGTAGGCATCTAGGCAAGGAGGATCGACCGTCCACCGCTACGTTTGTAATATATTCAATGGGTGGGAGTCTAATAATGTATGGGTTGTAGGGACGAGTAACATTATTCCATTCATTGCTTCGTAAATCAAGATATCTTAAACGATCTAGAGAAAATTGATGACATTATGACGCAAATATAAAACAAAAGAAAGATGACGAATCACAATTGCAATTTTAAAAATTACTACCGCAAGTGAATTCAAACAGAATAAAATTGTTATTAACTCTACCATTGGTGAGAAATTTCTGCATTAGATTGGAGGAGTAATGCTGTTTTCAACGATACTAAGTTTTCAAAATTCGGTTCAAGAGAACCGAAATTATAAGCGTTCCTTCAATACAAGGTTTGCCCTCATCTCCAGCCCTTATTTAGCAAAATAGAAAAAGTTGTCCTACGTAAAATATGCAAAATTTTCAGTAGATTCCGATATTCATATTTATGATAGACCTTAAGTTGGTAAATTTTGCGTAAAATAAGAATTAAAATCTTTGGTGATCAGCTACGCCCTCTAGCGGTCATCCATCCTACACTTTTCTAAATAATTTCCAAATGTTTCTCGAGGTTTCAAAAATACTTTAGATAGTAATAATTTTTTCCCAAGGCTGTACTGTAAACCGTTCCTGAGATATGACCGAGCGACATTCTTAGTCGGCCACCCTGTACACTCAAACAAACAAGAAACAGGACAGTTACGGCAAGAGTAAGAAGTACACGTTCTTGAGCATACCCAGCCTTACCTGAACATTTGCTTGAGAAGCCACAAAATCTATTTTGGTCAGATATCTGCTGTAAGCAAATTACAACACTACTTTCCCTGAAAGATAAGAGAAGCATTTGAGATCCAGAAACATTCGCAGAATCTTAACCCTGATGATGATTAGCCATTCTTCAGTATCTGTAAACCTGTTCTTTCTTCTTCATTGCACAGCTGTGTTATATTGTGTCATATAGTTTTGTGAAACCAACAAAATCTTACGCTGGTCATGTTATTGTTTATTTATCATAAAATAAATTCGATTTGAACATTTCATACCAAAAAATAATCAAACGCTACCAAACAATACAATAAACTAAAAAAAAATAATCTTAATGAACTCCACGAGATTGAATCGCTATCTAGTGCCGAGGAGGGTGAGGTTATCTCTTCTAAAGGCCCTTCAAACCTTATGAGTTTTTATATGGAATGGTGATGATTTGGTCCATCTCACTGCATCTTAGGCGTTGGTAGGAAGTTGTCCCTTCAAAGGTCGTCCTAATCGGTTACGGTTTTTCAGGATCGCTGAAGGGTCTATGTGGTCCCGGAGCTTTTTGGGATCGCTGGCGTAGCTGTCCTCTCCGCCTGAAGTTGGATATTCCTAACGAATCAGGTCGTCCGAAGGATCATCCGCAACAACTGGTTCCAATCTTCTTCAATGGGTCTTGGTCAGACTCAACTCCCTCGAGGCAAGCGAGGCGTACGTTGTTGTTGGACGTAGAAATGCCATCTAAATCAAAATTTTCGTGTTTAGGGAAAAGGAACTTTTCGAGCAGAGCAAAGGCAGGAACATTGATCTGGTTGCCATGAATTTCTTTAGGATCTTCTCCGTATGCAAATTGAGAGTTAGCTTTTGATCCAAGATGACGCCCCAAGGTGGAAGGCCGATTGGCTCCAACGAAGTCGAAAATCCCCCACAAAGATGTTATCGTGGGGACGTCATACGATCTCCTCATTTCTTGGTGATGTATAAACAGCTGTGTTATCTGCATTAATAGCTAGGTGAGCTGGCGGGGATTTAGGGAGGTCGTGCAAATACATATCATCAGAAATAAGGTTGGAGCAAGCAAAGATCCCCGAGGAACTCCCGTGACTATAGACCTTGGCCTGGAGATAAAGGTCTCCAATCTTACAAGAAAGGTTTTTGATGTAAGATGAGCAGATTACTCTGACCAACTTCGGATTAACACTAATGCTGACCATCTTGTAAGAATGCAGTCGAAAGCACGCTCTAGCTCCAGAAAAAATCACTCTCGTTGTCTCACGTGTCTCAAGAGAATCACGAATGGCCTCTGTCACCCTGAACAGCTGGAACTCCGGAGATAGATTTTCTCTGAACCCAAACTGTTCATTTTGTAAGATTTCGAGCTCGAAGAACTCCTCCTTTAGCTTGTTCAGGATGACAGCCTCGGCGATTTTGGCTAAAGTGTAAATGAGAGCGTATTTCCAGATGTTTGGGAAATAGCCTAGCATCCAGATGGAATTGATGAGCAGAACAAGATGATCCAAAAGCACATCCGGAAGCCTCGAGAGCCTGAGTCGGTTTTGTGAATGGCTTCACCTTCGAGAGAGAGGAGATTGTTAATACTCTCTTCGACTTCATTTTCAGCTTCCTCATCAGAGTCATCATCGACGGCGGTATCACGATTCAAACAAAACTAATCACCTAGTACGAGTACATCGGCCCTGTCCGCAGCAGAATAGACCATCCCTTGTGGGCCATGAAGAGCGGTGAGGACATTTGTTTTTTTGAAAATTCGATATCAGGACCCTGGACATCTTCCATAAAGATCCATCGTCAGAAATCCAGAATCGAGACCATCATTTTTCCTCGTAGAACTCGTTTAGAGCAGTTCGGAATCTGTTGGAAACTATTATGATGTTAAGTGGGTTCAATACAAAAATATATGATTACGAATACAAATAACAACTCTACAATTCTACCAAACTATCTTCCAAAAATGGATATGGATTACAATACCTTCAAAGCATTAAATGCATGTTTTGGTGCCCGGATTTCCTAGCGACAACTTGAGTAACTTTATTATTTGAAAACATAGAGAGACGGTTAAATTAGCGAAAAGGTGTAGATTCAAAAGCTCACTAAGAATCCATTTTCAAATATTAGTTGTCGTGCTTCATTTGTTTAATGTTGAAGAAAAACTGAAATCTTCTTAATTTCTTTTATTTGCCGGAACTTTTTTGTTACTTGAGGTATTAAGATGCGGTTTGAAGCAATTCAAATTGTAATCTAAATACTTTTATTGATGCTTAATAAAACAAATTTTTTTGCGCAAATTTTTATCTCACCTAACTTCAAAATTTTAAATTTGAACTGTGCAATTTTTGTGGCGGAGATTTTTTCCTGAATACAATCATTAGGAAAATTAAGTTCTGATTACGAACGGACATCAAAACTTTTGTTTATCGCGTTATCTGTGAAAACAACACGGTTGTCATTATACCAACCTGTCAGAAATGTCAAAGTTATTACTTCAATTTATAACGAATAATTTTGCAAAACACATTTCCTCTTGTAGACCTGTAGTTTCAGGCGTGCCACAGGGTAGCGTGTTGAGGCCTTTGCTGTATTTCATTTACACATCCAACTTAGTTTAGTAGACGACACACAGTTGTACCACTACGTTTGTTCCAGACATTGTATGTGTTCAGTGATGGTGTTTAGTCGGGTTCTTGCTAGATCTAAAGTTCTCCCTGATATCGAAATTCCTGTCAACGCTGATGTTCTTCCCTTTTCCGAGAGTGGACGCATTGCATGGACTCTTTTTTTGTTAGAAGATCCCAGAGGCCAGTTCTATTTAAGAATCCTTCATCTTGACATAAGAGAACTATTTTTTGCACAAATTTGTTGCTATCGAGAGACACAAATCCTCTAACAGGCTGTACTTATCACTACCACTAACGTAACAAAGTACACATACGCGGTTATATAGTTGATTCAGCATATGATACGGTCGATAGGATACCAAGCGATTCCTTTAACGGTTATACAGCAGCATAACGTGCTACACAGTCCTGGTGGCGATGCGCACCTAGCCCCAGTTTCCGGACCACCTTCACGATCCATAGGAAACTTGGCGATGCCCGTTTGCGTTAACACTTGCGCTGGAATGCCACCGTACCGCATTGAAGGGTCAAACAATAGGCGCTGCGTAACATACCTTCTATTACATGTCACGTCTGCGACTGTGACAGCGCGAACACAAAACGAGATAATGTATTTAATGTATCGTTTCTGGACAAGGACGATGGGGAAGACGATGACACGGATTGTTTTATAATTGTTGGGTTTAAAGTGAGTCAAGGTCGTTTAAATATGTAGGGCGACTTGATTGCATTGTTTTAAACATAAAACTGTATACGACGTCACGCATTCCAGAGATAAAAATTCTTCTTCTTTTAAAAATGTTTGCAATCAAGATATCGTAAAAATCAGGGTAGGTGGGATTCATGGTGGGAGATTATTGCTGGTTCCTCATTAGAGAAGGCAACTGGCAACACAAAAGGAAGAAATAACTCTATTTAGTAAAACTTTGATATATCAGCGAAGCGTCCTGAAAAATTGTAGTCTTCTTACATCCATTTTTCAACAGTTGTTTAAAAAAAAATGACAGCATGTAAGCAGAATCATCCTTAATCTATATCTGTGTTTATTTCTGACTTGTGAACTTTAATAGGAGTCAAGAGCAAGAGAGGGTGAATTAATTGCTTCTAATTAATGGCATCAGGAGAACAACTTTATTAGAATCATAATTTAGACATATTTCAAGTGGAATAGTGCATGATCTCACTCAATCAAGACAATTTGAAAGTCAGCTGATTTGACAAAGACTTCACCTGAGTTCCCTAGTTTAGTTTAAACCTCAAATATAAAACGAGACATTCTACTGGACCATCAGCACAGGAGGAAGGTATACAGACTGCTATTTCCATGATTCACTGCAGTGGTCCTATGTCCTGCATATCATCAAAGCACAGAAGTCCATATAATGGTGTAGAGAGGAACACATTCTTCTCTTGACTACGACCAATGAGAACTATTGTAAATACTTTTGATCTTTTAGTCCTAATTGATCTCCAAACTTCTAAAGAGATCTAGGATCTTCTTGGGCATGTTCAAGGTAACGGTGCCTTTATTGGGCTATCGCCAACGCAGTCACATATAAAGGGCCGTGGCCAGTGAATAAAGCCGTGATGGTGATAAGGTTTCCTTTATTGAGATCCAAAAAGCCTATTCAGAACAAAAGAAAGTATACCTGGCATTCATAGATATAGAAAAAGCTTTCGATAAAATACCAAGGCAAAAGTTATGGAGTATCTTAAGAAAAAGAGGGGTAGATGGTAAAATAAGACGTACAATACAAAATATATATAATAATAATACCAACGCAGTAATAGCTAACGATTTGGAATCAGACACTTTCAAAACAAAGGAGGAGCTCCGACAAGGAGGTAGTCTAAGCCCAATGCTGTTTATTGTCTACATGGACGACATCATTAAAAAATGTACGGAAAAGAGCAAGAAGGTCAGAGTTGGACATCTTAACCTGAAATGGAAATATCGGAATGGGCATTTGCAGACGATGTAGTTATAATAGCCGGTAGCCAAGAAGACCTACAACATAACCTACTAACATGGAATAAAACTCTAAAGGAAAGTGGAATGACAATTAACAAAAAGAAAACTAAAGTTATGGTGGTGGGAAACGAAGAAGAAGACATCAAAATCAGAATAGAGGGAACCGAAATAGAACAGGTGGGAACTTTCCAATACCTAGGAGTAAAAATTGATGGGAAAGGAACACAGGAAGCAGAGATTAACCAGAGAATAAAAAAAGCAACAAAGCCGTACTACAGCAGCAGAAATGACTTATCTAAGAAGAGTTAAAGGCGTCACGAAGATGGATAGAATAAAAAACTTAGACTTAAACTTGTGTTAGAATATATTGAAGAAAGACAGTTAGGATGGACACTTACATAGAATGGAGAATACAAGACAAACAAGAAGAATATGGGAAGCAAGAATAATGAAAAATAAAAGAAGAGGAAGACCGAGAGCGACCTGGGACAATGTTATCACTAAGTTATTGGAAAGGAAAGGCAAAACCAAGAGGGAAGCGAAAAACATGGCAAGAAATAGAAAAGAATGGAAGAAATTTTTAATAAGCTAAAAGAAGAGAAACGCCCTACACCATAATTATGGTAGAAGGGAACTTTGGATTATATATATATATAGTTTTGGTTTGGAATTAATTAAGTTTGGAATTAATTATTATTGAACTTTACCCGCTCTGAGAGCCTCCTACCCAGTTTAACAGATTTAATAAGCTGCAATAACTGCAATGGTTTCAGAGAAGGTATTTCTTTTTCATCTATGACGTCTTTGCCGAGATAATTGGTTCGGATTTCTCCATTAGCGGTGCAGTTAGATGTCAGGTATTCGGGATTTTCATCTCCAACCCCGTAAAACCTGCAATCGCTATTCTATTTTTGACTTATCCTTGTTATGTGTTCACTTATGTAGTTCTACATTTTTGCTTTATGCTTGTTGTAGTTTCCAAGAAATATGTTTGAGTGTCTGGATCGTGCAATTGTGGCTGCCTTCCGTCCTAATAGGTTAGCTTCTTCGTTGCCTCTGATTCCAGTATGCCCTGATACCCAGCTTAATGCAACTTCGTTTTCCTTGCCTAGATTGTTTGGTCTGTTAAAGCATTGCCAGACTAATTTCGAACTGCTTGACTATCGGAGAAAATTGTAATGCTCTACTTTCGATAGTTCCTGTCCAGGTTCAATTGATCACATCTTCCTATGGCGTTGATCTTCGCTTGGAAGACACTAGGGTATATTCCTACTGACTCGGAGTATTCGGTTCCTGGCTCGAAGACCCTTGCAACATTCAGTCCAATTCTGTATGAAAGTGAATAAATCTGAACAACTTTTAGAGTTGTTACAGTCAAGGCTAATTCTAAAGTAACAACTGAAACTCCGAAAGCAATTCTGTAATCGTGATCTTAGGAACTTTGATGTTAAAACTGTAATCAACTTGGTTGTTAAATAATCATCATAGAAAGTGCAGTTTTTAAGATATATTTTAGTTTATAAGTTGATGATTACAAGACAGAAAATTGATTTAAATTTATGGTGGATATTTTTAGAGGTTTATCTTATCTTGAATTTAGTTGAAAATATGCAAATTAGGTAAATATATAGGTGACAACAGTAACCAATTCGAGGTGCCCTGCCGCATAAGGCCGCGGGTGACTATTATTCGCTGCCATAGATGTCTTGAATTTGGACACTATAAACGAGATTTTAAGGGAGAAGATAACAGCCACATGTGTCTAAAGTGCGGAAAACGAGACCATATAGCAAAGAACTGCACAGAAGAAAGTTTCTGCCTCACTTGTAAAAAAACATGGACACCGGGATGATCAAACCAGATGCCCTCACTATCGAAAACTAATATATGACAGGACCAAAGAAATGGCTATCGAAAGAGGGGAAAACAAAGAGAATCTGAAGGTGGGCTCAAGGAAAAGTCAAACCGAGCATGTGTCATCACGGGATCGAGTGGACTCTGGCAGAGATGAGGTTTTTATGAGTAATTTGGCTGGCGTAAAAACATCATCAAGATGAAAATGCTCCAAATTAATGTTGGGAGGGCGTACGCAGCACAAGACATGGCCTACGCCACAGCCAAACAGCAGAAGGCGGATATACTAATCGTACAGGAACCTAATAAAAAGAGAGTTGCAGGTGCAGAATGGTTAAAAGATAATAGAACCAACGTGGATTCCTAACGAAGAATATTGAGGTAATCGGGCACCGCGCAGGAGATGGACATCTTCTCTTAAGGTTGAAAGATCTAGATATTGTATGCTGTTATGTGTCTCCCAACATAGAGATGCGGGATTACAGGAACGAAGTTGACAATATAATGAGTATGGTGAATAATAGAAGGGCTATTGTACTTGGAGATATAAATACAAAATCCCCTCTGTGGGGTGGACACGTGGTAGACAGAAAAGGGGAATATTGGATGGAGTGGATCAATGCGAAGGATATGGTGGTGTTAAACACTGGCTCGGAACCCACTTTTGTTAGGAGAGACACGCAGTCTTTCATTGATGTAACCATAGCAACAAAAGAAATCACTAGACAAATAGTCAACTGGAAAGTGCTTGACTAGGAAACTCTCACGGAGCACAGATACATATACTTTGAGATCAGTGGTATAAGAAAAGGATGGGGAAAACCAGAACTATGGTGGACTGGCCAGCCTTCAGATGTAGGATCAAGGCAATAATGGAAGCGGGAGGAGTAACCGACCACAACATATGTACACAATTGATCTGGAAAGCCTATGAGGACAACACCAAAAGATTAGGGCAAAATACTAGCATTCCTTACTGGTGGAATGAAGATATAGTAGAAAAAAGAAACAACTGTAACAAGTCTAGAAGACAACCAACTAGAGTAGCCAGATTACAGCAAATAGATGAGCAAAGGATTGTGGGGGCTAGAGTAGCGTATAATACAGCAAAGAGAGAGTTGGTTAGGACCATTAGAGAGGCAAAAAGGAAATGCTGGAAAGACTTGTGTCAGGAACTGGATAATAATATCTGGGGAGAAGCATGTAAGATCGTTGCCAAAAATTTTAAGTTCTTGACTCCTTATAATCTTAGCTCGGATAGGAAACCACAAATACTGAAATGATCTCTTCCCAATTATACCCGATGAGTTGTGCGTGGCAAATACTAAAGAGGATATAATACCTTTCACGCTCGAGGAGCTGCGAAGTGCAATAGATACAGTGAAGCCTGGTAGGGCACCAGGGCCGGATAAGGTGCCGCCGGAAGTCATCAAGGAAGTTGCTTGCTATGCGCCAGAGTTCCTGCTGGGACTTATGAACGAGCTGCTTCCAAGAGTTCACGGATAGCTGGAAAGTTGCGAAGGTAGTGTTGATATTAAAAAGTGGTAAATCCTCAGAAATTTGAGCTGATTTGCCTGCTGAACACATTGGGAAAACTGTTAGAGGCTCTGGTAAGAAACAGGCTACAGGCGGAATTGGAGGAAAGAGGAAGCCTGCACATGCATCAATATGGTTTCCGCAAAGGAAAATCTACTGTTGACGCGGTGCAAACGGTAATGGAAACTGCAAATGAGTTTAATACTGGATGGTGTGCTCTTATTACAATAGACATAAGAAATGCCTTTAATTTAGCTAGACATAATTTAATAGTGCAAAAGCTACAAGAGAGGAAGATGCCAGAATATCTTATAAATTTTACAACGAACTATCTAACAGGCAGAAAGATAATGTTAGATAAAAAAGAAATGCTGGAGACGAAAATGGGAGTCCCGCAGGGTTTCCGTACTTGGTCCGACATTGTGGAACATTTTATATGACGACGTGCTCTCCTTAGAGCTCACCACAAATGCAGTCACCATTGCCTATGCCGATGATTTAGCCCTGGTGGTAGGTGCGAATAACGAGGAAACGCTAATGGAAAACACGAACATCTGTCTTGCACAAATTAGTGAATGGGCCAGAAAACACGAGATGACTCTTGCACCCGAAAAACAGAGGCATAATAAAAGGCAAGCGAAGGAGAGAGCATGTTGCTTTCCAGCTAGATGGAGTGGAAGTTTTACTAAAAAGATCCGTAGTATACTTGGGCATCACTGTAGACGAAAAAATGAAATTTGGACAGCATGTGGGAGCAATCATCACCAAAACAGCAGCGAAGCTTGCCAGGCTGACTAGGATTATGCCCAATATAGGGGCTCCGAATAGTTTAAAGCGCACCATGCTGTGCAGTGCAATGAACAACATGATATTATATGGAGCACCGGTGTGGGGTAAGATTATTGAAATTAAGAAATATAACAGTATCGGCTGTGGCGTTGCAGGTAATCACAGGAATGGTTCCTATTGTTCTCCAAATCCGTGAAAGAACCTTTTTGTACGAACTCAGAAACTGCGATCTTATTATAATGAAAAAGCAAGCGAGAAATATAACTATGAGGACGTGGCAGGAAAGATAGGACAGCGAAAACGTCGCTGGTCAATGGACAAGACGATTGATAGGCGATATTAATGCATGGATTAATTATGGCCACAAACGTTTAGACAATTATCTGACGCAAATCTTAACCGGTCATGGAGTCTTTAGGTCATCTGCCCTAAGATTTAAAAACGACGTGAGTGATGCCTGTATGTACTGCGGAATGGTCGATACGGTGGAGCATACCATTTTCCAGTGCCTGAGATGGAAGGAAGTGCGAGACGCTGCATATGCTGAAGTGGGAGAGATGTTTACGGCAGATATACTTATGGTAAAAATGATGGAAGACGCAGCAAAATGGAAAACCATGCACAAGTTGATTTCCGAGATTATAAAACGGAAGGAAGCCGACGAGAGAAAAAGACAGCAAACGGATAGGTCTTGTGAAGGGTGATAGCCCACCGGTCGCACCTGAAGTTATATCTCTCAGACGGTCCTGCGTGCGCTCGAGGCTACAGATGCAGGAGGTTTTAGTGGGTATACGGTACTGGAGGTACTGGAGTCCCACACACCGTCCATAAAGGATTTCCTCCTGGGTTGCCTTTCGGGATATCGATCTTGGTAAGTGTTCGATGCAGCATCCTCATTTTCACTTGCTTCTATAAAACACTTTAGCATGTCAATACTTTTAATAATTTTCATACATTCTTCAATTATAAGATAACATGGAAACTGACGTTTGAAAATTGATATTGACAATATAAAATAAATGCGGAGCACACTGCTTAGTTACCATCCATAGCCATCTTAAAATACTATGAAATTGCAAATACAAAATCAAATAATGTAAAAACTGTTTAAATAAAATATCAAGTAGTGTCCTATAAAATTGCCATTTTAAAGGCTTGCTTGTGCTTTTCAATACTATAAAAATATATAGGATGTTCCATATAAAAAACATAAGTCTTGATAATACTTGGAAAAATACGAATTTAAAAGAAAAATAATTGACATCATAAAATTCTGTGTCAAAAAGTGTAATAATAAAGTTTACACGGGTTTTTAAGAATTGCATATTTTAATAAAACACTGTATTGCTTAAATTAAGGAAGATATAAAAATATGGATTACACCAATCGATTTCTTTTTAAAATCGAGTTCCAGAAACATGGATTAGTTTTTGTCTAATTCTTTCAGAAACATAAGTTCCTTATTAAAAGTATCGAATTTGGCCCACTCTGAACCTGGACTTGATTAAAACCTACAGTTTGAGCCATGCTAGTAAGTTTGGGATCTCTAAATTAACAACTGGAACTGATCCCAATCAGTGGTTGTCAGCTCAAAGTCCCGTTCAGTACGAACTTTAGTGGCATCTCCATTAAGTGTTAACAAAATTTGCAACACCACCATGAATGAATACATTTAACACAAGTTTGGACTATAGTTACAAAATTTCAGACCATCTCGTAGGAGATTTTGGCACCTAACGTTGAGCTAAAATGATTACCAATCGTTTGAAAACTGGTTAAATTTGTGAATTGATTATTAAATTCTTGTGTGTTTTATCACAGAAGATAGCCTTAAGGCTCCTATAAATGTTGGCCGAGCGTTGCTGAGCGATGGCCAACGCCAACGTGTAGACAGCCTATTTGCCTTGCCTTGTCATCACTCGGTGTCGCTCGCCTAGTTGGTCGAATGAAGCCAAGCGCCAACAAGTGTAGAGCTCATTTAGCACCACTTGTCTTTGCTCGCCGTCGCTCGTGATCACTTGCCTCACTTCGGACCGGTGTCGGTTTTTATGCACAAATCAAAGGCACTCGTCTGCGCTCGGCCAATAGCGTCCACACGCTTGTCTGCCCGCCATTACACGGTTGATATCATTGCTGTCAGATGGGTATAATTTCATAATGTCGCTCACAACAAATGAAGATATTTTTAATTTTTTGGAGTAGGTATTCTGCTAGAACACTGACAGTGGCCAACGTGTGGACAACTCTACAAACACTCGTTTACATTGGCCGCTTGCTCTGGCGTTCGACGAACTTGTCGAACGTGTGGACATTCGCACTCGCCTTGTACCTATTTGCCGGCGCTCGCGTTGGCCTACGCTCGGCCAACATGTATAGGAGACTTTAAGCGCATTCGTTCAGGTCCTACAACATTTATACGAAAAAAAATATCGCAAGAAACCATTACAACAGGATTTCTTGTACGATTGCGCTTTTTTATAAACATTTTTTTTATAATAAATAATAAATAGAACTGTGCAGATTTTCTCTCCAGAATCTGATTCCTTGATAGATTAGGCATTATAGAAAACGGAGAGTGTTTCTGAATAGATCCATTACAATTCATCATCTTAATCTCGATTCCAGAAGAGAAATATCAAATTTTCTATCAGTTCCTGTCTGTCGCAAAGGCTTAAACTTATCCATCTCTCTAAATAATTGAAAAAATACACCGCAGCGTATCTAAAACTGGGAAAAGAATAACAAAAACGAATCTCAGGCAAGTTTCCTCCTTTTATTTAGATACGTTGCCGCGATACTCACCCGCGGCGCACCCCTTCGCTTCCCCCTCCCCCCAATCCTACCCTTTTGTATTTTCGAAGGCGCGAAATACTGTTCGTCAAACTGCCGGTTGAAAAAAATCCGAAATCCGAACATCTAAGTCTGAGACGATGCGTTGTCAACGCCTGTTTCCACTCCCCACTCCCACCGAATACACTTACAAGCGGCGCACACACACATAAGAAGAGAGAGAGGAGAAAAAAGTATCCATAAGATAAAGATAAATCTGCAGTTGACAAATTCGATTCGCCGAATTCAACAAAAGATATTAAAGCGGGGCTGAAATCTTTTCCTAACAAAGTTTGTAATCTACACGAGTTCTAGAGAGATTCTTGCTCTCTCCTCGCTTCGCGTTCCCTTTAGCGCTTTCTCTTTTTCGCCAGTACCAGTACCGCACCGCCACCTGTCTCTAGCTCGTATTCCTTCTTTTTCCACTAATGCGAAAGTTTTGCAGGACACTTTTTCTCCACTACTGCAGGAGCGGGATCCGAAATAACGCGATTAGTCGACATCGTTCAAGTCAGTCCTTCAGTGGCGGTGCATGCATATTCTTTTTTTAACGGCGATTCAAAGCATATCTGCAGTATTTTTAATGCATATATGTATTAAGAGCTCGTCTATCATTAAATTAACCCAACCCAGGTTAATTTAATGATATTTCTTGCTAGATCAGTCGGTGTTTAAATATTTTGAAAAATGGTTAAGCTAATTTTAATTACACGTTTCGCCATCTGTCGAAACATTTGTGTCGATAAAGTTTTAGTTACTCAGGGCAGATTTTTAAGAGTCAGAAAGTAAAACCAGTCCCTATAGTCTCTAATATCCACCTGACGTATATCAGCTTTAAAAGAGCGGAAGAGATATTTCGTATTTACCATTGCTATTGAATCATTTTAATTACATAATATTTAATAAATAGATATGACGAAAGAGGTATTACTAGAGTAGTGACGCGGAAGTTGTGACGGATACGGTCGGTTCCACTTTTTCGACCGTTTTATGTACTATCTTGGACAGAGAGGATGTCCGGGTGTGTTGAGTACATGTTGTTCTCCTGGTACAATATCGGTTCTACCGTCCAGCGAATATCGTACCTTCATAATATACTGCCTTGGCCAAAAGTATTAGGCACCCCTAAAAATATCAATATGATAAAGAATATAATAAGGAGTGACAACTGTTATACACTAAATTTAAAATGATATCATAAAGTAACACATTGAATATAAAAAAGGCTTTATTAGGTGCATTATAGAACATCTGACACATAAAAAGTAAAACATGTATAAGAACAGTCTTGTTTTGTTATTTTGAGTGAAGAAGTATTCTTCTGAGATTCTTCAGCTAATATCTTATGCAAAATTCCAAAATCTAGTGAGGTATAAAAAACGTGTGAGTAGGTAAACACCAAATTTCTAACGCAATAATCATGACAATTTGACAGGTTTACAGCGTGTCCACGAAATTGTAATAATCTGGTTTGCGTTTACAACCCCAAGACAGTTTACCCCATACTTACCTGTGAAAAAATCCAAATTTTATACGAACAAGGGATGTCCCAATTGGAGATATCTAATTTGGTAAAATGTTCACGGTGTGCCGTGCAATCTGCACTCAGAAGGTTTAGTGAGACAGGGGCACACTTTAATAAACCAAAATCGGGCAGAAAACGAGTGACTTCTGATCGCCAGGACCGAAAACTTATCCGGGACTCGCTTAAAAATCGCAGGAAAACTTCGTCTGAACCCGCTACGGCTCTGTCGGAGGAGGTTGGAAAACTCATTTCCGCTCGTACTGGAAGAAGAAGGCTTGTAGAAGCGGGCTTAAGAGGTTGTAAGGCCTGAAAGAAACCGTGGCTCACAAACAACACTTTACAGATTGGGAAGAAATCAAATGCAAACGTTGACACAATAAATGATCAAAAATGCAGTGATAGGATTACGCAAATTTTTTAAAAACTTTTATTTGATTTTAATATCTTCACAGGTATGCAGACCACGAGGTATGACGTTTGTGAGGCGTCGAGTCGGCGAAGAATACCATCCCGATTGTGTAGTACCCACTGTTAAGCACGGAAGGGGTAGTATTATGGTCTGGGGATGCATGGCTGCTACTGGCGTTGGCAAAATGTTTGTTTGTGAAGGTCGCATGAACAGCGACAAGTACATTCACGTGTTAGAATCTGTGCTACGGCCTTCATTAACACGCATTTTCGGTGACACCAATATGGATGGGATTCAATTCCTGCAAGACAATGCTCCTTGTCACAAATCAGCGACCACAATGCGTTGGTTTCGTGCCAACAACGTTGTCTTGTTGAATTGGTCTGCCCAGTCCCCAGACCTAAATCCCATGGAACATCTTTGGAGTATGCTAAAGCGCAAAGTCAAGGGACACACTATTACATCCAAACCAGACTTTAAAAACGTGGATCTCTTCAGGAATGGAGTACCCTAACAAAACTTGTTCGCAGCATGCCTCAAAGAATTGCTGCCGTCATAAAGGCAAAGGGCGGACCCACAATATATTAATAAAATTCTTCAAATTGACGAATAAACACATTTAAAAAAGAAAAACCGTTTATAATTTGTCCCTACACAGGCTAAACTAAAAAATTATAGGGTACAACTTCTTTTTATTTCTATCTTTACATGTTTCGGCTAACCGCCATCCTCAGGAGATAATGTCGAGTGTGAAAATAGAAAAATTTTTACTAATTGTCGAAAATTTCAATAAATAAGTATAAACTTATATATAATTATCCAAAAAGGATATTTTAAAAAAAAATTGTGAGGAAGAACACATTTATCTTTCATTTTTAAATTCTCATTTATATTTTCTATTGCCAGTGAATTATTCAATGTAAGCTTAAATGTTTCTTTTGTATTATGTTTAAAATAAACAAACAATGTAATCTTTAATAATATTTCACTTTTGCACAACAAACATGTAAAATCTCACTCAATAAAATCGTGTAATTTTTCTCAAATTAATTTAAAACAAGAAAAGAAGCTTAGTCTTCACTTTGTTTTTTTCTGAACCTTCAAAAATAATGAGAAAAGGTTTTTTAATTTCATTTAATTAATATAAATAACCGATTATCCTAATCAAAGAAGAATGTACATTTAGAACACTTAACTAAATAAAAATCAAGAATGTATTGTATTAATTACATCTGTGTCTAATAAGTGACAACATCATACATAATATACAGGGTCTTTCCTAATTGAATGTCAATATTTTAGGGGACGATTTTTTTGGCCCATTTTAAAAAGAAAACTTCATATGAACGTATGACCTAAACGTCAAAATGTCAAAATAGATAGTAGTATTACAGGAATTAATGAAAAACTATTTATTTTTGAAAACTTTACCATCCTGTATCTCACGTTAAGACGCTTAGGTCATACGTTCATATGAAGTTTTCTTTTTAAAATGGACCAAAAAATCGTCCCGTAAAATATTGACATTCAATTAGGAAACACCCTGTATACCTAACAAATAGGAAGACGCTAATATTTGCAATATTCATCCAATGAAAACTTCTATTTCGAAAACAAAAGGAAGTATATCATTACACCACCAAATATAGCTAATAGTAGTACGATTCCTATTCAGTCATTTGAAACCTCTCTGTCTCTGTGTACTCTGTAACCTGTAGCTTTAAACGCAATTGTGTAATATGTATGTACATACAGTAGAACCCCGATTATCCGTGCGCGCTTTATCTGGGGTGCGGATTATCCGTGTTTGTCGGCCAGAGACTGGCGCGTAAACCCGTGCAGACGTTCGTCTCGGGGAATCCCCAACTTATGTGTTTAATATGTATGTACTTTTTTTTTTCGTCATTTATCGACCGGCTCATTAGTTGATCGTAAAGAAGTCAAATATCTAGGAATAACCCTGGACAAAAAACTTCTGTGGAACAAGCACATTGAACTGACTGTGAATAAAGCAACAAGAGCTTTAATAATATGCCGGAATTTAGCAGGCAAAACGTGGGGTTGTAACCCAAATATACTGCGATGGCTGTATATTAGTATAGTAAGACCTATGGTAACATACGGGGCAATAACCTGGTTCCAAAAGATCACACACGTCACAACCAAGAATATCCTTGGCAAGCTGCAAAGGTTAGCATGTGTATGCATTACCGGAGCAATGGGAACCTGCCCAACCGCTGCCCTAGACCTCACACCTCTACATCTAGTAGTGAGGGAGTGGCCCGTGCGGCAGTGTACCGACTAGCCAGGGCACGGACGGGAGGGGGCGAGACTTTATGCCAAGGAGCTTTGTCATCCATGGCAGGACTCTCCCCACTTTCGGATCTGCCAAGCGACGAAATGGTTAGGAAATACAGCTTCGAAAAGAACTTTTCAACAAAGTTGAGCAACAAGAGAGAGTGGGAGGGAGAATCCTCCACCTACTCTCTAAAAGAAAACACCATCAAATGGTACACGGATGGGTCCAAAACTGAAAAAGGAACAGGTGTAGGGGTATTCGGGCCAGGAACCAAATACTCAGAGCCGATGGGAATATACCCCAGTGTCTTCCAGGCAGAGATTAATGCGATTGGAAGATGTGCTCAGGTGAATCTTGACAGGAACTATCGGAAGGAGAACATTGCAATCTTCTCCGACAGTCAGGCAGCCTTATTGGCGCTGAGTTCTAACACCATCACCTCCAAGTTAGTTTGGGAATGCCGGGATAAACTAAACAATCTGGGCAAGGAAAACAAAGTTGCATTGTGCTGGGTACCAGGACACACTGGAATCAGTGGGAATGAGAAAGCTAATCTATTAGCAAAGGAGACCGCCACAACATCGTTTGTGGGACCGGAACCATTCTGTGGAACAGGGATGAGCACCTATAAGAAAGAACTTAAAGACAGGGAAGAGGACGGCACAATCTTCCTGGTCTGAGACATTCCGAGGTATTCCTTGGAAATTTCAACAAGCAGCGAGCAAAAACCATGCTAGAACTAAACAGGAACAGATTACGCATTCTCACAGGTTTCCTTACAGGGCATTGTCACCTCGGGGAGCACATGAAGAGAATAGGTCTGAAACAGAATAGCGAGTGCAGGTTCTGCGGGGCGGAAGATGAAAGTCCGGAACACCTGATATCCAACTGCACAGAAATTGAAGAAATTCGCGCCAACTATCTTGGCAAAGGCGTTATATACGAGGAAGAAATACCCTCTCTGAAACCATCACATCTGTTACAGTTTATTAGAGCCCTCAGGCTGGATGGGGAGCTGTGACTGCGGGCAAAATCCAGCAGCTTACACCTCAGACCCAATAGACCCACGGTCGCGGTGCAACGTCACCCTTATATCTAAATCTAATCTAAATCTAGTTGATCGTAAACAAACGCACAAAATGCAGCGTACCTATGCTAACGAAAAGCGTAAACGCAATGTTTTAACTATAGAACAAAAAATGGAAATTTTAAAACAATTTGAAAAAAAACAAAAGCGTTGCAGCATTGGCTAAAACATATAACATTGGAAAACAAACGGTTCGCGACATTGTGAAGAAGAAAACCGAATTACATAGCTTTGTAGCTAAAGCTGACAGTGCAAAAACTATTTCTGAGAGGAAGTCTCTAAAAGGATCTACTTTTCGAGAACTTAATGATGCTATGACCAAGTGGTTCTTAGAGAAAAGATCGAAAGAGGTTCCAATATCAGGATCTATGTGTGTTAGGCAAGCCCAAAAGCTTCACGAACAGCTGAAAATTAAAGAAAACTTGCATCTTCCGGTTGGCTACAGAGATTTAAAAAACGTCATGGAATAAGAAAATTAGCTGTTCAAGGGGATAAACTAAGTGCCAATGATGTAGCTATGGTGGAATTCTGCTATAATTTAGAAAATCTTGAAATCGCAGAGGAAACTGGGCTTTATTGAAAAGCAATGCCGAAAAGAAAACTTGCTGCAGGCTGAGAAACTAGTGCACCAGGTTAGCTTTACATATTTTTGTACTGTTTTTTATAATTTTTTAATTAGGTTTTAAGATAAGCAAAGACCGTTTAATAGTGATGTGCTGTGCTAATGCATCAGGAATCCATAAGCTTAGGTTAGCTGTCATTGGAAAATCAAAAAAATCCGATTTCCTTTAAAAATGTAAAAACACTGCCAGCTGATTATTATAATCAGAAGGGTGCTTGGATGGATCGAACGATTTTTAAAAAGTGTCTTTTCGAGAAATACAAGTTAAAACTTTTCTGCAAGGAAATAATCTTCCACTCAAGGCTGTACTGTTACTGGATAATGCTCCACCGCATCTTGATGCAGAGCAACTAAAGTCAGCAGATGGGAACATATTCGCGGCATATTTTCCACCGAATGTGACATCTATTGCCCAGCCAATGGACCAAGGTGTTATAGAAACCATGAAAAGACTTTATAGAAAAGACCTTATGCTTCAGTTGTTGGGAGAAAGTGACCTTATGGGATATTGGAAACGTATGAATGCGAAAGAAGCAATTTATGCTGTAGCTCGCGCTTGGAGTGAAGTGAAAGAGACTAACATTAAAAAAGCATTTTATAAATTAATGACCTTAGAATATACAGCAGATGAAGAAGGTACTGAAGATGATAATCGCTTAAATGAAGGTGAGTTATCAATCGAACACATAGCATCTATAGCCTCACAATACGAAGACTTGAAAAAAATAGACATCGAAAAAATAAATGAATGGATAGAATGTGATCACCAAGAAAGAGGGTATCAGATTATGGATGAAGATTATCTAAGGCAGACCTCTGAAGAAAGTTTTGACAAAAGTAGTGATGACGATGAAAATAATTTCATCACCAAAACAAGTCATCGAGAAGCAGGAGATGCAGTAAATATACTTATCAATTATTTTGAAGAACAGCCTGAAACTGATGTTATTCATGTTCTACAACTTAGAAAAATGAAGGAAATTATAAGAGGCAGAATTTACGAAACCCAAAAACAAAAAAAATACTGATTTTATTCACGTTATTATAGTTCATATAATATGTATGTAGTACCTATTACATATGTATAAATATTAAAACTTTTATTTGTTGTTACATGTTCAATCACGTTTCTTTTGTTCCTTTGACATATGTACATATGTATTTGTTTAAATAAATTTTTAAGAATTGAAAGTGAGATTTTTGGATTATCCGTGTTTTCGATTATCCGGCAAAGGTTCGGTCCCGGCTGACCCGGATAATCGAGGTTCTACTGTATATATGTACATACGTACGGTATTCGCTTGACGGTAGAACCGATATTGTATCAGGAGAACAACATGTACTCAACACACCCGGACATCCTCTCTGTCCAAGATAGTACATGATCTCTGAAACTCATTCTTCGTTCTAACCACACTCCCAGGTCCTTAGCAAACTTTTCCAATTTTTTCTTGATAGTAACGACCACAGCAATACCGTCAGCGAATCCAATCATGGTTACACTCTGCCAGCAATTCCATTTTGATCCATTCCATAGGATAATTCATTCTACAGGGTTGAACCCATACCCGAACCCTATCTTTTTGTCGCTTTGGCTCCAATTCTTATGGATCTACTTGATCAGTAGAAGGCTATTATGTTCGATAATATCATGCAACTTAGTGCTTTTCAGTGATGAATCAAGTTTTAGGTTGACACGCTGTGATGGACGTCTTTGAATGTGGGAGCGTACAGATGAATGCCATCGTGAAAGATAGGTTTGGAAGAGAATTTCACATGGTGTGGACTGGAATCTCATTACATACTCATACAGCTCTTGTTCATATATATCAGAGGAGATAATTCCTGGAAAATTCTTGGAAATTCAAGTTATCATTGTCATTATTCAATGTCTGAGCTACAAAAGCTCAGATTTTTAAAAAGGAGTAAAAGTCTGTTTTTTACTTTTTGGCTGCTGCCCATTATTTCAAACTCATACCCTCCATTATAGAGCCGTTCATTTCTACTCATTGAAATAAGTTGTTAAGAGAAGTAGGACAATTCTTTTTAGCCAATGGTATAATGATACTGATTTTCCAGCAGTCCGGGTAAAAGTTTTAAAAGAACTACTGATAATATGCGTGATTGTGGGCAGAATGAACGGGCAACATAGAAGAAGTATTTTAAGGGAGATACCATCAGACCCTACTGATAGAGTCTTGATCTAAGACACAAGACAGCACAGCCATAACTTCATTGGCTTCAATTCATCTCTAAGCTTCCAATAAAGTTTAGTATCTTCTTGGGGGATGTGGCATTAACATCAATCGACTTCAGGTACGTCTGTTCCAGGCGGCTGTGCAGTGGCACGTGATGTGTTCTGCAGTTTTCCTGTGTTTCGAACATCAGCGTCCACCTTCCCAGAAAAGTACCTTCTGAGGCGTGGTCGGTAAATGAAGCCGTAATGAGGCGTGTAGTATGTGGCACTAAAAGAATTCTTAGCTTGCGATTGAAGCAAACAAAATATTTTACTGTTCAACATACTCTCCTCTTAATTGGACACATTTATTACAGCTAATTTGCACACTTCTAGTTGACATTGACGGTTCAGTTCATCCTGAATAACCCGTAATAGAATTCTGCACGAGAGGTGCTATAGATAGACATGCCTTTTGTCTTTTCTGCCGGCCGCTGTGAATAAGTTCTATTTATAGAGAACCTGATTTTATAAATGCATACACGGCTGTAAAATTCCAACGTAATGCAGTCGTAATAGTCGAATAACAGGATTACCCTTTTATATATGCAGTTACCTCGCGAAATTTCGGTGAATCCTCTACGTATCCGAAATAAGCTTGCATAAGCTCGCAATTTCGTCGTGTAATAGTGCTTATTTTTCACCGTATACATTGGTAGCACATGCACACGACCAACCCTACACAAATAATGCGTTACGATCGCTTAATGCTAATCGAGCCGCACGAGGCACAAACTAAACAGATATTCAAATACTGTCCGACCGTAATTACATCGTAATTACTGATGGAACCGAGTATACAGCATCAGCAGCGTTATACTATACATACGTGTGTGTCGCTCAACCTATGTGCGCCCTCTAACTTCAAACTTGCGTATTACCTATGTATGTTATTAAAAATATTACAGCGTGTTCCGAAATTAATGTCTCTCTTCGGATGAAAACATCGCCTGAAATTAATCAGCGTCTCGAAACCACAATCAGAACGCTACTACATTCGAGACATCTATCTAATATTGTGTAAACAAGCATTAATACGACGCACACAATAGGAGAGAGGGATTTTTATATCGAATAATGGCTTTTCACTGTTTCCACATGTTACAATCCGGATATAATCCGAACGGGAATAGCTCAGCGGGAAAACGTTTCCCAGCACTTTATCTGCACTCCATCGCTTGATAGACCGCCCAGGAGAAGAGAGCTAGAGAGAAAGATGGAATAATACTCGGCAGAATACACGTGCGTGTGTGTGTACATACATACATATATACAAGGTATGTCACAACGAGTTTCGGTTAAAAGGAACCAATACAGATTGCGGTTTAAAATTTTGCAAGTAATGATTTCGTGCTACGTCCTTTCACTTTAAAATGATGAACTAACGTTTTTTTCGCCCCGATGCCCGACTGCACATTCTTGACATCTTGCTATCTCCAAAAATATTTAATTCACTCTGAACGTTGAATCTCTAAGCAGGCTCTCCTCCAATCATAACCCCATCTCTCGATTTCCTTCGTGGGGAGTGCCGAGGACGTCAATATTTTCCGTTAACGCTGTGTTGATCGGAAACGTTTTTGTCGCCATTTTGACAGCCTTGAACCTATTACTCCGAATCAGATTGAAAATAGTTCTATACAACTTCTGACACGTGGCGGCTTCCTCTGGAAGTCAGAACTCTAATGAAAGGATAAGACAAGGGGGAGAGTGAATTCACTCAATGATCGGGTTCTCAAACTGACAACACATTGGCAAATGCCTTTTGATTTAAACTCAGAGAAGCTCTAAAGGATATCCGCGAGTTTCGTTCGAGTTCTTACGAGATAGGTTTTCTGAGGAGGTTGATAAAGGCACTAAATTAAATCAAGATCAGAATGGAGTTGTCTACGATCCTAGAGAAAAGGCTGAGACAATGGCCGATCATCTTGACACGGTCCATGAAGCTGGTGCGAACAACGACTCCGATAAGGATGAGCCTGACATGGTGCGTGAACAGATTGTAACGAGATAAAAGACCTTATTACGCTCACCAAATCCGGGAAGTCTCCTAGCTTTGATTCAATTTCCAAGTCCGCTTTACTAGTTAACTCCAAAAGTGTTGACAGTATTTTTTTCACACCACCACCAACACCGGACCCATCCGACCAATGGTCACCGTACACAATGTTCTGTGTATTCAAGTCACCCACTATAACACGGTAGTCCCCTCCACTAATCTGTACAGATCCCTAATCAAATGTTTTCCAGATGTCTGATGAATATGCCATCGTTGTGACCATTCCTAAACCAGGGAAGGCTCCACTTTTTTTCCATAAAACCACAGATCCATTTCTTTGATTTCCTGTCTGCCAAAGCTTCCAAAAGTAGTCATCCTGAGACGTTTGAAAGAGGAACTCTTCGTACTTGAAATACTCTGTGTGCAATTTTCTGGAATATAGCTAGTGTAGGACAAAAATCTTGTCCATAAAATGTTATCTTTTGGAATAAACCCTAATGTATCATCTTATCTCACCGGCAGATCCTTCTCGACTAAGCAGGAGGGCAAGATTTCTTCAATAAGATTCTTAGCAGTAGGTGTCAACATCAACCAATCAAAACGTTCGGCTATAATATTTACAAAAAGACAAAGACTGTTACCTTCCAGAAACTCCTTATGCAGCTAAAATCTCAGGGTAGTAACAAAAGGTTTTTTAAAAAAAAAGGGGGGGGGAAGAAATATGAAAATAAATATACGTATGGATGTGAAAGTTGGAACCTAACGAATTAAATGAAAAGTAAAATTCAAACATCAAAAATGAAGTACTTAAGAGCAGTCAAAGAAGTAACTAGAAGAATCGGTGGAATCGGTCCTAGAATACATGGACAGACAAAAGATGAATTGGTTCGGACACATGATGCGCATCGGGGAAAATAGGCAAATAAAAAAGGTGTGGTTGGCAAGAACAACGAATAAGAGAACAAGAGGTAGACGAAAGAAAACGTTGGACAATAGATTATGAGTGAGAGTGAGACAATAACTTAGGATCCGCCGATGATATGCAGCAACCTAAGTTCTTACGGTTAGCCTCCAAGATGTAACAGGTACCAATAAATAAAAAAACGTTTACAGCAAAATCGGATCCCAATGGTTCGCGTGTTCGATCCTAAAATCGACCCAGAAAAAGAAGATCTCACCCCCCAAGATAGAGAGGGACAACAAGCGACGCCGCTAAGCAAGTAATGACATACTTATTAAGGAATGAATCAAATGAACAGAAATGAGAAACGAGCCAACTGATGGAGCAACAAGTATCGAAACGGCAGACAACACCAATGAATATTCTAATTAAAAAAAAATTAAACGTAACAAGACCTTCACCTGGAACCCTGATGATGAAAGTTTACTTTTCGACAACACGTTTCAAAATTCAACAACACCAAGACGATCGTAATCCCCCTTCTGTGTCGTAGGAGCTTGCTGACGCTGAGGATTCAGCTGCTCAGCTATCTTCCATTCCTGAGACTGATAATAACATATGGTTCCTTGTCATTATCGAACATGGCAAAAACCGCGTCCTTCACCTGATCGCAGATGCTCTGTGGTTCCTTCACAACAGTCAGCTTCGAGAAGATATTAACGAGATCTCATCCATGAAGAATTTTTTGATCCAACTATCAAGTAAAACGATAGACGAAAGAGTTGAAAGACCCGGCAATCCACTTGTAAGCGAGCTGACTGGGGCCTCGATCCTGGTCGTCCACTACCAAAAGTAAATGTCCGAAGGGTATTGGCCATCGATGACGAAATCATGCTAAATTAGAAGAGCCACCACATGTTCTATGATGACAATCCTACCCATCCTAGACTCCCTGGAGACCTACAGAAATTATGAAGTTCTTCACTGGATCTCTTGGTGCAGAAGTAGAACACTAAACACTTTAACCCACTAAACACCAAACAAGTTTTAACTAAAACACCGACGCGTTTCAACAGCAATGCTGTCATTATCAAGGCACGGTCAATTCGATATGCATCATTAATTTCCAATTTTAAACAATGACGAATGCGGGATAGGTCCGTTGTCACAGTTTATTACACATGACTTATTTTTATATATTTTTAAACTTTCGAAAACATTTAGAAACTTACAATTGCTTATTTGTCTAATTAATTTATAATAAAGAAATTCAAAATATTCAGTTGCTGGAGGGTGAAATATAGATTTCATTTGATGTTAGTTCTCTCTTTCCTAGTGTACCGATTCCAGACACCTTGACATACCTCGAGGACTTGTTGCTTCAAAATAGTTTGAGTCAACAATGTGCGCCAGTAAGGCTGCCTGACTGTCGGAGAAGATTGCAATGTTCTCCTTCCGATAGTTCCTGTCAAGATTCACCTGAGCACGTCTTCCAATCGCATTAATCTCTGCCTGGAAGACACTGGGGTATATTCCCATCGGCTCTGAGTATTTGGTTCCTGGCCCGAATACCCCTACACCTGTTCCTTTTTCAGTTTTGGACCCATCCGTATACCATTTGATGGAGTTTTGCTTTTAGAGAGTAGGTGGAGGATTCTCCTTCCCACTCTCTCTTGTTACTCAACTTCGTTGCAAAGTTCTTTTCGAAGTTGTATTTCCTAACCATTTCATCGCTTAGCAGATCCGAAAGTGGGGAGAGTCCCGCCATGGATGACAAAGCTCCTTGGCATAGAGTCTCGCCCCCTCCAGCTCCCTCCACTACTAGATGTAGAGGTCGAGGATGACCTCTAGGGCAGCGGTTGGGCAGGTTCCCATTGCTCCGGTAATGCATACACATGCTAACCTTTGCAGCTTGCCAAGGATATTCTTGGTTGTGACGTGTGTGACCTTTTGGAACCAGGTTATTGGCCCGTATGTTACCATAGGTCTTACTATACTAGTATACAGCCATCGCAGTATATTTGGGTTACAACCCCACGTTTTGCCTGCTAAATTCCGGCATATCATTAACGCTCTTGTTGCTTTATTCACAGTCAGTTCGATATGCTTGTTCCACAGAAGTTTTTTGTCCAGGCTTATTCCTAGATATTTGACTTCTGTTTTCTCCTCCTAGTGAAAGGTACGATTGTGGTTTTTGCTGAGTTAATGCTCAGCCCCACTGATCGACACCATTCGTTAGTAATTCTAAGGCTTGTTTGTATCAGGTCACAAAGAATTCCCTCAAACTTGCCTTTTGCTATTATAACCATGTCATCGGCATATCCTATGCAGTGTACACCGAACGCAGTCAACCTGTTAAGCAGCTCATCCGCCACCAGGCTCCACATCAAAGGCAAGCACACGCCGCCTTGAGGTGTTCCACGGGTACTTCTGATCTTCGTAGTGTGTTGGCCTACCGTTGTCTCAGCTGTCCTTGTGGAGAGCACCTCACTTATCCATTTGATTACTGTTTTACTCACCCTCCTTGTCTCCAGTGCTCGTCTGATCGCATCATGCGACGTGTTATCAAACGCACCTGAGATATCTAGCAAGGCACAGATAGCTGTTTCTTTTTCATTCAGGGTTTCCTGAATGGTCCTTGTTAGCTCTTCCAGCGCAGTCTCTGTCGATCTGCCTGGCCTGTAGGCGTGCTGACTTGTGTGAAGTGGAGCTTTCTCCATAACCTCCATTCTTATATAGTTATCTATTACTTTTTCCATTACTTTCAATAGAAAAGATGTCAGGCAAATAGGTCTGAAGGATTTGGGGTCAGCTCCATCTTCGTTTCCTATTTCTGGTATGAAGGTGACTTTCGCGCTTCTCCAGTTTTTGGGCACATCCTCAGCTTGATGAGCTGAATATCAAAGATTAAAAAGGGTTACGGGCTTTTTGTCCAGCCTTGGAAGAGAAATGGAAGACCATAGAACAATTAAGATGCTTTCTTTCTGAGTCTAGAACAGCAAATTTCCAACAGCTAGTTCTCTTTAATGCTAATAAGGTTACAAACATAGATACTACTATAATTTCATTAGAAATAAAGAAATTGACACACAGTAACCTGAAAAAGTAAAAATCTGAAACTGGTTGTGATAATACCCTACACACAAAAGGGAGATATGTATATTACAATACTACAAGATTCATATTTAAAATGTCCTAGCAGTAAATCATACGGTTAGACACAATCTGGACCCGTTCGAATGACAAGCAGCGCGAGAAAAACAAGGACACTCAACTGTTCTAGTAGTAATATGTACTGTATTCGTGTGTTACGTATTAAGTGAGATAATACGAAATTTATGAGAACAGAGCTGTTATTTCGAGGATAGCAGGGCCATCAGTACACGTATATAGTACTGTCACACAACTAGCGTTAGTGTTGTGTGCACACATCGCTGAAGAAGCGATGGTATAAGCTACTAGTAGGGGGTTGTAATACTACGTAAACGGGTCCATAAACCATGCTCTAATAGTGGAGCCAGATAACGGTCCGGATTTAAGGTAGTTTTGTAGGCAATCGAGTTTTGTCACAATGACCCGACACAAAATAGCCGGGACATCAAGTATATGGGTCAGAGTGAGGCGTCCTCGTTTATTGTCACGTGCAAAAAAGAGATAAGGATTTGAAAAATTCCCGACGAATTTGAACACGGTAAATAGTGCGCGAGTATTAAATTTGACGGATGAGTTGTGACGTATGATATGGATTTTTAGTTTTACGATGCATGAGTCGGCCTGAATTGTTCGTTCCATATCCCATTAAGTATTAACATCAAATCTAGTAATAACAATTTTAAGATTGTAACAAATTGGTCAAACCAAACAGTATTCAAAAGAGGTATTCATCCTGAAGATCAAGCAAATATGATTGGAAAACGGATTATTTTTTCAATTTACTTTGTTTCTCATCACATTAGTCGCATTTTTTTTATAATTCTTAGATGTCTGCACTTTAATAAAACACCATCAGAAGGACAGTCCAGTGTTGGATGTTGTCTTTATAAAATTTGATTCATGCAAAATGATCTAAATCAGAAAATGGCGGGATAGAATTGTACATCTTAGAAGAGCCAAATAGACTTGTTCTAAGAAGTAGATTCCATACTGGGACTGCATGTGCTTTATGCGGTAAAGAGAATGGACAAAATGGCACACCTTTTACGTGGATAATTATTGTAATGATACCTTCTTATGTTAAAAGGTTTTGGATATGAATTTCTATGATACAGGATCCCTTAAAAAGGATAGAAAATCAAATCCCAAGAGTGTGATAGATTCAAAACTAAAAGAAAAGGAAGTAGTTACTGCAAAGAACCTGTACTTACCAAATTTCAACACTTTATGATAGAGGTTGAACGAAAATAGAGAGAAAATGATCAAAAACATTTAGCAATTGTTAGATTTAATGATCTAGTATTGACTGCCAAGACAATATGTTTTCCTATTATCCAAACGAGCAGAAAAGATTGCGGTGGTAAAAAAAAATTGGGAATTCACACTTTGAGCACTCTATTATTCAATATTTATGCAATAAGTAAAATGTTATTCTGCGATTATCGTTTAGCTATAATAAAAACATTTTTAGTTTTCTATCAGCAGGAAGAGCAAACTTTCAATTGAATAGGAGGAGGACAACCGATATTCAATACCCCGACAAACTTCGAAAGACGATTCTGGAAGAGTTTGTCCTGGTACCTCGAGTTTATATTTGAAGAAATGGTTCCAACATCACAAGAAGTTTTTGACTACTTGTAGTCTCATAAGAAATTGAAGCCAGTGAATATGTTAAAGGTTTAAACAATTACACAAACCAAAAATAATTGAATTTTATAAATTAAAATATTTATACTACTAACCTTGTTTGTGTGCAAACATCCTAAAAAAACTAATATTTTAGCATAAAAGTTGCAGGAAAAATAACAGAAATATTGAATTGACAGTTTGCCAAAAGAGATATCTAAAACAAACTTTAAATTATTTAAAACTAGGTGGGCGATCAAGTTGCTTCTAAAGAGATGTTGGAATGGGATTAGGAAAACTTGAGGCCAGAACTTAATCAAAAGTCTCGGAGTATACAGGTCCGTGAAGTTGGCACCACAAAGTGGTCAAAAATCGACAAAAATGCTAGAGAGAATTGACCACTATTGACCATCAGCGATTTCGATTGACCACCTTTTGTTTAGGCTACAGCCGGTATACCCATATTTTGGGGTCTAATGGTGAATATGCTAAAATTAGCGAATATAGACATTTTGTTCAACGGATACGATTGACCATCGTTTGACCATGTGCGACCATCCTTCACATTTTCAAAATTTTCAAAAAAAATTTTTTTCGAAATTTTTTTTTCTGCAAACAAAAAATTTAGTTGCCGTATAGGATTGACCAACGTTTTACCATGATTGACCACCAAATAATTTTTTTTTAAACTTAAAAATATTCGAAAAAATGAAAAAAACAAGTTCATATCTCCAATTAAATAATATCAAACCCAGATAATGTCATAACCTCTTGCGTCGCATTTTTCACAGATTTCGAGAGGTGGTCAAACGCTGAAAATAATAGAACTTATTGTCTCGTGTCCCTAGACCACAGAAAACTGAAAATTATCGTTTGACCACCCTCCGGTTAAATTTTATCCAGATCAGAAGCAACAGATGTCTGGGAAATACATAACGGATCTCGGATCTGGATAAAATTTAACCTGAGTGTGGTCAAACGATAATTTTCAGTTTTCTGTGGTCTAGAGACACGAGACAATAAGTTCTATTATTTTCAGCGTTTGACTACCTCTCGAAATTTGTGAAAAATGCGACGCAAGATGTTATGACATTATCTGGGTTTGATGTCATTTCATAGGAGATATGAACTCGTTTTTTTCGAATATTATTAAGTTTTCAAAAAAATTATTTGGTGGTCAATCATGGTCAAACGTTGGTCAATCCTATACTGCAACAAAATTTTAGAGTTTGCAGTAAAAAAAAAATTCGAAAAAAGAATTTTTTTTGAAAATTTTGAAAATGTGAAAGGTAGTCAAACATGGTCAAACGATGGTCAATCGTATCCGATGAACAAAATGTCTATATTGGCTAATTTTAGCATTTTCGCCGTTAGACCCCAAAATATGGCTGTAGCCTAAACAAAAGGTGGTCAATCGAAATCGCTGATGGTCAATAGTGGTCAATAAATGATCAATCTTTTCTAGCATTTTTGTCGATTTTTGACCACTTTGTGGTGCCAACTTCGCAGACCTGGAATAAACTTCTAAACAGGTTGATGATGGTTGGAATGAAGATGAAATGATATGGATATTTGGAACATGCTCCGACAAAGAAGTAAAAGTAGTACCATGACGTGTAAACCACACAGAGGCAGTCCTAATTCTATCCCAAATGAAAAAAACGCAGAAGAAGCCAAAAATTAAAAAGTAGAAATAACTCATAAGATAATGACATTGTCTGATACAGAGACTGTTGAAGCTGTTTACAAGTCTGCTGGATTTTCAAAGCATTTCGACCTTATTCAGTCTTGTAGGCCTTACTTTGTCTAAAGCAGAAATCAAGTCGCGAAGACCTTACTTAAGAAAGGTGGTAAGTGCCAAAAATAAAGATTCAAGTTATCGAAGAAAAACCTTTAATTAACTGTATATATTACCCGCTCCATCTCCATTGCCAGACCCACACGTTAACCACTTATGTTTGGGAAGAAGTCTTTATGTCGTTGGTCTTCTAAAAAGTCCACCATAGCGCGTAAATTTTGTTTCTTTTCGTCCTATATTGGTTTATTTGTGGCCGGAGCTAAAACCGCCCTTCGGATATCCTGGGGAGTTTTTTTTTAATCGTGTTCCAAGTAGAATCCAAGTATGCTTCTTTTGTTAATACTACTGTTTGGATTCGCATCTTATAGCGATTAGTTGACTTATATTTAAATTAGAAATATTGATGAGTTCGTCTGCCACTGCTTGCATGTTTTGAAAATCTTGTGGGTTCATTTCCACTACTTGGAATAGTTTTTCAACTTTTCCAGGCTTTACCTCGGGTATCAGATCTGATGGAATAAAAACTTTCATTACCCGTTTCCTTTTCTCAACTTGATCGAAATCACGATCACAGTTCAAAAAACTATGACTACTTCAAAGAAATTCCTCCACGATTGCTAATACTCTCGTTCCACATGTACATAATGGACTGCTCAATATCTTCCATTTTAATACCAAAATTAAAACATGATAACTGCCGAAGATAAATCATATCGGAATGGGTAAGGGTTGGTACAAAAAGGACCTATTATTATAGGTCCATTTTGGGGAAGCGAGGGCATGGTGGACTTGAGGGAGCATCTAGCATGCTTATTCCTCGGACTCTGTCATGACCAGGGCTGGTGACTGTATACCAGTCAAGACCAATGTGCGTGGTGAAGAGCCACATCCTACACGAGGTGCTTCTGTTCTATGCTAAACACATTGGATCTAGACTTGCCTGTCGATAAACTGGCCTGCTTTCCCTGTGGGTAACCCACAGGGAATCAGACTCCCTGCTCAGCTGTCGTGTCGTGGCCTAGCGCTTGCTTATGGGATAGTACGGCGCCGATGTTGGGCTTTCTCTCTGTAAAGTCCCAACATCGTTAGACCAGGCTCCCGGCTGGTGCTTGCACTTACCGGGAGTTGGGGGGCCTTGGCTTAATTGCCTGGGCCGAGAGGAGACAACCTCACAAAAAACCTAAATCCCAAGGTTGTGGTCGAGCTGATGGGATGCGTGGCTGTATAGAGGATCAGCCCCTATCGACCAACCCTTGGGGCACCGGGCGCACCCCATTGTATAAATACTCGTATCTTCAGAGGTTAAATACCTGGGGGTGACTCTGGACGCCAAACTGAAGCCACACCTGGAGCAGGTAACAAACAAAGCCACGAGGGCCTTTTGGTCCTGTAGAGGAATGTTTGGCAAAACGTGGGGGTACGTAAGATGGTACACTGGCTGTACACGAAGGTTATAGTACCCTCTATAACTTACGCAGCGTTGGTCTGGTGGCACAAAGCTAGTCTGGGCTATGCGGCCAACACACTCAGTAAAGTCCAGAGGATTGCCTGCTTAGGCATCACTGGAGCCATGTCTTCGACGCCGACTGCGGCGATGGAGGCGATCCTTGGCCTGCCTCCTCTGCAGCTTGTCTTGTGGTCGGAGGCAGTTCTAGGGGCCTACAGGGCAAAACGTAGTGGATGCAGGGGTTTCTCCGGTAAAACGGGAGATCATACCAGCATCTTCACCTACATAGAGCAGACAGCACCACTGTCCATGAGGGCGGACAAGATCTCGCCTACTTTCAGCTTCAGTGGGGGATACATTGTAAACATCTCCAACAGAGAGAGTGCCAAAGCTTCCGTCCACAAACCAAGACGGGAGGTATCTCGCTGGTTTGTCGACGCCTCTAAAACGCCAAACGGCACGGGAATTGGAATTTGGAAAGATGGTGAAACCCAGGGTGAAGCTTTCAGCCTGGGGAGTACTACGACCGTTTTCCAAGCCGAAGTAATCGCAATCCAGACCTGCGCGGAAAGTATATTAAACTGCCCGCAGATTAATGGAGGAGTGGAAATCCTTTCTGACAGTCAAGCTGCTCTCAGAGCACTACAGGCTGTCAGATTTGACTCCGAGGTAGTGCTACACTGCCATAAGACTATCGTAAGACTGGCGGAACGTCTCAGCACAACTCTGAGTTGGGTGCCAGGCCACTCTGGAATCAGAGGTAATGAGATGGCTGACAAATTAGCTAGAGGCGCCAGTGAGGGACCTTTTGTGGGTCCAGAACCCACATGTGGGAACTCCTATGGCAGCATCAAAGCTTTTGTCAGATCTGAACTCGCTGCTAGGCATTGCTCCCACTGGAATGCCCTTGCCGGCATGAGACACTGTAAAACTCTCGGCATTCGCCCGTATGAGGAAAAACTGCGCAAGGCAGTCTCTATGAGCAGGGTCAGGCTGAGGTTACTTACAGGAATCTTAACCGGTCACTGCGCACTGAACAAACACCTGCATTGCATGGGCATAGTAAACTCTCCCCTGTGTAGAAACTGTGGGAATGCGGAGGAAACTCCAATCCACCTTCTTGCCCACTGCTCGGAAGTGGACAGGGAGAGGCGGAGTTATTTCGGGGTCGCACGTCTGGACGATCCCGGACTAAGAAAACTAACTCTCGACCAGGTTGCGGACTTCCTTGTCCGAGTGCAACCTGGCTAAGAGGAGTAAAACAGCACGGGGGCACAATAGGTCTCCTTTATGGCCGAGTTTGCCTCTACGGTCTTTCCGCCCGTGCAGTCCAAAAAAAAAAATAGGTCCATTGAAATGCAGCAGATATCACTACTTGGTCTTTGAGCCATAGATATATCAGCTTTCATCAAATCTCTTGCCTTTTCGCTTTTTCGATGGTGTAATTCTAACTTTTGTTTAGCGACTATACTTTCTTCATTCTTAAGCTGGATTGTGCAGTTCAACTTGTCACATGTCTTACATGTATCTGTCTGTGGTTTTTTGAACAACAAGTTCGAAAAATCTTTTTTGAAAACGCGATAGAAATTCTGAGTAATAAAACTGTCTGGATGCTTGTCTTTAAGGGCTTTATATTCAAATCTGTACTCAAATACTCTTTGGCCGTTCTGTTTCGTGAATAGTGACTTAGTTCCCTTGGTATGGATTGCATACCTTATCAGTTCCCTGTCAGAATTGTGAAATTTGTTGGAAGCCGTTCTTGTCCTTGTTCACGCAGTCGACTGTCTTCAGCTGTCTGCTGCATTTTCGTATGTTCCATGTCCTCTTCGTTTTACATTAGTCATGTGTATTAATCCCATACTTAAGGTAAGTACCTTGGTTTTCAAAGGTTTGTCTATAAAAGTCAGTGAATAGTTGTAATTTGCTTTCTGGTAAAATAGTTTTGCACTTAAACTTGCATTTACAGGTGACTTATAAGAATATTGTGGTAAAAAGTAGAGAATTATTAATGCCCAAACAGTAATTCGAACTTACCAATTCATTGGGTTCCTCTTTTTCTAATTTTCTGTTATTTTTATAGGTTAGGTACGCTTTACCGGTTAATTTCAGTCTCTTCTGTTCTTGAGCAAATGTGCCGGTACCTCGCATCCTCTCCGTGTTTTCTCTTCCTGATTGTTCTCCATTTTCAAAAGTTCCGTCACACACAATGTACTTAATAATGCAAAGAATTCACTAAAAAGAAAACACGTTTCGTCAGAGGGTATGCCACTTAGCCGTTTCATACCTTATTCTCGACGACACATAACACTTTGCTAGATAAAGATACTGGTTAATAAATTTTTGGAACTCACCATCTTTCTTAATTAAGGTCGTCAATTGTTGAAAGCCCTGGACAATAAAACGCAACGTGTGCCGTTACCGAAAGATTCAGAAATCCATGCCCGAGAAGAAGGTTCAAATTTTGCTCACTCAGTTCTGACAAGCACTTGTTAAAGATGTACCAAAAAGCTTGGAAAAATCCAAACTGCTGTTGTTTGCCACGCTCGAAAGTATGACAATTACCAACAATATACCATGAGCGTTTATTACAGGCACTTTTTGATTTTTTATATTGTGGTATTTCTCGACCTTTCCATATGTTACGAGCTGCATCACTGAGCTGGGGCCATTTTCCTCGATTTCAAATCGGCCTTCGATTCAGTATGGCACTATGAACTCAGGGCACAGAACTCTTTTTATTATTCCTCTTCAAGGGACGATACCGTCATCTGCAGAGGTTGGTCGACGATATTTGCGACTAGTCACGCATGTAGCGACTCTCTATCAACGCCGAGAGAGAAATCCATCTCTGTGGGTGGTGAGAGATTAATCTGGTCACCAAATGTTAAGTACCTTGATGTCATTCTTGATACGTGTCTCATCTTTAACCAGCACGTTTCTGACACTACTGTCGTGCTGCTGGAACAGTTTCTAAAACCGATTCCGACCTACGACTTCTTAACATGGTCCAGCGCCTGCAAGTCTCAGAAGACTTCAGACTTCGGTTCTGAAGACTCGACATGCTTCAGAACTGCGTATCATCGTAGCGTCTACGCGGTTATTGTCCAAGTTACAAATCCATAGAGATTTGGATATGCCAACTGTAAGGAATCACGCGAGGATGCTGGCCAGATTCATCTTAGAGAGAGCTTATCAGTCTGAGAACCCACTCATCCAGCATCTTGTGTAGATGGATCCTAACAGGTCTCCACCGTTGGTGAGAAGAGCAACAACCAGCAGAGATTAAAATTTAATTGTTCTTTTCGATTCTATGCCCACATTTCAAATCCACAGCGTAGCAATAACTACACTCAAAACAAAATTCTTCAAACTTCAAATTTGACAGAAATAAAATTAATAAAGACAAAATTAATTAAGTAATTAATAAAATAATTATAGTTCCACACTCCGCCATTGATTCCGATCACCCTAGCGAATCTGGTAAAAGCTAACGCAGCACTTCGCGCTTCCCAACCGAAGCGACGGAGCTGAAGACGACACGTCGGCCTAACGAATTCGTTAAAACAGTAATTAAGTTCTCTCCTGCGACGCGTTATCTGCGCTTACGAATCCGCCACAGCGACAATGTTACATATTAAAATAATAATTGGAGTTGTTGCCATCACTGTCGATTTTCCGACATCCCCTATAGAGAAACTCGCTCGCGTAGTAACATCTACACTATCGTCCATAAAACTAGAGACGTTTAATTAGATTTAAAAAAAATTCGATCAGTTTGATCACAGCTTTTTTTTGTCTGCAGATCTTCAAATCTTATTCCGTTGTATTTCTTTTTTCAAACTTGTATGAGTCCTCCTTAAAAATTAAACAAAATAATGTACGCAATTCTGCGAACAATAGTGTATACACAACGGGAAGAAATAGAACACAAACATATAAAGAGAATTCCGAATATGTACGTGTACGCGTTGTTCTAGATGAGTATAATTGAACCGCCCCCTTTATAACTAGACTAAGGCGTTTAGTTATGGAACGGGGTGAGAGTTAGTAGGGCGCGCTCTCGCGGCATTTTATGTTAACTATGTTGACGTTGAATGTATTTAAATTTGGAGAAGCCTGCATATGTATATATGTATGTACATAACGTATACTGTACTACTTCGCAAATATTTTTGTAAGACGCGAAGCGAAATTAATTATATCGGGTTATGTTATATTAACTCGTATGTACTGTCATGAAAGAGGAATTAAATTTAATTCAAATTGGATGTTAGGATTAAGCGTTATAACTGGAAATTATTGTTTGTTGTTATAGCAATTTTAAATTCAAACCTGGCATGAGGAATGTCGATGTATTTTAAACTTAACTGCCCACTCTATAAATTCAAGAGCCGAAATTAATTTTTGAATTATCTGTATTGTAGTGAGTACAGCTGCAGCGGCTTCCTAAGCTGTATTGCTTGTCCATACTACCGACTTTGGCTTTGTTAGAACATTACCTCGACATTAATAATACTGCGCTGTTGATTATGTCCCGAGAGCTAATGGTAACTGAAGGAGTATACTAATCTAGTGACAAATTGCCACAAGAATCATCGAGAAGATTCTAACGTCGGATTATAAGCTCTGCCACAGCCGCGATCAGTCACTTTTAGCTTAAAGCCCGCATTATATTATTATAATTTTCGTAAATTTGTTAATAAGTACAGTATTGAATAATTATGATAGTTTTCTATTTTGTAGTTCTTTAGCCATAATTAGTATTAATGTGAAGTTTATATTTGGATATGTGGCTAGAATAAATAGGTAATTAGGTTTACGTTTCGGCTTTTCTTTATTTAACCAAAATTACAATAAGCCTTCTTCAGAACTGTATTTTAATGTTAGACAATGAAATGGTATTAGAACCATTGTATTTGTAGAGTCAATTGTTCAATTTAGTTAAATGTCGTTATAAAATTGTAAATAGACAGAGACATTTTTACAGTTAAAACATACAAAGACAAATAATATATCATATATTATTACTATATAATTACATATTTATTCTAGCCACATATCCAAATATAAACTTCACATTAATAATTATGATAGTGTAAAGCAAAATGGTTGTCCTATGTTGTTGTCCTCGTCCTATTTTTCATGCCAATTTGTAAAGGTTGAGTTACATTGTACTTTTTTTAATACTAGAAACTTGAACAAGTTCTTGTACTAGATTTCATAGAAGTTTTAATTTAGGCCATCTCGAATAGAGGGCACATCATTTGAAGAAATCTTGGGTGCAGTACCAACATAAAAGTTTCTGCACAATTTCTGTTTGTTTATTATGTTATGTTTGACGTTTGGAAGTGTTTATTTCTTTTAAATATAAAATATTAAAAAATGAAATTGAGAGCCAGACAATATAAACTAAAACGTTTATTCAAAGTATTACACTTGTATGATTTGTATAAATATAAGAAGCCCAGAATATGGAGCCAAAATTGGTTATTAAGAGGAGATACAAATTAGGGAGCATGTTCGTTTGTTGGAAATGAACTTTTGCAAGAAGATCAAGTGTCTTACAGAAATTGGTTGCGGATGGACAATAACACTTTTGAAAAATTACAGGGATTAGTTGAACAACGCATAAAGAAACAAAATACACAATTGCGTCAGTGTATTCAATCAAGACATCGTTTAATGGTTACACTAAGATACCTGTCAACTGGAGAATCTTTTAAGAGTTTATCATATAGTACACGAATTGCAGCTAAAGGAAACATATTTAAAAGTAAGATAAAAGTATATCACAAACATTATTTATCCTAAATTTAATGTTAGGTTCCAACAATATCTGAAGAATGGGTTAAAATTGCAGCTGAATTTTATAGTTCTTGGAATATTCCCAATACGATAGGTGCAATAGATGGAAAACATATTGTTTTTAGAGCACCCAGAAATGCAGGATCACATTACTATAATTACAAAAGCTCACATAGCATTATACTGTTAGCAGTAGTCGATGTAAATTACAAATTTATTTATGTTGATATAGGTAGTAATGGTCGAGTAAGTGATGGAGGTAAAAATTTCACACGTAGTTAAATTGGTACAAGAATTATTTAATTCTTTTATACAGGTGTTTATGCTGGATGTGATATGGAGATAGCTCTAAACCAAGATACGTTAAGTTTACCAAGTGATAAAGCACTTCCTGGCATGTCTGAACCTATGCCATATGTATTATTAGCTGATGCAGCTTTTCCATTGCAGAGACGCATTATGAAACCATATCCTTTCAAAAACATGACAAGAGAGCAAAGAGTATTCAACTACAGAATAAGTCGTGGTAGACGCGTTGTTGAAAATGCAATTGGCATTATGTCAAATAGATTTCGTATATTATTAGCACCTCTAAACTTGTGCCGAGATAAAGTAATATTAGTAACACAGGCATGTTGTGCCCTACATAATTTTATACAAATGCAAACTCCAAATATTATAAAGAATGAAGCAGATGTAAGGCTTGATAATGGAGTTATACAGAATGGTTCATGGCGAAGTACTGATAGGACTCTAAGAAGTATTCAAATAGATCGAAGGCGGCCAAGCAATGTAACACTCAGAATTCGTGAAGAATTTAAAAGATACTTCAACAGTACTGGTAAAGTTTCGTGGCAAGATCAAATGATTTAATAAACAACATTAAAGTATAATGTATATTTATTAGAATAGAAAAATAAATATTAAACAAAATTAAGTCATTTTACTAAACCATATTTATAAGTGCATATTAAAATAATGAATTTTTACCAATGTATTAACATTATCCATTTTTTTCTGAAACCACCAATATGCCTAGTAATCATTTTCTTCTTCATCCTGTATCCCTTTGATAGCTTGTAAAATCTCCCACTTACATCTCTTGCGATATTTATTCTGCATATCCATTAACTCGTGCCCTACATATGTGCAAAAACTGTCTATTTCTGCAGGTAAATCTGATTTTTCATTTGCAATATTTTGCACAACTTCAGCCACAATATTTGTTAAAGAATCACTTTTTCTTTTATATTGCTTTCTTGTCGGTATTCCCTGCACGTGCTTTTTCTCGCTGACTGTTGAAGATGTCGAAGCTATGCTGACTGGTGATGTGATATCTCTTTGAAGAGTGCACATTCCCTTAGCAGATTCAATGGTGTATTCACCTTCTTCTATATTGATGTCAGAAAACTAAAACATATCATTATTACATGCAATCTTTGAAAAAGTATCACATACAATGTCATCGGTGCTATTATCATTCATTTCAAAATTAATAATTTGGGATCCAGTCTTGTCAGTATGTAGTTGTGACAAATTTGTATTGCTTTTATCTTTCTTGCAGTAGGGTAACAAAAAAAGGAGATCTTCATAAAGCCACCAACTGGGTTTTGTGTCATCACAGCTTGATCCACTGGGCAACTGCTTTTTTGTGTTCCTATAAACTTCTAAGAACTGTGTTCTTATATTATTTATTTTCTTATTTATATCTTCTATTGTCAGCTTTATTTTAAATTGTTGCTCTAATTCTTCTTTAATTGTTTCTAACGCTTTTAATCGTTGAATTTTGTTATGGTAATTTGGAGAGGTATGCTATAATAAAGGTAGTATGAAAGCAACGGTTGCATTTTAAAAATACTTTAAATTCTTACCTTATACAAAACTGGCTGTAATTCGTATAAACAAATCATACATTTTGTTATATCGGGGCTCCATATTTTGTTGCTCGTCATTTTTATACAAAACATACATTACATAACCCTAGAATCTGCTGATCTGTCAACAATTTTAATTTAATGTGAGCAGTTGGTAGAAATGTGATAGTGTTTATTGCGCAAGTCTAGTATGAAACTTGTGTGAAAAATAGGACAGAACCTAGTTTTGTAGTTTGGAAACTTGGATGTGTTTTTTCTAATTTACATTATCAAAGTTTCGACAAGTACATATAGTTTGAAAACTTGTCAAAGTTTCTAGTCGAAAAAAGTATAATGTAACTCAAGCTTAATACACGCATGCGCTGAGCTGACAGAAATAATTTAACTTGCTTTTCTTGCAGTAGTTGTTTTTTGCAGTATTTGAAATGACAAGTATCAAACTTAATATAATTATTGCTTGCCATTGAAATAGACGGCCAATTATTATGTGGTAATCGCCGGCTGTAATCTCATTCCGAATGCTACTAAATAATTAGTAATTGTGATTAATTTGCTTGCTTATATTATACAAGGTGAAGCATTAGTGCGTCAAAGCTCAATATATTCATTAATATTAAATATCTTTAATATTAATGAATATATTGAGCTTTGACGCAAAATGTTATATACAAAAATCATAGACAGTCTTAAGCTACATATTTTAAAATTATTTTCGTATATACAGGATGTTTCATATTGCCACGGTGAACCAAACATTTTTTTTTTGGGACACACTGTAGAAAATCCAAAACAAATATATAAAATGAAGAACCAATAGGTGTTGAAATTGATAATATGATGTAATGCCGGATGGGATGCTGTCTCCTTCCTCAAGTACCTACCTCAACTGAATTAAATGTTAGTACAAATACTGCATTTCGTAAAAAACAAAAAATGGATGCAAGTGCCGAAGCAGGGTCGTGCTTAAAAGATATTGCTAAAGCAACAGCAACTTTAGCAAATGCTAAAAGCATTGAAAATGAAACATTTGGTGATTATGTTGCTCAAGCAATTGATTCTGAATTTAATATTTAATGCTCAATATAAATAAATGTACTTTTTAATACAATGCTTTTTTTATTGAGAATACTTTTCTTGCCAGAATATTTTGTTATTCGATTGATGACCTTGACTGTTATTTACGGTGTTGTTCCTAGACTGCAATAACTCAAGTTTATCAATGACATAGGTTTTACCTTTGTTTAATAAGAAATTTTGCAATGCGCAAGTAGTTAACATTATTATTTCTACTTTATCTGCAGATAAGTTGATTGTAATTAATAAAATTCTAAAACGATTGGACAGGATACCAAAAGCATTTTCTATAGTTCTCCTTGCTCTAGCAAGGCGGTAATTAAAAATCCTTCTTGCTCTATGTAATCCCCGGCTTGAATATGGTTTCATTATTCGATTTGCTCGAGGGAATGCATAATCTGCTACAAAAACATATGGCAGAGATGCTGATTGTCCAGGCAACATTTTATGAGTTTTGAGTTGCCAAAAACGCCACCCTCTACCATTCTACCATTCACTCCTACATCAATATAGGTAAACTTGTAATCAGCAGTACAGGCAGCCAGTAAAACAATGCTATGATGGCTTTTATAATTATAGTAATAAGAATCTTCACTTCGTGGTGCTCTGAAGTTAACATGGTTGCCATCGATAGCTCCTACGCATAATGGAAAATTCCAAAGTGCTTCATAAGTTTCAGCTATGGTGATCCATTATGCTACAGTACTTGGTATCTACAATTACTACTTGCCCCCAACCGTAACCAACACGATACGTTCCCACAGCATCCCATATGCTTATCAAAAATCGCCGAGAGAGTCACCTTGAACACGTTGAATAAAGATCTGTTTGTGCTGAATATCTTTCAAGATAAACAATTCGGATTTAACGAAGGTGTGTCCATGAAATACCAGCTGTTCAGGGTAACTCGAGCAATACCAAATTCCTTCGATATCCAAAGGGCGTTTGACACAGCATGGCATTATACGGGCTCATTCACAAGATGACCTCTGCTGGCATAAGAAGCACAACACTTCAATATCTTCTCAGAAGTCCATACCAGTAGCAAGAGTCCCTCAAGGATCACTGCTTGGAGCCACTCTTTTCTGGATTTATATGTACGATTCACCAAAGACCCCTGAAGTTCCATCTAGCCACATACGCTGATGACACGACCATCTACACGTCGTCTAGAAGCGAAGAGATAGGAGAGAGGTAGACGCCATCAGTCAATGAGGCAAGAAATGGAAACTTAAATTAAATGAAAATAAATGTGTAGTGGTCCGTTTCACTAAATTCTCTTCTAAAACGTTTTCGCGGACAACTTCAGACTCCCGTAGAGCCAGTGATGTCACATCAAATGCTCGATTGGCCATTATTGCTATTGATTGATATTCTGATGGTCTCACAATGAGAGAAGAGTTAATAAAATTAGAATCCGTGCTAATAAGTACATCAGGAAGTGAAATATGTAAGGTTGTTACAACACATTTATCATATCGTTGGAAAAAATGTTTTGTGTATGTGTTTTGTAAATGTATTTTTATTTAAAAATATGTCGTCCGGAGGTGGAGTCGAACCACCAAGGATAGCTATCGCGGCCTACCACAACACCGTTGCACCACCGGAGACTTTGACACCACTAATAATTTGTTAAGTGTATTATATAAAAACACTTCGGCGTCAAAATTGTTGCCTATCCTAGGTCATTACCACATCTCGTTCGCATATATGTATTTGTGAAAAATTATTAGTGGTGTCGAAGTCTCCGGTGGTGCAACGGTGTTGCGGTAGGCCGCGATAGCTATACCTGGTGGTTCGACTGCATATCCGGAGGACATATTTTTAAATTATTTATATACATGTACTTACGCCAACTACATACACTTCGGTGTCAAAATTATGATCACGCCCAAACAAAAAAGGAAATAATTGATTTGTCTACATTTTTTACATTACAGCGTTGTTAGAACAGGTCATGATTAAAAAATTATAATAAAAAATCTTTAAAGTGACCGGCAACTAAAAAGGGGTGATGGGAAGGTGTAAACGCTGACGTAAACGGGCACCTGCGTATTTACTTTTTTAGATTACACGCCTAGCGGTATCACAAACGAAAAAAAAAAAACGTACGCGTAACTTCACACCCAGTCGCCCGGTATCTACTCGGTTGAAACCTATGAGGACTAGAATAGAATTAATGAGTCGTGAAACATTATCTGATGTTCTGCGTGCTATAACACGACAGAGCTTTGCATGCACACAGACAGGCACCTAATCTCAGGTGTATTTACGTTTATAAACAAGCTAGGTAGTCAGTGTTACAAACAAAAAAATATTATAATAATAATCGCACACCCTGGAAAACTGAAAATATGTATTTAATAATTTTTTTTTTGTTTTGTAGTATCAAGAGAGCTTTCGGTGTCAGCTTTGTAGTCATGAAAATAACACTTTATTATCAAATTCCTGTGAAATTTTAGAGTGAACAAATATGATTTCAATGCTTAACATAATTCCTGGAAAACAGCCCAAACCCAGCGCTCGAGACGACAAGTTAAAAGCAGAAACTGCTGAATAGCACATCTACCGCGATCTACGTCTGGTATTCGTACAAGAACATTGTCACCTAGTATGGCTGGTTTATATTTCTTATTTGATTGTGCGAGCATCAAATTTGCTTGAACTTGTAAGCCTCTTCTAGCATTTTCGCGATTGGTACTTATGTCACAAGTACGTTAACAAAGAAAACATTGAAATTCTGGTTCATAAATTCTGCATTTCACTCTTAGCAACATTTTCTGTTCTTTCACTGTCAAGAAACGTGTGCTCTTCACTGTTGGTCGTATCCTCAATTTCTTCATCCACAGTATTAGCTTGTTCGCACCTGTTTCCTACACGTTCCACGTCTTCAATAATTTCAGCTTCTTCTGGACCCGTAATCAACTCCGTAGTATGCTAAAATTCAGTTGCTTTGTTTATCAATTTATCTAGATCTTCTTCAGATTCCAATGAATAAATCATATCCTGGGGCGAATCCGAGTCTCTTAAACCATTTCTTTATGCACTCCCAAACTTGACTAAACAAAACACAGTGCATCAATCCAGTGTCTGGTGTTTTCATCTGCCATCTAACAAATTATTTACAACTTGTGAGTTGGAGGAGGAAGTTATATTACCTCCTCAGGAAGAATTAAGCTCAAATTTTTCTTTAGACGAAGACGAAAGGCCTCAACTATTTTCTCAAAGTGAACTCAATGATCTAGTAAGAGATTCAGGTCTTTCAAAAGATGCAGCCGAACTGTTAGGTTCCAGATTAAAAAATAAAAACCATTTATCTGGCACCTCATTGTCATGGTACAGACACCGAGAAAAGGAATTTACCCAGTTGTTCACAAATGAGGGAAATTTAGTTTTTTTGCAATGATGTGGAAGGACTCATGTATTGCTTTGATACACAATATGACTCATCTGAATGGCGCCTATTAATTGAGTTATCCAAAACTAGTCTCGAAATTCATAACATTCTATGCATGTGGAAGGAAACTATAACGATTTGGCCATTATCCTGGAAACAATCAAATATCAGGACTATCAATGGATGGTTTGTGGGGACTTCAAAATACTCACGAGGCTTTTAGGTCAGCAAGCAGGCTGTACTAAATACCCATGCTTCTTATGTCTGTGGGATAGTAGAGCCACAGAACAGCACTGGACTAAAAGTGATTGAATGTTATCAGTACTACTTTGGTACCACCAGAAAAGGTTTTGTTGTCCTCTCTCCCCATCAAATTGAGGTTGATGAAACAATTTGTAAAATCGCTGCCAAAGAATGAGGACTGTTTTAAATATCTATGTACAAAATTTCCGAAGCTGTCAAAAGCAAAGTTGGAAGAGAGAGTTTTCAGTTTGGCTCCGACATAAGAAAACTTTTAACCGATGCCGTCTTTGTGGAAAGTATGAATGAGAAGGAAAAAGAAGCTTGGGTATCGTTCAAAGATGTAGTGCGAAAGTTTTTGGAAAATACGAAAGATCCTGAGTACAAAACCATTGTTCAACGGATGCTAGCAGCATACGAAGCTCAAGGCTGCAAGATGAGCTTGAAGGTCCATTTTTTACACTCCCACATAGACTATTTTCCTGAAGACCTGGGAGCTTACAGTGAAGAACAGGGGAAGCGGTTTCACCAGGATGTCCGTGATATGGAGAGATGGTACTAAGGAAGATGGGATGTCACTATGCTTGCAGACTACTATTGGATGCTTAAGCTAAAGATGGAAATCAGAAAAGGATTCGGCGAAGTATCAAGGAAAAGAAGAAAAGGTTTTATAAAAAACATGAATAAGTATAATATTGTTACTATATGTCTCAAAATAATGTTTCATTGGTTGTAAAAAAATATTATGTTTGATAATTTTCAATAAACGAGTGCTTTTGCCAATTTTTTATGTTTGAATGTGCAAAAAGAACCTTATGTGATAGAGAGAAAAATGGACATCACTTCTGAAATCAGCGCATTCTAAAACATATATGTCATTCAGTAAAAATATCTCATGCAGTTGACAAAAAAAAACATTAATTATCTTCAGAAAGGAAAAACAATTAACGGAGAGTTAAAGTTAGTTTGCTTCCTCGCGCACTCTATTCACCACATTAAGCGCCCTCGGATTGTTTCCTGTTTTCAACCTTGAAGAAATGGCTCGGCAGTAAAAGATTTGCCAACAATGAAGATGTGAGGTCTGCGGTTGATGACTTTTTTGAGGATCTCGACGTTTCTCACTATAAACAGGCTATCTAAGCTACTTCTCGGACTACCCTCGTATCTATTAGGCTGTTTTTCTCTCATCATCGAACAGAATTATTAAAGCTTGACAAAAAAATATACAAATTTAGTGTAGTTAATTAGAAAGATTATATTTCCTGGAAATCGCTGCAAGACAGGCAGCTTGTTCGTATTATCAAACCGTACCTCGTATACAAACATCTCAAGTCCTCTACGCCAATTGGTGTGACCCCTCCTTTTCATAACGCTAATATATTGCGGTCTATAGTTATTGCAGGCAATCCTGCGTGATCGGATTCGTTCTTAAGCTGCATGATACAATAAAAGTCCACCCAGAACGAATTATTATACAACCTCCGCTAGTCGCGGTTGATCTGACATACCAGCACTCCTTTAGCTAGTCTCCTCGTCGAGCTTCATGAAGATTTATCGTCGACAAGCTCACGTCTGTCTGGACATTAAAGCAGCAGTCGTTATAAATAACAGTAATAGATTGTCGTATAACGTGCTAGAGCGGGCAAACGCTTAAATAATAATTCTGCTTTAGATGTGTGCATGTGTACAAATACAAGCATATATATCCGCAGTCTAGATGTTACGAAACATGTGTGAAGAAAATCATTATTGCTTCGGGGGCCAAGTGAGCGTGTACGCTACACTCTTTTTCCACATAACGTCTTCTGAAGTAACGCACGAGAAAAAGAGCAGGAGACCAAAAAAAAAAACAAAAATAAGAAGAACGATATTAATGTCAGCGAAGCGGACTGCTGAAGCATTTGTGTAATCCACTCTGTCAGCTTTATGTGACACATATAACTTGATCAACGAATTATTTCTAAATACGAAAATATACGATCCGAAAAAAAGGGAATATATACAGGAGTTATACAGGAGATGTTAAATAATAACGCCATCTAACGTCTAACAAATAAATCCGATAATAAAACGTTAATTACCGCAGCGCACGTTGCAGCGATTCAACTCGACGCTAGCGAAACGTACAAGGTCCAATTTCAGTATCCACTACTATGTAGTATCGGTAGACAGCTGAACAAAACAATCGTATAAACAAAAGCGATCTGCCGCATTCAAATGGTGTTGTTTTGTTTCCGCCGCGTAGCAGAATAATACGAGCAGACGCGTACTAGGTTCAAACATTACTTACATGTGCAAACGTGTACGTACAACAACAACGTCCGAAACATGCTGGGTGTGCTGGTTACGATCAGCATCTGTAACTACCAGGTTAACTGGGTCAGCAAATTCGGATTAATTTGTGTGTTGCGAGTAAACAAATTCTCATGGTGATTGTTTCGTTTTATTTATTTTTTCGAAATTAGCATTAATGCTGCTATTCTAAGCAATGACCGATATCAAATCCAAGTCGACGTACGAGGGTATATCAAAATATAAACGGAATTGTTAGGATTAAAAGTTCCTGCGCGGTTATTGACCTGGAACGAGTTGATAGGCTAAGTTAGCCTGTACCTGTAGGGAAGGGAGAAAACCGACCGAAAGTCGCTCGTTTTTGGCAAAAGAGGGAGTAAGGCCAACCGAAATTTTGCAACGATTGCAGTTACAGTTCAGGGATAACACTCTGTCAAGAAGCCGTGTGTTTGCATGGCACCAAGAATTTTCTAGAGGGCGTGAAAAGGTCGAGAAAGAGAGATCGTTCAACGTCTATTATCCGAAGATCAGAAGCAACATCGATTAAAGGTTTCGCAGCGTCTCTTCCATCGATTCCAGCAAGAGAGTGCAACATTTTTTAATAGTATAGTCACCGTTGAAAACCGAGAAAACGCGACAAGAGTGCACCCATGAAAGCAAAGACGCGATTGTCAGCCGAAAAGGTAACGGCAACAGTGTTTTTTGATCGGCAAGGTGTTTTTCACGTTGACTTTCTACAGGGTCGACGCACGATTAATACACAATATTATTGTTAATTACTGGATGCTGCAAAATTATCATTTGGAAGAAAAAGGAAAACGCAATCAGCCAAAATGTGGCTAATGTCTCGAAGGAAAAATTGGAAACATTTGGATGGGAAATACTGGAACACCCTCCCTACAGTCCAGACCTTTCCCCTTGCGACTTCCATCTTTTTGAACTCCTTAAAGAAGCGCTTGAAGGCCGGCGTTTCGACGATAACGACGCTGTGGAATAATTTGTGCTCCAATGGCTACGTGAATGTCTGAAGAGTTTTTACGATGCTGGAATAAAAAAGCTACCAATCCGATGGCAAAAATGTATTTCGGAGGGCTTCTGGGTTTCTGGCTTTGTGTAGAAAAAACCTTTGTGAATACAATTGTTTTATAACTTTATAATGAAAGTCTTATCTTAATAGTATCATCTAGTCCGATTAAAAGTATTAGAAATGTATCTTTTGTTTGCTCTGGTATTAATCTGCAATTATTGCAAGCAGGGGTAATCTATGATTTCCGGTGGCATATGCACAGATCATAACAGTGATCCGCTCCTTTTGGATCTTAAAATCTGAGGCTGCTCTTTCCGAAAATGATGCCAATGTTTTTGTGGCAATCCTAGACTCATGGCTTTCTCAGAGAAAGGCAAACCTGTATTATTGATCCTGATGGACAAGTTATCGGTAGCGAATGTAATATCATTTTTCTTTCCAAAAAGAAGAACGGATGTTTTGTTTGTGTTAATATTCAAGGAATGCTGTTCGGCAAAACCAACAATATTAGCAAGGTCCGAGTTAATAGAAGCATTTGCTGACGCAACATCGGACTTATTAAAGGAAAGGTAAATCTGTGTGTCATCAGCGTAACAGTGGTAAGAACAATGATTCAGGCACTTATGTAACTTGGACGTATATAAAGTAAATAATAGTGGACCTAAAATAGATCCCTGCGGGACTCCATTTCTCACTGGGAGGGTATTCGATGTTTTGCCAGACAGCTCCACCTCCTGGCGACGGAAGGACAGGTAGCTTTGAATCAGCCGAGACGCACCCGGACCAAAACCGATGGAAGCGAGGATAATTAATAAGAGTTCATGATTAACGGTGTCGAATGCGCGTGAGAAATCTAGAAGTATTAAGCAAGTAATTTTGCCCCGATCAGTTGCAGTGAAGATGTCATCTGTCACGGCAGTTAGAGAAGAAGCACAGTTGTAGCCAGGGCGAAAGCCAGACTGATAGGGAGGTAGGACATCAGCTAAAGTAATGTAATAACGTATTTGTTCCTCTAATAATTTCTCAAACACCTTAGATATCGCAGAAAGAATACTGATGGGACGCAAGTCCGATAAGGATTCAGGACGGTTTTTCTTGGGTAGAGATAAAATCCTAGACTTTTTCCAGGCACTGGGAAAGCAGCTACCTGAAATGGACGCGTTTCAAATATGCGTTATAAAGGGCACGATGAAGGGGCAGCATAATTTAATGTGTTCAATGCCAAAGCCATCACACCCAATGGACTTGGAGGACATTTTGTTTATAATGCGGAGGACATCGGTATCAGTTACGCTATGAAAGGCAAATTTATCACTAAGTGCCACATGGCTGTTTGATTCAAGGTTAGCGTAAAAATTAAGAAGATGAGGGTGAGAATTTGGGGCTACAGGAGCAGAAGTGAAAAAGTGGTTTAAGTGGTCAACATTGGACAGATGGTCAGGCAAAGACTTATCACTGCTTGAACCTGGGAGAACATTAAAAAGATCTGACCAGAACGTTTTGGCATTTCCAGTTCGGGCGCGATGGTCCAGGTAGACTCTCTTTTCTCGCCTGATAGCACTGGTGGTTAAGTTCCTAAGGTTCTTGTAGTAGGAGAAATGCGCCGGATTACGGGTTCGCTTAAATCTCGTAAAGGCTCGGTTCCTAAGTTTCTGCATCGTTTTAATCGTATCCGTTAACGAGGGCTTTCGAGGGTGGCTAATTTTGCATGTGCAGTAAGGCGCATGAACATCAAGCAAAGATGCCAACTTTCTCATCAATGTCGCAGGTATCAAATATTAGCTGAAATGGCCTATTGATTAAATGGAAATAGAAGTCATCGTAAATAAAGTGTTTGAAGTCTCTGTATGTTTTGAGGAAGGGCTCAGTACGGGAACAGGTATATCCATTATGCATGACACAAAGGTATGATCTGAAAAACCATGAACCATCCCCAGGCGTACGTTCACGACTACTTCTTTGTCATTAGTTAGAATCAGGTCAAGCAGTGACGCTGAAGTGTCTATCACCCTTGTGGGCTCAGAAATCAACCGATGGAGACCGTAGATTTCGACTAGCTTGATCAGGGAGTCTGTCGCGCTGTTACCGAAATTGAGAAGATTGGTGTTAAAATCCTCCAATTAAGCTCGGTTTCATCGCACTTGTAAACTTGTTCCCTAATGAGGTTCAGTTTAGATATTTTTAAATTTAGTTGTTGCTTGAAATCAGCAATGACTTCGCTATTTTCATGTCGAAACTTAAACTTATCAAGCCATCCTGTGCTTGCTTTGACAGTTTCTTATTGATTTCAACTGCCTTGGTCATTAGATATTATGGGACCTAACAATGGGATCCCTTGACTCCTGGTTTGAATAAACCATTGGTAAAATTTTGCAGGCTTCATGGTCTTGGTCTTCATCTCTATCGATCGTTAACTGTTGCTCTTCCTACACCATAAATTTGCGCAATACTAGAGCCTTTCTTCAAACGTTTGATAATTTCAAGTTTTGGGTTTAAACCCAATACAATAAGCGATGAAATTGGAATATAGCTTTAAAAAACAGAACAGTAGGTAGGGCACTATGAAACAAAGCATTCATTCGACCACCTTCACATTATCCTTTTGTTTCGTTTGATTTTGTATCTTTGATTCCTTGTTTACAACCTTTTCTTGTATGCGATTTTATTGTAAGTTATGGTTGTTATGACTAGTTATCATTTCGTGTTGCCAACTTATACTGTCATTCTCCATTTTGGTGCTATTTTTCTTTTTCGTATTGTTCTTCTGTTGTTCTGGTTTGGTGCGGTTTGGTTCTCAAAGGTGCGTAGTTCCTATGTGAGCCACGTGAGCTGTTGGTGTCAGGTATTCAGCTCAGTATATGACTTAGTTCTTGCCGGAACTACAACGCCATCTGCAGGATGCGTCCGAACGTCTGTTCGGATCCAACTCTGTTAGATGTTGAACTATGTAAATAATTCACCGACCGAGATGCTCTATCTAACGTTCTTCTGGTCAGGGCACCGCAACAATCATACCTATCACCTGGTTCTGTATAACATTTAAACGCTTTATTTAGGACCAGATCAAGGCAGGAAGAACTCCATATAGGGTAAGCTGTATAATGATTGGCCTCCTTAAGAGATTTTTTCAGTAATAATTCGATAGTAATTCACTCTCTTCTGACAAATTCAAAAGTAAAATACTTTTTGATATTATTTGAAGTTTTTATTGCAGGGAAAAATAAGTTTTATCTCAGAATTTTTATTCATGTTTCCGTAAAAAAATGATAAATAAGACACTTATCCAAAATATAGTCATTGGAATGAACATTAGAAAAGTAAGGCAATATATGTATCTGGCAAGAAAATAAAGCTTTCAGGTTTAGCGTTATCAAGGAAGGTTGGCAGTCTTACTTCTTAATCGAATGTAGGCTTTCACGGCCACTGTTCCATAAAGATGTATCTTTCGGGTATTGCCGTGGTTGTTGTAACAAACTTGACGTTTCGCTGATCATACTTCCAGCTTCTTCAGAAGTTCTCCAAAGACTGATGTTGATGTCTTCTGCTCCTCGTTATATAATATACCCAGTTCCTGTTCTGCTCCAGTGATGCGTATCCGTTCCAGTCCGCTGAACCGTGTCCATTATCGTCCTCTTGCTAGCGTCTTCGATTGTCCTTGCTGCTATGGGCTCTCCAGCGCCAACTTCCATACTTTACTCAATCTGTATCCGTCTTCTCGGTTGAAGTTGTTCGGATTCTTCATTATTTCCAGGGATTCTCTCACTATCCGTGGGTAGTAGTGATTGCTTTTGGCTAGTATCTTCACGTCATTGTAGTCGATTACGTGACTGCTTCCGGTGTGGTAGTGTTCAGCTACTGCAGATTTTCCAGTATTTCCCTGTTCGACATCTCTGCGATGCTCTTTCACTCTGTACTGGCATTGAAGTTCGTAGATGCCCTTAGCTTGTAGTCTCGGTATGGAGTCTTTGTTGGATGGAAGCAGTTCTTTTATTTTCTAGACTGTGCTGAACCTGACGTTGACGTTCTTCTTCTCCAAGGTTTTCTTCAGCCTGTCCGTGACTGCAGCAATATATGGCAGGTGTGCGTATCCTGCTGGCTTTAGTTCTGAGTCATCCTTCTGTTTCTTTTTGGCTCTGGCTAATCTCCGAATCTCCTGTGATAATAATATATGGCATTCTTTCTGTATTTTTGTCCCTTTCGGTTCTGGTGAGTCATAATAAAATAGTACTGCGTTTGAGTTATTTTTTGAATTAGTTGAAAAGTTTCACTACTAGAACGTAAAAGATGTTTCTGAAATATTGTATCATTACTCAGCTATGTTAGTTCTGCAAGCGGTAAAGAATTTTCTGAAGTATGATTTTTTTTATAATTCCATCTGTCTCTACTAAGATCACTTATGTTTTGACTTTCAGAGATAATATCAAGCGTTTGCTTGTCATCTAATTCTGTATCGTCCAATTTCGCATTATTTTCAGCTATATTATTCAAGACAACTATGTTAAAAATTTCAACATCTGTCACCTCTACTATCTCTATCCTTATTTCCTTATCATTCTTGTTATTTAATACCGAGGACTTTCCAGTTTCATCAATTTTGGGTGCAAGAACCTTTTTATTTTGGGGGCATAGCTGAAAACTTGTCTCATCTCCATTGAAATTACGTTCAGGAGAATGGAGAATAGTGTCGTGACATTTTTCTTTTAGGTAACAATTAATATCTTGAAACCATTTTCTGATATCTGATTCACTTATCTTGGATGATGCTGATGTTATAGCTTTAGATTTTCTCTCAGTCAATTCAGGATGTCTCTTAAAAAATGCTTTATACCAGCTGTCACCAGGGTAATTATTGGTAACTGGATTTTCACTGGGATTATCATCAAGGATTTGTTTAACTGAGATTTGGACATCTTCTTTACGAAGAGGAAATCCCATTTTCTGGCAAGCTGCCAGAAAGACAGGACTGAACGAGACATCTTCCACCTGTGGTCAATTAATTCCTTCAGCTAGGTGCTTGTATTTTCAGGTTATTTTAAGAATTCTGGATCTTTAATCTTGGCCACCGCTTCTTTTAAATATCTCATCTTATCTTATCTTGTAAATATATTTTGGAATAATTAATGGATGCTGTAGACGCCCTCTACTGCTCAGCTACTCATCATACTATATATAAAATTTAAGCGGCAATATTTTTAAAACAACAAAAGAAAAATACAACCAATGAAAGTTTTATCGCGATATAAATGGTTACAGATAGTAAATAAGACGTATCTAGGTCGAGAAATTAAAACTTTTCGAAAGTAACGACGCTTTCAGTTCAGCTTTTGAGAAGGAGAACCTTTTAAAACTTGTATACGTACTGGCTTCCTTACATCGTTTTTCGCTTTGGTATTTACTCCATATCATACATTTTAGTCTTGTTGCACATTTATACAGCCTGGCGAACAGATCTATACAAGTTAATCGCTGTTTGTAGACAAAATTCATTTCACGATAACACTAAGAAGTCGGAATTATCTCAGACTATCATTAATATCGTAATAACTTTAAATGTATTGAAGCTTTCATTAGATATAATCCACTATATTTGCTAGATTCTGACTTTATCGTCCGAAAAGGAGGACGTTAAGTAAGGGGAGGAGGGTGTGAGAGTGGCTATGGCGGTGAAAGCCTCAGACATCAATCATTCGTCTCTCCGATAGGAAAAGAACGGACGCCAGACAAGAATCTAGCTGGGGCGTGTTCGATCCCGGCATATAAGATGAAACGCGGTAAGGCCCATTATTCATGGGTGTTAAGGAAGAGAGAAAAAAAAAGAACGGCGAGAGAGTACAGATTAACGGAAATGCGATTTAGGGATCGAAATTGTTTAGATAACTGGGAGGAAGTAGCGGATAATGTTCGCCTTTTACGATAATGTGTGAGGAATAATTCATTTTTGGGATGATAATGTCGGGTTTATTGCTAACTTTATGAGGACTAATCCATTTTGGTAAATGTTTAGGATGTAGTTTAAAGAGGTAGTGATCCGTGAAAGAATTTCCAATTATATCATATTTAACTAGGGGCGAAAATCACCATCTTATACGGACGGAGATCGATTGGAACTAGAAGATCGAATACCTAGGAATGATCCTAGACAGGAAGCCAATTTTTGTCTTGCAATAATCAACAGGGCTCACCAAGTACCACACGACGGCGGAGACATTCCGTCTAACGTGACGCGGTAATATAACCAACACTAATGCCTCATTTTGTTTTTCTGATTTCAGAAGCCACCCCATCAATATCCGAGGATTGCCAGACGGTCATTCCAAGAGAAAGTGGAGCTGAACGAAGAGGAGCCCACGAAACAGAGGTCGAAAAACCAACGTTACGACGGTGAAATTAGGTCTTACGTTTGAAAGGTCACTGACGAGATCGGATAGATCGAAACCACGTGGTTCGATTCTAATGCTTGATTTATTTTCATTGCACTCGTTCGCAGAGTGATTTCCAACAATATATTATAAAGGAAAATGCTTTATGCGCACCAGCGCACGGGCTCTTTCGCAGCATGATAGTGTGGGACTTCCAATTTAAATATGCAAAGTATTGTACCGTGGATCCCGAGGCGTTAGCCTATAACCCGCACGCGCTCTCAGTTTGTAGGAGGATATAATGTCTTATCAATCCTATCCCGACAATTTCCTTCCTCTCACACATAAAGATCCAATTCGATCTTCACCAAATCCTCCTCCTCTAATTTGCATATCCCTCAACTAGCATAAAACCGTTCACATTTCCTACCTGACTTTTCAGATTCTAGGCCGAAACCGTTCTTTTGCAGGAAGAATATGACCCTCCAGGCCAGCACAGCACCATAAAAGGTAAGTAGCCTAAAGGTGCAACGCAAGTAGTTCTCTTCTTCTTTCCAGTAATCTTCTAGCCAAGTTCCGTAATTGACCATGACTGTTCTCAAAAAATTCCAGAGAATACTGGACACCCTCCGGCACACAGTCGGCACGTATATCCGCGTACAGGTTGCAGTCTACAAGAACATGCAGGATGTCCTCCTCGGCACCACAGATGCACTCAGAACTATCCGACATCCCGAACCTATTCAATTTACTGGCAAAGGAACCATGTCCTGTCAGGAAGCTAGTCACCTCGTAAGTATACGCAATATTCAGTTTATCCACACAAACCCTAGGTTTCCATCCATAAGTCATCCTTCCTATCCCATCATCCCACTGAGTCTGCCATATTATATATATATTGTTCAAAACCCAACCTTCCTGATTCTGTACCCCACATCATAAATGGCCAACAACAGATCAGGCGGCACAGCATTCGCGTACGACACTCCCACGTCATAGGCTGCAACCAGGGCCTCTGTCCAGCACACAGCGCTCTCAATACATGCACAGTTTTGCCCGATCGCTCCAAGCCGGTGCACAATACGTCAACATAGGTACCGCAGTACCACGAAATATTTCCGTAAGGCAGAAAAGTAAAGCCACTGTCAATAACCACCCCAAAATACTTCACCCTATCGCTCCAGTGCAATGTTTGGCCCGTGAATCGAACCACTGGCAGTCTATTTACATCCAGTCTCCCTTTCAGTAGGACTCCAACCGTTTTACTTGACGAGATTGACATTTTATTCTTTCTGATCCAGCCACTAACACTTTGCAACATTGCTGTACATTGCATTTTTAATTCAAACCGACTATTCGCAGAAACCAGCATTACAAGATCATCAGCATATGCAATCTTGATTCCGCAATCCTCCGGGCGCGACACCACAATCTCATCAAAACCCAAGTTCCAAAGTAAGGAGCCCAACACCGACCCTTGCGGAGAGCCCTTTGTCACTTCTCGCCAATAATTCGACCCACCCCCAGTAAATACTACATATCTGTCTAGCTCCCTCAATCTTCGAAAAATAGAGGGCCACCGAAGGTTGTCAAACGCGCCGGATAAAAATGCTCGCTACATACTTATCTGAACTGCTACGTACTTCCTTCACGAGCCGGTAAACAGCATCTACCGCACCCATGCCCTCACGGAAGCCATATTGATTTTTGGATACAGCACCAGCATCCTCCCAGTACTTCATCAGCCTTCTCGAGATATCGCTCCAGAAGCTTCCCAAAGGCAGACAGTAGACATATCGGCTTCTAAGATTTGGCCTCATCCACCGGTTTGTCAGGCTCTTTCAGAAGAATATTTACGTGATCCTTCTTCCAAATATCAGGAAAGACTCCCTCAGCCAAGCATTTGTGACAAAACGAGCCTCGGACAGCTAGATACCGCTTCCACAACTGTTTCACCTGGTATTCTGTCCATACCAGGAGCCTTCCTCTTCTTAATTTTCTTAGCTGAGCTAGTCATTTCATCCTCTGTGAATGGATCCTCCAGCACATCAGACAGATACGCCGCATACGTAGTGTGAGACTCTCAGAATTTCTGCCTACCCACTAAAAACCTCTCCACGGCTCTTTAGCAGTGTCCGGAACCATTTTGAATATAACATCGAACACCGCCAGCTATCCCAGTCATCTCATCTATTAATTTCCCTCCGCCTCTGTTTGCTATCTCCTTCTTCCGTCGGATTCCTTTCTATTCATGATGGTCTTGAACATATTTTGGATAATTTCCCAATTTCCTACAGACTCCACCATCAACGAGATTAGGGTTTCCTCTGTGATTGAGTACCCGATTTTTACTTGAGCTGTCCTCCTATTATGCCATCTACTGCAAAGGAAAGCAGTATTCTCTGCAGAATCAGCCAGACTACAGTAGATACATTGGTCCTCGTTGTCCTTTTCTATTCTTTTTGCGTACGCCCGGAAGGTACCATGAGCCGTCAACATTTGGGTCAGATAATAGTCAACATTCCGATTTTGGGAATTTATCCATCTTCTAATGTCTTTGATTAAACGCTTTGGCCATTGTGCTTTATCCCTCGCTTGGCCCCAACTCTTTTGCCACTCTATCAGGGTCCTTTCATTGGCATCCTTTGTTGTGTACCATAAGATCAATAGTAGTTGTACCCGTGATCACTTGTACTGGAGACGAATTATATTTTTGTTTCTGGAAACGTATTTCCCTTCCAAGCATTTTACAGAAGTTATTGTATTCGTTTTTAGATATATGCCCATCAAGCATATCCTTGTATAACTGTCTTTTAGTTTCGCATTTCTCTTTTATTTCCTCAGTAAGCCATTTCTTTTGCTTACTATTATTTCGATTTCTAAATATCCTGTTCGGACAAGATCCGTTAATCACTTCGGTGAGATGTTTTTTTTTTAATTGCGTGTATCCAGTGTTCGTTTCTATCTCATTTATGACAGATGTCCAATCCACTGCACAGAGTCTTTCTGCCAATAGATTCAGGCCCTGATCATCCACAACACGTCTACGCACGTAACAGTTTTGTATAATTTCTTCATTTCTTCGAGGTATCAATATTATTTGACCGTAGTGATAAGACAGAAGCAACTACCTGATTTTTATAGACGAATGGTTGGTTTAGAAATCGATACATTTCGACGATGTCAGAGTGACTCTGGTGGGGACCTCAATAGTCGGCTTCACATTAAAGGAATTTAGGACATCTTGAAATTCTTTATTTTGGAAATCGATGTTGAAGTCTCCTGTTACTATTATCCCATATTTAGGCTTTTTTGTCTGTTACATGTCGATGTATACATCAAAGAAAGTGGTCACGTCCCCAGATGGGGGTCTGTATAAATTGATAAGAATAAGCTTTTCCTCAGGAATGTCAACGGCACCACATTCAATAATAGTTTCTACACTTTTTTCTTTCAGATCTACCATTTCCACATAAGAGACGTCCCTCTGAACGAACAAGCATGAACCTCCATGCATTTTGTTTCTACGCTTGTTAGAGGCTTTTTAATATTGTGGCATTTGTCAACGTTTTCGTAAGTCTCTTTTTGTAGTTTTATCGAAATTGGAAATGTGATCTGCATCCCAAGGGGAATTCTACAGTCGCTTGTCTGTTGCGTTAGCCTATCCCTAATCCATTAAGAGCCATCCAGCTAATCACAGCCACACACCCACATTCATTTTATATCAGCATAAGTTGGCTGGTCCCAGATATTTCAAAATCTGTACTTAAATAACAAAAGAACGCAGTTGACATCTTCTGATCACCATATTAACCTACAGTATCATATGTTAGGAGTCTAACCAGTTCAATCTTGACACACAGACACGTGTTTCGAACTTATTTGTTCTCGTCAGTGTGTGATACAAGAGTATGAACTAACAAACGAATCCCCCCGTACCCCTTTTTGTCGACTAAGCACCCACCACACATTAAAAAAAAATGTAACGGGTATGGGGGAATTTCTTTGTTAGTTCATACTCTTGTATCACACACTGATGAGAACGAATAAGTTCGAAACATGTGTCTGTGTGTCAGGATTGAACTTTCATGCATAAACGTTCCGTTTATGCACTGTGGTTATCGTCAAGTAATGTGCTTTGAATTAGGTTTACCTTTTTCATTGCAATATGCTGATGTAGTTTAATCAAATCTCCGGCAGAGGGATGTACACGTCTTACACTTTTGTGTTTGTTTGTGAAATTAATAACACAGTCACACACAAAAAAATGCTACCCCAACAACAATATGACTGTGTAATCTGTTCCTGGCGTCCTTCGAATAACATCCATTGACAAGCTTAGCCACCTATTCTAATTACGTAGATCTTGATAAATCAACAAGCATAACGGACTACCGGACTACATACCACTTGCATATATTGTGCTTTAATCATATTAAAACCGTTCTCCTCCACCAATCTTGTTCCGCGGATGTTTCTGAAATTCACCATAAACGATTTCATTAAAAGATTGCAGCAGACGTCATAGCAAACAATCGTCGAACATACGACAAAAGAAAACAACATCCCGACTAGTACTTCCGCCCAGTCTAAATTAGATACTACGATGATGCATTCTTCTCCATGTTTTCCCGCGGTAAATCCCCCCATCCCCCAGCATTCCTTCTTCTTCTTCTTCTTCTACGCTATCTCCGAGTCGTTATTGCCGTTGATTAAACACGTTCGGTTTACTCGAGTGCGTGTGACGTGGTATTCGCGCGCCATCTACCCGACGATCCTTGCTTTAATCATCGTGAAAGCTTTCCGGCTTCGCACGGCCGATAGGTTAAATGTTTTCGAATCTATTACGTTCGAATGGTGCAATCGGTGTGCGGTGGTCGCGAAGCTATTCAAGTACGTCGCTGCGCGAATTGGTTTTTGTCGTTGTCTCTCGATGCATGCACACTTGCATTCTAGATTTGATTCGAATGGAATCGATGGCTTGAGTTAACTATTATCTTAAGTTAAATTTGCAAGTTAAAAAATTACTTTTAAAGTCTCTCCCATCACCGGATTTTACTTCAATCCTCACATTACTACGACATCAACTGAAACTAACCGAAAAACGAATAACCGTTGAACTGGGAACTATCCAGTCTAGCCGTCTACTACTTCATCATCAAGCGGTGCAGATTTATCAAGATATTCCAAACTTTCCGGCATAATCCAGCGCCAGGCAACGAATAAATAGTTTATGGACCGCGTTACACTCAAATGCGCAAATCTGGAAGAGGGGAGGATGTGTCTCTACAGCTCGATTGAGTGAGAGAGCTATCCGACGCTGTGACGACGACTACGGAGAATGTGAAAGCGATCCGATAGGATTTTATTTCTTGTAGTGGCATTGCATAAAATCTAACGCTATGTGATATGATTTTGATCGCAATAATCAAGGAAATAAATTCTTAAAAGTTTAAAATTGTCCTTCAGCATCTTCTTTGTGGTCCGCTTTTTATCCCCTAAAAATAATTGCCGCACCAAATAATACATCAAAATATTAAAGTAGCCACTTAAACAAAAAAACATTTCCTTTATCCTCGTCAAAAGCTTCACGATAATACATCAATATAAACATCCACCGAAAGTACGGAGACGAGAGCTTACGGCGGCATTCGCCAGAGGTCGCTGCACTCTTCCCTGCTTCTTCACCGATATAAATTGGCAGACGCATACATGCACGTTGCATATGGGTATGGACGTGAACACACGCGAGATGCCATAGTTCGGGTGATCGAGTGAATGGAGTAATCGACAACGGAGACTGGCCGGGGCGTCCGGACGTGGGGATGGACGGCCTCCTCCCTCGTGGACGCTTTATATGTTCCCCTACGCCGTTGCAGCGATGTGATCGGAAAATTCTTGGAGCCGAGATCAAAATTCGATTACGAAGGATATTGTTGTAATAAGGACGTTTTGCTTTCGGAGGATTTTAAAAGTTAAAAGGTATTATAGTCGCGATTGAAGTGTCCTGACGCTTTAGTTTTGAAAAAAAAAACATACTTCGTTTATTTAATGTTTCATAGACAGAGATGGATACATTAGGCGCTCATGGTATATTGTTAGAATGCGGGCGAATGCAATGAAAATAGATTAAGCATTAGAAGCGGACCACGTGGTTTCGAACTTTCAGGTCTCATCAGCGCTACTCCGAATGCAAGGTCTAATTTCACCGCCTTTCGCATCACTATTTATGTGTATGATACTCCGAACAATGGACTAATTCGAACCTCGCGCCCTCTAGTGCTCTCACAATAATTGCTGCGATTATAACCCTACGTTCCAAAAGCCGTATAGTGATTTTGGTCATCTGTCAGTGAGTGTGGCACGAAGCGGAGCTGCTGATGCTAGGAACGCTGTAACGGGTGGTTTGGATCCCTTTCCACCAGTCCCAGTTCCGACGATTTGTCTCCGACGTTCATTCTAGTCTTGTTAGCCGTTAGAGATGGAGCTCTCTCTCGCTCCTCACGCCAGCTCCGAATTACGATCTGTGATTCGTTTTTTTGTGCGCAAAAAACGCTGCGCTTGTATCAGCGTGCAACATGCGCGCAAATGGTGGCGAACGTACAGACAGCCACGACGAACAATGTTCAGTTTAGGACGAAACAATTGCGAAAGTGGAAGAAGCAATGCTGAAAGATCGAAGGGTGACAGTTCGAGACCTCAACGAAATGATCCCTGATGTTAGCAAGTCCTGCATTCACAAAATTTTGACAGAGTGTGGTGGATATGCCAAGGTGGATCCCGAAAATGCTGGTGGATGACTACAAACGGCAACGTGTGGAAGTGACCCGCGAATTTCTTCAGGCCTACGAAACCGATGGCGAGAAATTCTTGGAGTCTATTGCCATTAGGGACGAGACCTGAGTCCACTATACGACACCAGAAACAAAAGAACAATCCGTCAGTGGAAACATCCAAACTCCTCGAAGCCGCGACGAGTCTGGATGGCGAGCGTCTTTTAGGAGAGGAAGTGGTTATTGTTGTGCGAATTATGGTTAAGAAAAAGGCAGAAGCGGAAGGAGGAGGTAATGGAAGAAGCATTACAAAATATAAAGGACAAAAAAATGGGATGGCAGACAAAAAACCTTAGAAGAGTTGTGTTCCAAATTGCAGAAAAAAAAAACAGGATCAAGCATGATTTTAATAAGCAAACCGAACTGGCCGGTAAGAATTGGGCCAGTGGGTTTTTGAAGAGGCACCCTGCTATCTCTTTAAGGATCCCAGAAAATACATAGTATGCTAAAGCGCAGGCCTTTAATAAAAACATTAGTAAATACTTTACCAAACTGGCTGCTATTATGAATCAGCTTAAATTTCCACCCGAAAACATATATAATGTTGACGAAGTGGGCCTGAGTACCGTGCAAAAACGACCTCAAAAAATATTTGCAACGCGAGGGCGAAAGCAGGTGGGGACTGTTCAATGAATGCCATAGGAACATTTATACCCCCAGCTTCCATTTTTCCACGAAAACGATTTAAGAATAAATTAATGGACAACTCACCACCTGGCAGTAAAGCATTTTGTCAAGAAAATGGCTGTATGAATAGCGAGATTTTCATAAAATGGCTACAACACCTCACACCATACAAAGGCCTCTAATCAGAATAAAGTGCTTCTACTCGTACTATTAGATGGCCATTCAAGTCATAGGAGCTTGAAAGTGCTTCAAATGGCCAAAAATAATGGAATTATTTTGTTTTGTTTCACAGCGTGTTGCACCCATCGTGTACAACCTCTTGATATCGATTTCTTCGGCCCGCTGCAAACCTACTACAATCAAGAAATACAAACATGGCTAAAATAAAATCCAGGGAGGTTAGTAACGCATTTCCAGGTTGCCAGTCTTTTTACCAAAGCCTATTTGAAGAATGCCACTCCCACAAATGCCATAAAAGCTTTTGCCAAAGCAGGAATTGTTCGCATAAATCATGAAATTTTCGAGGATTGGATACTTGCACCATCCCTCACTACGGACAAAGCTCATGAACAACCTGAAGAAACCTACTACAATCAAGAAATACAAACATGGCTAAAACAAAATCCAGGGAGGTTAGTGACGCATTTCCAGGTTGCCAGTCTTTTTACCTATTGAAGTCTATTTGAAGAGTGCCACTCCCGCAAATGCCATAAAAGCTTTTGCCACAGCAGGAATTGTTGGAGGATTGGATGCTTGCACCATTCCTCACTACGGACAAAGCTCATGAACAACCCGAAGAAACCGATATCAAGAGGTTGTACCTCTTGAATTGGAAGCTGCTGGTCTTTCTACGTCTATAAAAAAAAATGAAACTGAGCATTGAAGAACTATCACCCTTGCCAGTAGCTGTCCCTAAAACAAAAACGAACCAAAGACGAAAACTTGGAAAGTGTGGTCATTTGAACACAACTCCCGACATCATAGAATTGAAAGATAAAGCAGATGAAACAGCTAGAAAAGAGCGAGAGAAGCTCTGGCCCTGGAATCTTAGAGGAGGACGAGAAAGAAAATGAGAACCAGATTAATGATCCTTACAATAACGATGACGATGACAAATCTGACGTTGCTTGCATATTCTGCTGTGGCTGTGCTGGTGTCAATAAAAATATTAAAGTTTTCATTTGCGAATTATGCCATTAACTCTTCCTCATTTTAATGATTCAGAGGTGATGTTAATTTTTTATAGTTATTTCTTTTTGTTTTTACGAATTATTGTTGATTTATTGTTTTTATAGGATCTATTGTTACTTTTGTTAGGGAAATGTTTCTCTTTTTATTCTCACTAATAAAAATTAAAGATAAAAAGTCTAATTGTATAGAATTTATGAGCGTGCGTCATCATAGAACGTAAAGGGTGCCTACGATGGCATAGTCAAACAATTTTTCCTAAAACAATTTCAGAAAATGAGATGACCTAATGCTGATATTATATAAGTAGCATTAACGCTTACTCGGCAAAAAATTCTGTTAAAATAGATTCTTGATAGCACTCCATTCTCGAAAACACCAACAACACTAATGGCAGACAGCTATTAAGTATTGCTGTCCGTTTCGACACAATTAAGCGGCATTTTTTGCAATGCTCCTTCCAATTAAAGTTTTCATCCAACAGAAGTCCAAGAAATTTAACCGAGGGTCGTTGATGCAATGCCGAAGCACCCAAGGCTACATTTAGATTAGGTATCTTAGTTTGGGACGTGTGAAAAATAACAGCGCATGTTTTGCTAGCATTTAAACTTAAACCATTGGCACAGAACAATCGACTAAGCTCAGTAAGGGCAGTCTCAATGTTGTGTTCCAATTAATAATAATAATAATAGTTTATTTCCAACACCAATACATAACTTTGTACAACTAAATAATGAATAAAAGCAATACAGAAAGAGTGTGTTGGAAAACAAAGGATGCATATCAACTGCACAGTTATGCAGTTGCTCTTCCTATGCACCCGGAAATACAATAAGTAAATACAGAAAAAAAGAAAGAAATGCATTACACCAGTAACAAAATTCTGTGAATTATACAAAAAGACCACTATAATCAATACTAAATTGCTAGGTTGACTGCGCATAGATTTCATGAAGAGCACATGCTCAACCTGAGACACGAATTCTGTACCCTTTGTACGCGAGAAACAAAATCATTGCTTAAACACGGTCCATATAATTCACTGCAAAAGCTAAAATGTGAGAGTACCAATGAGTCGCACAAGTCGCGCTTAGTCTCAATACTTAGGATGTGTCTGTGCGGAAATATCAATTTTAAAGTAGCAATTGCATGTTTCGTACACTTCAGAATGTGAGATTCAAACCTTAGCCGCGAATCCATAACAAGCCCCAAGTTCCTTGCCTCAGTTTGTATAGGCAATACAACATTATTAATTTTGAATGTTATGCGGTTCTGAATATAAGATAAACCACTCCTACTACCAAAAAGTAAAACAACAGTTTTGGCCGGATTTAGTACCAGAGCGTGCCGGGAAGACAGCCTGGCCATCAGCATTAAGATCCTGAACAGCATCAGGATGCTTATCAACAGTAAACGAATGATACAATTGAATGTCATCTGCATACATAGGCATCTTACAGGTCCGTAGACCTACAGAAAAGAAAGATGTGTATATTGTAAACAAAAGAGGGCCCAAAACGGAACCTTGCGGAACCCCTCGCGAAACAGGCTTAAAGTCCGAGAACGAGTTATCTAGAGCTACACACTGCCACCTATTACTCAAATATGATCGAAATAATTCAACCGAAGAAGGTGATAATCCGATGTACCGCAGAATCGATAAGAGAAGGCTGTGATCAAGAGTGTCAAATGCTCGACTAAAATCTAATAATGTCAAGGCCGAGACTTTACCATCATCCACGGCGACAAACAAATCATCCGTAACAGTAAGCAGCGCAGTAGTGCAGCTATGTCCCGCGCGGAAGCCCGACTGCGACTCAGGCAAGATTGAGTTAGATTCAAGGAACTCCCTTAGCTGGCAATTCATAGTTTTTTCAAGCACCTTGGGAAAAATAGGCTGTACACTGATAGGACGGAGATCTCCAAAACCAGAAGGATTTTTTGATTTCGGAACAGGTCGCACAAGGGCTCTCTTCCACAAGGAAGGAAATCAACTTTCAACTAGACACGAGTTAATAATGTGCAATAGGTAGGGGATAATGACAGGGCACCAGAGTTTCAGCATATTAAGTGTTAACTTGTCATGTCCAGCAGCATTAGCTTAATATTTTCAGTGAACCAAGGAGGTGGAGTATTACTACTGACAGTCCGATAGGTACGAAATGGAGCATACACATCAAATGCAAGTAAAACTTCATTCATTAAGTAACTAATTTTATCATCAATATTAGTCATATAGAATATGTTATGAAGGGACATCGTGCTCAAGCAATTGAGAAACGCATCGTGATCAAAACATTTGAAGCTTCTAGATGTTCTAGAGGCAACATGGTCAGATACAGTTGGCAATTTTACAATACAGAAGATAGTTTCATGGTCTGAAAACTTTTCCTCGGCTATTCCCGAGTCAATTATAGTATCAACATCAGAGGTTAGTATAATATCAAGAAGATTAGTACATCTGGTTGGAGAGTTAATTTATTGAGTAAGGCCTACGGACTCCAACATATTCAAAAGATAGACTTTATCAGGAGCAGTACTAGTGCGGCACATGTTAATATTAATATCACCCAGACAAATCAAGATATCATATTCCATGGTGGTCACCTGTTCCTCCAAGTAATCACAGAATAATTTGTAATGGAAATTAGGCGGCTTGCAAAACACACCCAAAGCAAGCTTTGTACAACCAATCTCAACACCCACCCATGCTTGCTCAATGGAGGTACTGCAACTAAGCGAAGATACCAAAGCAGATGTATCATCTGCGTACAAAAAAAGTGAAGTATTTATAAATGATACAATATCATTCGTAAACAGCGAAAAGAGAATGGGTCCAAGAATTGAACCCTGTAGAACACCCAGTGTCACTGGCAGCAAGAAAGATTGAAAATTTTCGACACATCAGCACTGTCTCGCACCATCGATAACTCACAATTTATTATAGAAATAAATATTGCACTGAATGAGAATCTAATATCCAACTCTAACGAAAAGGAATAGAATATTTGATCTTCTCTACATTGTAAAGTAACTATTCGGTATTCGATATTGTAAATATTACGTCTATATAGCGTGCATGTGGTTCGAGGAAAACCGTAGACTTAAAAAGTCAACGTTTGCCTTACTTTTATGAAAGTCGGCCGTGCGGAAACTCCGAACTTGATGAAAATCCCGTTTGCGGTTTGTTCCCATATCCAATAACATTGAACTGTGGAGCTCGTATATGTACAGTTTTCCCCCCAGCAAAGACTAAGAAAGGAAACCTCGGTGAGTGCATTCCTCCTTTTTTTCTCTCTTTCTCCTCCTTCTTCTTATTCCATTTCAAGTCGAACGTGAAAAATGAGCGCTCCAACTACTTCGTATTGCTATTGGGGGGAAACTAACGTGTCTGATTTAAATATTCACGGAAATATTATTAATTACGTTCATTTGATTAAACAAAAGATTCCCGTATTATATTTGGGCATCCCTTATCTACCCATTCTCACGTTCCGCTTCAATACAATTATTATTAAATCAATATAGAAGTCCTCCGAGGCGAACAATATATCTTTTATTTCTGTGTCTGAAGCGGTCATATTTCTGGTGGATAACGGCCCTCGTACCTACATAGTTGTCAGCAGAGGAGCATTTCTATGTGAAGACAATGGCATCTTGACCCTTGGCAACGGCAGAAATTTCACCTATCGGAAATGTATGGGGCTACGACGTCGAGAAAAGGGGGAGTAGTTGAGAGATACTGAAGGGGGATGATAGTAAAGTGACCGTTGCGGTCGATGTGTCTTATTATTATCACGTAGGAGCTTCGCTACGCCATCTTGAGACGAGCAGCTTTTAACGATGTTTATGAAGTGAATTTGCTGTAAAAGGAAATGTTAGATAAGGATTGTGTAAATATCAGAGTTTTATCTACGGTGTGAGTTAAATTCGATGCTTGTAGCAAGGAAGATGACGAATAAAAACTAATCTTTCGATCCATATTTTAGCGGTCAAAATGGTTACTAGAAATCTGTAAGGAAAAATAAAGGTCAAAGACTGAAATTGGGCAGCTACCCAGTGATGTGAGAGATCGCTTGAGTCTGGAGTTCAATTCTCTGAAGGAAAGGTCATATTTTTCGCGGAGAATTGTATTCAACCCACCCAACAACACCACAAGATCCACCACCAGAAGCCAATTCAAGGGCGCAGCCATCCCCCAATCGATTACTGAACTCTTCACCCTCCGACGCCACCTCAGGAAAAGATATGAAGATTCCCACAACTCAATCCCCAAGACACAAATTAATAATATCACCGTTGAACCGAGGGAGAAAATGGCCAACCAACGCAGGGAACTCTGGGCTGCCACTGTCCTTAAAGCGAACGATAACCACAAGAAGACTCACCAAAAGAAGAGATCAGATACACCAAATCGACACCTTGAATGAGCCCATTCGTGATAAACAAGCAATCACCGAAGAGTTAGCGGAAACCTTTAGGGAGTATGTTGTCCCAGCCACAATGGACAAAGTTAACTCGGAATTGGACAACATGGGTAGAAGAGTGACGACTGTAGAAGACGTAGCCACCTTTTGACTAAACACACGGAAGTTTGGTCAATTACCAAAGGGCTGCCGAAGAGAAAAGCTCCAGGAAAGGATGGAATTCATAATATAGTGCTTTTTTTTTTCATTGCAGCACAAAAATATACCATAAGTAGCACATTTAGAACGTGGTCTAGACTGTATAGCCTTGGAAGAGCAATTTTCGCATCTGCCTCTCTGTTTTACGAATGTGACCCAATGAGAGCCACGGTTTCCTAATCGAATATCATTAGGAACACTATAATCATATTTCCTTCTTTTGGTGTCCGCGCTCGTGCCGCTATTAATGAACATATTCTTCAGGTTTGTTTGATTCATCGAACCCATTGCTATCAATCTTCTAAAATCTAATAAACTCATGGGCTCTTCTTGGAATTCCTTGTATAGTAGATAGGTATTAACAAAGGCGATATCAATAAATCCGAGAAAAGTCGATGCCACCATTTCTTGGACCTGCGGTTCACAGCGTAGCTTGAACCATCCTTTTGTTTTCGTTTTATTGTTGTTTTTTTCGTTACCGATTTAGTATCCTTTCACTTTTTTTTTTAATTAAATGTTGTGGGTGTCTAGTTGCAGTGACTCCGTAAGCTGTATCGCTTATCTGGCTATCATGCAACTCTCGAGGTGTAGTTTAGTGTGTGTAAGTTGTGTTTAAATGGCTTTGTGACAGCATCATATCGCCTTTTATGATGCCGCGCTGTTAATCACTTTGCTCCCAACAGCGAATGGCAAGTCGATCCGGGATTAAACTCTCTGAAAAAATGTCACCGTCCCTCCAGAGAATTGAACCCCGGCACCTATCGTCCTCCCACAAAGATAGTCAACCGCCTAACCACTGCGGCTATCGACCCGTTTTATTTACTTGAAGTAACTAATGTCGGTATTCGAAATTTTATAGTCGTAATCACCACGTCTCATTTATTTAACATCTGCAAGATATTTAGGAGAATGCTTTCTGTTTGAACGAATTGTTCCACAAGCTAAGGCATTTTCAAGTTTTAATTTTTCTAATAGAGGAATGGTGGTAAAGAAGTTATCAAAATAAATAATACGACATTTCCCCATTCTTTCTCAGTAAGATTTAGAATTATTAATTCTTCTTCTTTGAGTTTCAAAGTTTTGCCATCCTGAATAGCATTGATTGATTGATTGATTGCTATCAAGACAGGGCAGTCTCTAATTATCCCTAACACTGCGGCCCACTGGGCCTATTGTGTTATTCCTGCCTTGATTCCATTTTACTCAAACAGGTTAGTTCCCTCGATCAGGTTTAGAAGCCTATTTGGTAAATCTTTCTCCACTGGTAGATCAAATGCGCTTTGCAAAGTAACCCTACGTTGACTTAGTGCCACGCATTCGAAGATGATATGAAAGGCTGTTTCCTCCTCCTCATTGCAGAGTCTGCGTAGGGGTTCATCTTTATAGATCCCCATCTTGTGCAGATGACCTCTTAGACAGCCGTGTCCTGTTAATAGACATGTCACTGCCCTAAGCTGAGTCCTGTTTAATGCAAGTAAGTCAGCAGTTAGTCGTTGTGACGGTCGCTCCATCATCCGTTTGCTGTGTCTTTGTCCAGCTACATGGTTCCAATTTAGTTGGTGTTGTTTTATAATCCACTCATTAATTGCACCACGTACTGCACTCTTTGTGATACCTAGACCTGGCTCCGGCCCGGTGAATTTAATTTGGGAACCTTCCCTCGCTAGCTGGTCTGCGGTTTCATAGCCTGCTATACCCCTGTGTCCCGGCACCCACACCAAGGTGACCTTGTTGTCTCTGGCCAGGACAGTTAGGTTTTGCAGACACTCCCATACTAGTTTGGAGGCTATGTAATAAGATGCTAGAGCCTTTAAGGCTGCTTGACTGTCAGAGAGAATACAGATCGCCTGCCCTCGCGGTTGGCGGCGTAGACTCTCCAACGCACAGGTTTGTATAGCATATATTTCTGTTTGAAATACCGTTGTGTATCGCCCAAGTGGTTCACATACCTTGTAACGCTGGTTTTCCTCGTATACACCAACGCCAGAATTAGTGCCCGCCCTTGACCCATCTGTATACCAGTTTTGGGCGTGCGGTTTTCTCCCTCACCATTTTTCCATTCATCCCAATTCAAGAAAATCTTGAAGGGTTTGTCATAGGAAATCCTGGTGATTGATATGTCGCTCCCCATATCAAAGATTGGGTTTTGTACTATTGCTTCTATTCTGGTGTGCCCCAACCCATAGTGGGGTCTCCAGTTGCTAGTATTCCTTAGTCTGTATGTTCCCATTCTAGCCTCTCCCATGATAAAGATATCGAGGGGAGGCAAGTTTAGCATGGTTTCCATAGCAGCCGTCGGAATACTCTTGATAGCCCCAGTTATACATAGGCACGCTAATCTCTGAATTCTTGAGAGTTTAGTTATCACATGCTTCTGCTTAACTTTTGGCCACCAGACCAAGCAGCCATAAGTTATCATGGGTCTTACTACCATACTATACAACCAATACGTCATATGCGGTTTGAGTCCCCATGTTTTTCCAACTGTTCTACGGGTTGTTATTAACACCCTTTTACATTTGTCAGTCATTTTCTCCAAACGTGAATTCCAGTTTAGTTTAGAGTCCAAGATCACCCCCAGGAACTTGGCCTCCTGACTAATCTGTATAACCTTATTGTATAGAGTCGGTGCTCTTAGGCCTTCCAGTCTCCTTCTTTTGGTGAAGGGTACAAGTGCAATTTTCTCCGGGTTTACTCCAAGGTTCTCCCTCTTGCACCACCCTTCTACCATCTTTAATGCTCTTTGCATAAGTTCTGAGATTATGCTGGTACTCCCACCAATGGTGAGAATCACTATATCATCAGCATATCCCTGTGTATAGAAGCCTGCATTGTTTAGCAGAGCGAGCAGTTCGTCAATTACCATGTCCCACAGTAGAGGGACAGGACGCCTCCCTGTGGGCATCCCCTGGAAACTGACACCTACATCTTATCTCCCACCAATGCCGCTTCTACCTGCCTACCGTGGAGCATCCTGAATAGCATAAAGATTGGTTTGAAAGGTAATGTCTTTGATTGACAAACCTAATACATACATAATATAATCTGTAGGTGTTGTACAGGCAATAAAATGATCACCTTTGAGACTGGTAGGGTGGTTGTAATCAGGAAGTTGAGTTTGTTTTTCAATTTTTTTTTCCACTTCCTTTCAATAGACGCTTCTATCTCTATATTAACTTCTTCCTCGTGTTCTTCACGTACCGCTTCTAAATTATTGCATTCTTCCTCATTAGTCTCATTTGATGGTAAAATATTCCCTGAATGATTGCGTATATCATCTTCTTCACTATCGACATCCGTATCTTCTGAATTATCTAATGGTAGACTTGCATTTCCAAAACTTATTTTCTCCGCTTCGGCTAATAATTCCTCATCTCTAAGTGATTGCTTCCAAAAATTTCCGATAAAAGACTTGTTTTTACATTTGTAAATAAATATAAGGAAGATTACCTTGCTAGATGCTGAGGGTACTTCAGAGTACCAAAAGTTTGTTATAAAATAAAACTCCAATGTGTAATATTATTAACACCCTACGTAAAGTTTTGAAATAACATTAACATTTTCATATACTGGCCCACAAAAAGACATGGAAAACGATATTAACAACAGACATTATAGAAGGCTATAACAGGAAACAATACACTGCGGTGCTGGCCCTAGATACAAAGAAGGCGTTCGACAAGGTCTAGCACAACGCGTTGGTCTTCAAATTGATAGCAGCTAATATTCCAATTGTGCTAGTTAAGCTGATGAAGAGCTACCTACATGGAGAGATGTTTTCAGTCAAGGTGGTGCAGGCCTTGTCGACAGAAAAACCGGCGGAAGCAGGAGTCCCGCAGGGATCCTGTCTAGGACCAGTCCTGTATAACATCTTCCTTAACGTCCTACTCACACATCCTTGTCTACGCAGATGATATCTTGATATATTTCCATTCGCACCATCCTGAAATTTTCCTTCAAAAGTTTAATCATCATATAGCTTCCCTACAAAAATATCTGCAAAAATGGCTGATTACGTTGAATCCGGCGAAATCAGAACTGATGGTGGCCACCAAGAGGTCGCGAGACACGGACACTAAGGCGATAGTCAGGGCACAAGAAGTACCGTTACCAAAGAACAACTGTATAAAATATCTTGGCACAGTATTCGGCACAAGGTTCCCTCCCACTCCCCTGGAATTCAAACCAAATGTATTATCATTGGTCGTGACTACTAATTACACAATTCCTCTAAGACGTCTTGTCCTCGAAGAGATTCTGGATCAGAAGATGATTCTGGTTGGCGAATGTCTTCAGGTGTCTTTAGAACGAAAATCAGAACATTGAAGACTCTTATGAATTCACTTTTGAGGAACTGGTGGCTCAGAACCATCTTGCATGTTTAATAGGAAATCGGTCTAACACTTTTTGTAAATTGAGTAGAACTATTTCACATTTTCCAAAACCAGCTCGAATGTTTTCCTTAGGATTTTTTCGAACTTTTCGAGTTAGCTGTGCAAACGAAGAGGGGTGGAGAGAGTCTTCTTCCAAAAATTGTCACCACACAGACGAGTGGGAGGACAAATGGTGTCTTAAGACAAGTTTCGGTCCAGGAACTCGATGGAACGTTGGCTATTTTGTTTTGTTCATTACAGAATCACGTTTAGCAATATTTTTTTAACCCTAGTTCATCACCCAAACAAGATGTAGACGTCTAATGCTTCTGCAAGTTTTTAGAATCTAGATAACTCTTCACTATGTACATATATAATTTGAATCAGAATTAGACGCTTCATACCGGATGTTTTTCATTTTAAGCGGAAATTAACAAATTAGTCATCGACGTTTAAAGATCTCTTTTTCATTTCAGTGCAGTCTGGCCTATGTCAATGTAATACTGACTTAGGAATGGCATGTTTCATCACACTTTCACCCCTCTTATAGACAGACTTCTAGATACATTGATGTTTCTTAGGTTTGGAATGATCCTGGATCCTAACTCTTCGCCAGCATGTCACCGAAGTCATCAACAGCTTCGACGCCGCGAGGAGATGCCATCATCCATGTCTTTTTATGTTCAAGTTCTCGTACGGTCACATTTCTGAACAACTCTAAAACTAAACGTCAATAGTAAACGGGTTCATTCAACCGTTGCCTTCACTTCTGACGTTTCCAGTCGTGGACATCATAACCTCGTTCCTTTTTTTGCATTCCTCTTCACGCAATTGTTCTGTTAAATTTTTTCGCTGACACCTCTCGACTATAGCACTTTATTTAGCCAGCAGATGGGTTATCGGACACTTTACTACTCCGTGTAAACAAGAGAAAGTCGTCCGGGAGAGACCCGATCCTGGTACTAAAACGACGACAAGCGATGCGTACTTTAGTACCGGGGATTCTACGCTGCCGTTTCGGACAGATCTATTATTCATTTATAATACGAGCAACCCTCCTACGTAGTGTTGTTTACCCTTTTGACGCGTCCTACACCCATACTCCTATTACATCCATCCCTTTCGACAAACTGAGCGGCGACAGTGACAAATTTTTAATCTTACACGAATACCAAATTAATAAAGCATTAATTTTAAAGGCGAGGGCTTAAGGAGGGTGCGGTTTTTGACGGTGTTTTAAGAGGAGATGGGGGAGGATGTGAACGACCACCACGTTATTTTTGACCGTTGCGATGGCCGATTCTTAAAAAACCCAAATCCACCCTCGTCGACGGTCGTTTTTGGGGCGAATCAAAGTCCCGTTGAGCGGGGTGTTAGTGAACGGTTTGCGGGATAAAGATGGATAATATTTAGAACCGCGTGCTATTAATCTTTTTTAAGCTCTTTAGAATTTATGGCCGCCGGGGTAGTGGTAGAGATTGTAATGCATGAATTGAAATCCGACGAATTAAATAAAGCATTGTGTGCAGGATCGAATTCGAGGACATATCTAGCCTATGATTGTCTCTTATCATATTCGTACAGGATGTTTTATTACTCTTTTACTATTGCTTTTACCTCATCACAATCATCGATATTTCGCCAAAACGTGTCGCTTCCTTGATGATAACATCTGAAGAGAAAAAAGAAGAAGAATGGAGTATGAAACCTTTTTTCAGCATACACAACCGATCGACTTAAATTTCAACGGAGGTATACGCATTTATAGACACCAGGATTGCATGTATTTACGCCGAAGCGTACAGAGTCGCATAAGGGAACGGTATAGGAGGTGAAAGTTAGGAATTCTGATAGGGATGCGACCCCAAAGCCTATATACGACCGCTATATCCTAGACGTAGAAGCCAAGTTTCGCATACGCGTAAGAGAAGTGAAGAAAAGACGAGAACCGTTCGTATGCGGCTTTCGTTTTATTATATTGCTGCATACTGGGCATAAAGAAAGGAAAGAGCGCACACACGCAGAAGCGGCCTTTTCATTCCGGCCAAATAAAAATAAGATCACGCGAATTTATGTCGGGAGCGATCGAAAAATACTAAATTTATTTTAATGTTGTTATTTGGCGGGATATTGTGAGGAATACGGGTAAGATTGCCGTGCATGAATTCGGGGATGATCGGTCGGTGATACAGTATCGGTTTTTAGGGGACGATTTTCCGAGAAAATGGGAAAAAATTGAGGTATATAGTTTTGAGGAAGTTTTCATTCGAGTTCTGTTGAAATTTATTAAGTTAAGCAGTCGCTAGAATTGATCGCTATGCTGTCATCCGGAAATAGAATGAAACAAAGGTCACAGATAGGAAAGTCGTTAATGTAAATTAGAAATAAACAGGAACCGAGGATAGAACCCTGCGGTACGCCATACTTCATGCCAGATCTACATTCGCCAGTTCTAACACAACTGGTCATGAACATACTGGTCATTATTCATACTGGTCGTTATTCATACTGGTCATTATTGATACTAGTCATTATTGATACTGGTCATTATTTATACTGGTCATTATTCATACTGAGCATTATTCATACTGGTCACTATTCATACTGGTCATTATTCATACTGGTCCTTATACATACTGGTCATTATTCATACTGGTCATTATTCATACTGGTCATTATTCATACTGGTCATTATTCATACTGGTCCTTATACATACTGGTCATTATTCATACTGATCTTTATTCATACTGGTCCTTATGCATACTGGTCGTTATTCGTACTGGACATTATCTGTACTGGTCATTATTCATACTAGTCATTATCCATACTGGTCATTATTCATATTGGTCTTTATATATACTGGTCTTTATTCATACTGGTCATTATACATACTGATCCTTATATATACTGGTCATTATACATATTGGCCATTATTCATACAGGTTATTATTTATACTGATCATTATTTATATAGGTACACAATTTTATGTTCGACAGCCTTATTTTAATAAATGATTAAAACGATTACTATCTGACAGATCGTAAGGTAATGATTATGTGAGTATGTTGACAGTATTTTGTTACTTGTACAAACGCCAAATGACTTATTAAAAGAGTCAGGGTTTCAATCTAATGTTGCTCTTCATAATAGATTGAATGATTCACAAAAGGAGTCATTATCTTTTAATTCCTGATTTATTTCCACTTAGAGGTCAATAAAACAATAAATAATTAAATACCAATTTATTCCATAACATGTAATAATATGTTTTCGTTAAATAACTTCTTCAGTGGAAGAAATTGACATTTAATATGTGTCAATAAATTGGTATTTAATTATTTATTGTTTTATTGACCTCTAAGTGGAAATAAATCAGGAATTAAAAGATAAGTACATAAAGGTCAGAAAATACATATATTAAAAGGAGTCATAAATGCAATTCGAAAAATATTTGTGATATAGAACAACGCAAGTTGGTTAACGCTATAGAAGATTGAATTCCTTAATTCTAATACCATGCTTTCAAAAACTTTCCTGATTAGAGATGGCCATGATTTTTTCTCTATGATTGGTAACAGTGCTACAATGCGTCACTTTGACAGTTCGTAGTTGACAGTTTGTATGTCACCGCGATGTATAAACCTTACTTTACTTTAGGGAAAATGTTTATTATACAAGTTAAATTAAAAAGTTATAATACTACTAAAGATGATGCTGAAAGTGTTGTCCATTATTTTGAAGACAGAGATGCACTCTACGCTTCATGCTCTCAAAACCATTTACAAGGTGTTGTGGTGTTATATGAGCACAGCAATCCGTAATAGCATTGCGAAGTTCTGCGATTGTATGATGTCTGGCGTTGAAAATGGTATTCTTCAAATATGAAAAGATAAAGTAATCTAAAATTGTCAAATCGGGTTATCTTGCTGGAAAATTAATAATTCTGTCATCGAAAAATTGTGCCAAGAAAGCAATTTTGTATCGAGATCTGTGTGCCGGTGCATTGTCTTGTTGAAAAAATCCTTTTGTCAGCTCGTCATCATATAGTTCATTAATAAAAGGCTGTAATAATTGGTTTTGGTATACTTCAGTAGTTACGGTTTCATTAAAAAATATAGGCCCGATAATCCGTCTCCTTGAAACCGCTAGCCAGACACCTATTTTTTCTGGATGTAGTGGAGTTTCTACGAATTCATGACAATGTTCTGCAGACCACATTCTCATATTTTGTTTATTTAAATAACCAGAAAGATGGAACCAAGTCTCATCAGTAAAAAAGCATTTGTCGAAAACGTTATCATTATCTACGTTATCCAAGAACTACTGACTGCGTTCTTGTATCAAAATTTACCTGGGTAAGTTCATGAACTGCTTGAATCTTATATGGATACAGTTTTAAATCCTTTTTTAAAATGGTGTGGCATGTTCCAACTGACAACTGAACTTGTTGCGAAAGTTTTGGAATAGACTTTTTAGGTGAGTTGTCCATTCTTTGTCGAATATCCTCTATGCAAGCTGCCGTTCGCTTTTTAGGTGCTCCGCCACCAGGTTCACGAGTTACTGCACCTGTTTCCTGAAATTTATCTATGCAAGCATGAACATGACTTAGCAGCTGTGCGTACGTAATCGTCAGATTAGGAAACCGTTGTCGGAAATCCTGCAAACACTGATTAATGGAATAAATCCATTCTCCATTATCTAAGTTTCGACCAGTTAATAACTTTCAATTATAAACTTTTTGTGGTGTAACTCTAACATTTTAATAAAAGAATAAACAATCAAATGGAAATTTTCTTAATTTTAATTTGTCACTGACAGTTGTCAAAATTTGTGTATAGTAAAAACTGCAGTGTTCTCAATCTTAGAAAGAAAAATAATAAAAAAAACAGCCTACTCTAATCAGGAAAGTTTTTGAAAGCACGGTATTTTGATTTATGCCATGTCTGCGTACGTATTATATGCCTTTATATAATAAACTACGGTTACACTCAGCAGGTAGTAAGCTAGCCCTGCGGCTCTTTGGAATAAAGTATTGAGTGCGACGTATTTCTCTATCTAGTCGTGTCCGGATACCTTCGAAGGTTACTGTACGTAGCGCTGTGATTCCTCAGAATTTATGCTTGTTTGGTGCATTTAAGTTTTGTAAGCTATTAAAGAGGGTTCAACACTTTCACGTTCTGCGTAAAACGTAAATAGTTCAGAGATTATTGTGTATGAGAATCAAATAAATATTTGTTCATTTAAATTTATTTATTATTAATTTCTTTAGATTATCAAAATTAAGTTATCAGCAAACTACTACCACATCGTCTAATGCAGCAAAGATAACTCGATTAAAAAGCAATATTTTAGAAAAAATGGAAAAACGTCTTTGCATTTTAATTGATGATGAAATCGAACGCAACATGCCGCAAAGTCAAAAAATAATCATGCAAAAGGCCAAGAGAAGATACGAGTGGAAATTGTACAGCTAGCCGAGGTTCGTTCGATAATTTAAAAAAACAAGCAACCTCCACAACATTCGAATCACCGGAGAAGCAGCGAGTGCAGATTTTGCTGCCGCTTCCATTTTTCCTGCAACGTTGAATAATGATAATTGAAAGAAGAAATTATCCACCAGAATTGGTTTTAACGTGGATGAAACGGGAGTTTAGAGGAAGAGAATGCCAAAGCGCACATTTATATCGCCAATGGCGATTTAAAACTAAAACCTCTACTTGTGTATCATGTCAAAACCCCCAAGTGCCATGAAAGGAGTTCTAAAATCGAGTCTACCCATCATTTGGGAATTCAATAAAGAGACATTTACCACACATTTTTGTCCATCTATAAAACGTTAATGTGAACTAAACTGTTTTGAACCAAAAGCTCTATTACTGCTGGATAAGGCACCAAGTCATCCCATCAACCTTTCGGACTTGAACATTTGCATTCCGGTGGAAATAGTTTTCCTATCACCCAACACTACGTCGTTAATTCAGCCTATGGATCAGGGAGTTATTGCAAATTTTAAGGCACTTCTTTGTCCTACATTTCAACAACTTATTGATAAAACAGAGGGAGGAGATAAAGAAACAATTTTGCAATTTTGGAAAAAATATAACATCTTGGATGCCATAGGCAATATCGACGTCGGTCGCTTGGCAAGAATTAACTAAGAAGTGCATGAATGGGATGCGGAAGAAAATATGACCAGAGGTATCCCAGGATTATCAACGACAAGAGCCTATCGTTAGTCACATGGTCAATCTAGTCGAAACAGCAGGACTAGGAGATGTAGATGAGGAGAATATTGAGGAGCTACTGCATGTTTCTGGTGAAGGCTTTACTAACGACGACCTTCAGGAATTCGCAGAACAAGGAATTGAAAAAGGCGAAAACAGTGGTTCTGAAGAGGATGAACCAAAAGAAATTATTACTGAATTTTTTTTTTTTTTTAAGTTTGGAAAGAATAACCGAAATAGTAGATCAAATTGTAGCGAATGGCCCAAATTTTGACAGGAGTGCAAAAGCAAGAAGAGGAGTTTTGGATGCGATCGCCTGCTACGACATTTCATCTGTCCCTGAACTACCACCTACATAGACTTGGAAAAGCTGAAGATCAAATCTGCCGTCTATGTCAAGAAGATCTAGAGACGGCAGAACATATTTTATGTAAATGAGTTGCTGCCAGTCATACTCGACACCAATACTTCAATAGGCCGTTTCTAACGCCTACTGACATCCAGAACAAACATCCCAGATTAATTCTAAGGTTCAACTAGTCTAACAAGCAGATAGGCAACTCTAATCTATCCACACATAATCTATCGAACGAATGACTCCAAGACATGTTGTCTCTATGTATGGACGCAATTTCTTTCTAGTTCGAACTACCACACATTAGGAGAAAAGTTGTTCTACAACTTTTTATCTATAACATTTTGTCCTATCTCTAACAGTAACCGAGGTATCTGCTGTGACAGTTCAAATCAAACACACTGTACTTTTTATCTGAGTCTTTCACAAAATAAATTTTCTAGGCTTACAATAATATTTGGTGGAAATCAATAATGATCGGCAGATGTTGAGCTACTCTGTAGACTTCTGTATATTTAACACGTTCTTAATCGGTTTGAATGAGTCCCAGAGTATTAAAAATTCCATACATAATCTGTAACCACAATCTAAAGCATATACCGCATGGAATACTAAAAATAACCCGATCGGTGACCCTTCTTCAAATATTGAACTCCTAATTACGTTTCACGCAACTTCAACCGTAATGAACTAAGCGCTCCCCGAACGTGTTAGTAAACAGAACCAGGTGAAGTAATGTGAAATATTAAAATATAAAAAAACACCAACGCCCCCGGTATTTGTGTAGCGGTATTATAACAGAGAAAGAACAACCGTCCGAATTTAGTTAAAAATACATATTTTCCATCATATATATATATATATATGTACATACCTACCGCTTCCATCATTTTGTCGCAAACAGGGAGAGGTAAGCAAAAAAGTATAAAAAAAAAACGGGGCAAGATAAAAAATGCATGATCATCACGAAGTGAAAAATGTCCCAGCGTAATTTCGACTGTGACAATTAAGAGGGATGACGATTCCTCTTGTCCCTTACTCCCAACAACCGCCACCACTGCATCATCGGGTTCCGTTAATATATCGACCCTTCAAACCTTTCCGGCATCGCTGTAATTCTGTAATGAAACGACCTTGGTGAGGTTCGCTAACGGTTTCGGGTGGGAAACTGTGTCGGTTGTCCGTGTGTTTGGTGCCTATCTCTTACGCTTTAGGTATCTTTTTTTTTAGCTTCGCCGCCATAAAGGTGTACCTATAATATAGGTGTACGGTGGGTAATTCAAGTTACCGAATTATAAACTAGGTTAGGGTGAAACGAGAGAGGGGTGGTGAATGGAATTTTAGAATTTGTCAAAAATGGATTTAAAGATGAACCACCCAGTTTCCCAGATTAATCACGCAATTCAACCTGTTTGATGCAGCTACTGTTACTCTTCAAGTATCCTGACAAGCATCAAAACAGTAGGCTGATACTGGAAATGTACGTAGCCCCATCCTGGAAGAAACGGAAGTTTTTTATACCAAGTTCTTCCAACTATGTTTGTATGCATCTTCAAGAAAGATCAAACTGCACGTTCTCTTGAATAAGACGAGTTTTCTGTTGCCCAAAGACGATCATTTTGCTTGGTATCACCACCAGAAAGGCAAAAAATTAGCTTCATCGCTTATTATCAAATTTGTGTCAAAAATTGGACTTCACTTCCATTATGTTTGTAAGGAATTGTGTGTGCATTGGAAACATCTTCTTCTGGAAGGTTCCGATTCTGCCTGGATATCAGCCAGAATAAGATCAATACTTTTATTTGAACGACCAGAATGAGGTCTTCCAGCTTGTACAATGTTCCCTTTCCTTGCAGAAGTAGGCGTAACGACAGAAGATATCAAAACACTTACAATACCCTTTTTGTAGAGCATGAAATTTTCTACAAGAAAGTCTAGGAGATCACTATTCTAAGATTTCATAATATTTTCATTAACTAATGAAGGTGTAACTTTAATGAGAATTTTAAAGGGGCATTAAGTTATTAGGATTTTATAATCGTTTAACATGCTCACCTTAACAAACGATCCTTTAAGTTAACATTTGTAATAATTAGGACAAATGTTAGTTAAGAAGAAAAAAAATTAGTGAAAAGTGACCTATAAAATAGAAACACCGTTAGTATTTATACTGACTTCCAGAAAAATTGCAACACCTAGAAGTTGAATGATTTTATTGAAATTGTCAGGAAACGTTTATTTTCATTAAACAAATTGATGATTAAAATTTGAATAAAATCTAGCCAGTAGTTTTTTTTGCATGTTGTTTCCATAGCACATAGTAACTATAAATTTGAAGTATTAGACCATTTAGTAACTGTCATGTTTGCAAATTGTTGTTATTGAACGATTGTTTGGGCTGTTTCCATCGTCTATTGGATGATAATGATCCGACGTTTCGGTGAACTCTCTATCACCGTCTTCAGGGTAGCTCTGAAAAGAGCTGTTCGTCTCTAGTTTACACATTGATAAGTTCGCTAGAATCGAGACAAGTAACACAGAAGAAACAAACGCTTGTACCGAAGTATACTAGTGGATATATTCTCTCCGACTGAGTTTCGATGTACAGTTGTATTTCCGCACTATGTGTCCCCCTATATAAGTGAGAATGTCAAAACTCACCTTTCGTGCATGTGTGGGGATTTCATGACATTTGACCGGTTGTGCGATAGTGCAGTCGGTCATTGTGGAACCGGAATGTTCCCTGAGATTCCGATAGGCCTTACGCGGTTCGACGCAGTTTCCGTACAGAGGTTCTACGCAGTTTCGGAAGTTAGTTTGTCTTTATGTGCCCGTTTGTCTGCGATTGTTTAAGTTATCTTTGAGTATCGGTAGCCAGACGCTATTAATCTCAAGGCTTGGTGTACTGATGGCATCAGGTGTTGTGGCCATATATGCTGTTTCTTTGAGTTTTCTTTTTGTTTGATTGTCCTCCTTTTCTAGGACTATTGCATTTTGCCATGCGATCTTATGTCCTTCTTCCCAGGCATGTTGGGCTAGGCGAGATTTTTCGGTTTCTCCTAAGCGGGCCAATTTTTGGTGTTCTTTGATCCTGATATGTAGGGGTCTGCCTGTTTCTCCAATGTATTTTCTTCCACATTCACATGGTATATCGTATATACAGTCTTTAGTTCTTTGGTTTTCGTTGTCAGGTTTAGTTTTTGTTAATGCAGACCTGATGGTGTTGGTTGTCTTTATTGCCGTTCTAATTCCGTACTTGTTGCCTATTGTTCTGAGTTTTTCTGATAGGCCTTTGACGTACGGTATTACTGTAGTGCCCACGTGGGGTCGTTGTTCTGGTGTGGTTTTTTCTCTTTTAGCCTTTGACAACGTTCTTTCTGTATATCCGTTTTCTTTAAGTGTGTTTGTTACATTTTCAAGTTCTTTTTTTCTATCACTCACTTGAGCAGGTATTGTACGTTCTGTCGTATAGGCATTTTGCTACACATACCTTGACGTTGTGTGGATGATTGGAATCATGGTGAAGATATTGTCCTGTGTGAGTAGGTTTCTTATATACTGTTGTTGAGATCGTACCATTTGTATGTTTTTTTATTAGGACATCAAGGAAGGGGATCTGGTTTTTGTTCTCGATCTCCATAGTGAATTTAATCGATTCTTCTATGTTGTTTATATGATTAAGAAACCCTAGTACTTCATCTTCACTGTGTGGCCATATGACGAAGGTGTCGTCTACATAGCGCAGCCACATTTTGGGTTTGTAGGGGTATGTACTTATTGCCTTTTTCTCAAACTCTTCCATATATATGTTGCCAAGTACGGGTGATAGAGGGGAACCCATTGCCATACCGAATTCTTGTTGGTAGAATTTGTTTTCCACCTGAAATAGGTTGTTTGCACACAGATGGATAGCAGTTCTATGATTGCGTTGACACTTAATGATGTTCTCTCTGTTAATGTGGGGTCATTGGATAGCCTGTCTTGGATTATCGCTAGGGTAGGTTGTGTAGGGACATTCGTGAACAGACTTGTTACATCAAAGCTTACTAATTTGTCCTGTTGTTCTAGTTTTAAGTTTTTTATTTTTTCTATGAAGTCCTGTGTATTGATGACTGCCGATGTAGTATTACCAGATAAGGGTGTGATTATATCTAGCAGGAACTTGGCAAGAGGGTAGCATGGGGAATTTCTGGAACTGATTATTGGTCGTAGAGGGATGTCCGGTTTGTGGATCTTAGGTAAACCGTATAGATGTGGTGGCTTGCTGTAATGTGGTGTGAGCCTGTGTCTTAAGGTTTGGTTAGGGAAGGCTGCTTTATATTTGTACAACGTACGATATATTTTGGATTCCACCGATGGTGTAGGGTCTTTGGGTATTTCTTTGTATCTTCCAGCCTGTAATACATCTTGTATTTTGTTGTTGTACATTTCCACATCCATTATTACTGTTGCATTCCCTTTGTCTGCCGGAAGGATCTTCAGTGATTTGTCCTTCTTCAGTTTAATGAGACTGAGATGTTCCGCCTTTGTGATGTTGTGCTGTACGTTTCTCTTTGTGGCTTTTTCTATAGCTGTTCTTGTTTTCCAGCGGTATTCCTGTGCTACTTCAGGTGGTTCTATTTTTTGTGCGGCAAGTTCTATAGCAAGTGTTATATCTAACGTTGGGACTTTTGATTGTGTTACCGCGAACTTTAAACCTTTGTTTAATAGTTTTACCGTACTTTCATCAAGTTGTTTACTGGAGAGGTTGATAACGGTTTTTTCCGGATTTATAATGCTTTTTCCTGACTCTTTTGTTTTTTTAGTGACATTAGTTTTCGTTGATGTTTTTCTTTAAGTTGTTTGTTGGTTCTTTGGTAACTTTTTAATACTGCCTTTTTTATCCCTTCATAGTCTGCAATGTTTGTAATGTCTTTGATTTTCTGTTCTATGGTCTCGCATTGTTGTTTAAGTTTGATTTTTGCGAGTCTATGATAGTTAATCCTTTCCCTTACTAATGCTTCGCTGGCTCTCCTTGCGATTTTTTGTGCCCTAATGCTTTTTACTGGAGGTTTTATTATTAAGCCTTTCGGGATGATGTTACTGTTTTTTGCTTTGTGTAGGAAGGTTAGATGGTTTCCTTCTTTGGCTAGTTTGATCATGGTTTTTTCGTATTGTTGTTGTTCAAATTGTTGTTGTTACGTCACAATTTCATTCTGCACTTGATAACAATGCCGAGAGTACGTCAACATCAACATTTTGTCCAATTAAGTGATTTTGAACGTGGCCGTATTATTGGTATGAGAGTGGCCGGACTTTCGCTAAGAGAAATTGCTCGTCGTGTAAACCGAAATGTTTCAACGGTATTGAGGTGTTGGTCCAAATGGTCCGAGGAAGGGGTTCAACATCGTCGCCGTGGATCTGGACGTCCTCGAAGGACTACAGATCGCGAAGAACGTCGCTTAAGACTTTTTGGCCACAAGAGATAGATTTTCAACAACTCGATCAATTGCAAATGATTGGATGAGAGGTACAGGACTCAGAATGTCAATGTCAACTGTTTATCGCCGGATAAGATCTTATGGATTGCGTTCATATCGTCCATTTTTATGTCTTCTTCTTACACCACTTCACCGTCTACGCAGACTAGAGTGGAGCAACTTAAGGGTTAATTGGGCGCAGGAATGGCATCAAATTGTGTTTAGTGACGAGTCCCGATTTTGCTTGTGGGCCCACGATGGTCGTAGGAGAGTCAGACGGATGCGTGGAGAACGTAAAAATCCAACATTTTTTTTGGAACGCAACACAGCCCTCACTCAAGAAGTTATGATATGGGGTGCAATATGTTATGGTAGCAGATCACCCTTGGTCTTTATTGACGGCAACCTTAACGCACCTGGTTACATTGCTAATGTGCTACAACCAGTTGGCCTTCCATATCTTCAGAGGCTGCAAAATCCCATTTTCCAGCAGGATAATGCGCGCCCTCATACGGCAAGGGCTACAACACGGTTTTGGAAGAATCTAACATTGTCGTCCTCCCATGGTCTGCTCGGTCGCCTGATTTGTCGCCCATTGAACATGTATGGGATATGATTGGTAGGCGAATAGGTAATTTACCGCACCCTCCAGATAATTTACACGATCTTCAACAACGGATTCAAGAAGCTTGGGACGATATACCACAAGCAGCTATAGATCACTTGATTAATAGCATGCCAAGGCGTCTAGATGAGTGCATTACAAATCGTGGCGGAGCAACTCATTATTGAAAAAACTTTTAAAGCTTTTATTCTTTTGTTTTTAAAACTTAATCATAACTTTGTTTCATAGAAATAGACGTTTTCTGAAAATTTCAATAAAATCGTTAAACAGCTTCTAGGTGTTGCAATTTTTCTGGAAGTCAGTATATATGTGATTCTATCAAACGAAATGGAAGGTTAAAAAAAACGTAATCGTGGGACAAATTTCTCTAAACAAGAGGAACTGTCCTTGGTATTAGAAGTGGAGAAATACAAAGATATCATAGAATGGAAGACTACCGATAAGATTAGTACTACACAGTAGTACCCATAATTAGTACCCATATATACTTATGGCCAATTATACACGGAAAGGAAGAAGTTAGATGTAATATTATTTTTAGAATGAGGCATGGAATAATATTCATTTTGCATGCAATGCAAAAAATAATATAGCTCGTACTGTGGACCAACTAAAAGTAAATTACGACAACCTAAAGAAAAGTGGTTGCTGACAGAAAAAGCTAACCGTTGTTGGTCATGAAAGTTTGTTGGACTCAGATGCCCCAAGCCAAAGAATTACATTGGTAACACAATTTTCTGGCTTTACTTTTAGAGTGAATTTTAGGAAAAGAATTGTAGAGACACAAACACCAAGAACTGATGTTGTTATAGAGAATATAGAGGTATTACCTTCTAACAGAACTGTACTTTCTTTTGTTCATTGGATGTTTATTTTGACTACGTAATAGATGAGGTGCCACAAAGTAGCCTTAATAATGAACCCCAGCAACCGCAGGAAATAATGGAGAGGAAGCTGCGAGAGGAAGAGGAACATGCAAAAAAAATGAAAGTATTAGACCTAGAAATTAAAATAAAAGAAAAAATGTTAAACCTTCAATAAAGAATTTATTGCAGTTTTGCTGCTTAGATATTTATGAATGAGAGCTTAGAACCTACCCAAAATGCTCAGTTATTAGCATCTGTCTAGAAATGTGCGCTTCATCGTTGCTTTAATTGATATCCACTGTCCCCAACTAATAGGAAATCGGAAAATTCACCCTATTCAAACTTCTTTTTTAGGAAATTGTTATTAAAAACGGTTTGATCGTGGCTTGAACCAGCTTGTCACAATGTCTATAATTCTTAGATCACTATCTGATACGGTTTGTGCATTAAACGCAAAAAAATGTTTTCTACTTCTGTAAATCTTGGCATCCTGTCCACCAGGCGATTCAATTTTTATTAAAGTACAATCAATTGCTCCTATAGCACGTGGAAACCTAGCAATTGCATAGAATTTTTCTACGCTTCTCTGCATTTCTTCTCTACTATTGTACAAGTTTATGTATTGTGGCCATAATGATGCAATTGCAGTGGACACTCTCCGGATTATTCTACAACCAGATGACGTTAAGACAGAAGAAGTTGCACATTTGGTTCTATACTACCTCCTCTACAATAAATACAAACACTTGGAGAGTGGCAAAATTTGTATGGGAAATAATAGTGTTATGGTGTACAGGGTGACAAAGTTTGTATAGAACAAATATGTTTATGAACAAATTTTCCTTAAACTTAATATTAATGCTTTCAGGCAAGATTAATGAAATAGGTGTTTCGGCGAGCAATTACACAGATATCTTGCAGTACCAACCTTGTGCGAACATGCGATGGCTTTAGCCAGAAGCACGTTAGAAGGGGCTGCCCGGTCGGAGAACCCGTCAGTTCGAAATCTAGGAGAACTAGACCTGGAAAGACCACCACCTCGTATCGCCATAACAAACGAATCCTGGTGGTGGACGTTTGACAGTCACCATGATCGAGCCCCGCACTTAAATTACTTAAAATTCCTGATCCAAAATTTAGTGGCCAAACAATAGTCACTTAGGAGAAGATTAAGAAGCTCAAGGATGTCTAAGTCCTTGAAGACCTTAGACGTTTTTGTTTTAATTCAACCACTGAGTGGGTCAAAAGACGTCTCAAACAGTGGCAAAATCTTTATTGGAAAGTAGAATTTTTACGATATATGGGGTGGCACAATTTGACAAGACAACTCTAAAAATATTGTTCAATAAGGTAACAGCTGCTTTCAAAAATGGAAAACAGAAGATTACGAAGCACTTTTTTGATGACATTGATTGCTGAATGCTGATGTAGATGACATATCAGAAAGAATTTCAAACTAAACAGAGGTTGCAGAGCTCGTATAATCAGACTACACGATTACTGCTGATCAAATTTAATGCTTCCTATTTTTGGCTCTTCCGGTTACACCTGTAACAGCTGAAAGAAGCTTTCCTTAGCACAAACTGATTACACATTATCTTGGAGCTTCTATGAGACAAGAACGGTTGTCGGACTTATCAATCACATCCTTCAAATGAACATCGTCTTCTTCGATACATTGCTGCAATTTGTTCCTAAAATTGACCACAACGCCCATAACTATAATGTAGAGCCAAATCGTCCGTCCTGTTGGAACCATACTCCATCTTGGTCCATTCTTTGAAGTTTCCCAAACACAAACGTTTCCAACATCTTAACGTACCGAAGTGAATTGATTGTAACGGTGTGGCCGTTTTCTTCAAGAAAGTATGGTCCGATCACACCAAAGCTGCACATTCCACACCACACCGTTCGCTTTTCGTCATGTAGTAGTGATTGCTTCTGGCTAGTATCTTCAGGTCATTGTCCCAGAATGCACAGAATTGCCAGAAGCAATCACTACTACCCATGGATAGTGAGAGAATCGCTTGAAATAATGAAGAACCCGAACAACTTCAACCGAGAAGACGGATACAGATTGAGTAAAGTATGGAAGTTGGCGTTGGAGAGCCCAGAGCAGCAAGAACAATCGAAGACGCATCCGAGACCATCTAACACGAATCGAGGTGAAGCATCGGATACGGATCAGAGGACGATAACGGACACGGTTCAGCGGACTGGAACGGATACGCATCACTGGAGCAGAACAGGAACAGGAAGGTATATTATATAACGAGGAGCAGAAGACATCAACATCAGTCTTTGGAGAACTTCTGAAGAAGCTGACAGTATGATCAGCAAAACGTCAAGTTTGTTACAACGACCACCAGTGGCCGTGAAAGCCTACAAGATCCGTTTAGACCGTCGTATTATAAAAATTTGAAATCTTGAAACTTAATGATGCGTTAATTAAAATCAGAATATCAAACGTTAATAGAGGCGACTAGGGCAACGTTTAAATTTTAATAAAAAAATTCATTGTTTGTCTCAGGGCGCTACAACCAGGAAATTGCCAGGAGGCATACGATTTGATTAAAACTTTCCTAAATTTGCATTTGCCCCTATATCACCGTGCAATATCCTCCCATTAATTCCTAACTGCTGACTTATTTATGTTTACAAAGAAAAGAAGCGAAACAAAATATCTAAATTTATTCCGAGCCGAATAAAATTTCCATATTATATAATACGTATATACCGAAAAGAAAAAAAAATTATAAATAAAAGAAGAACGGTGGATACCCGATATGCCCCTTAATACATCACGAAGGGGCACCTTTCGATTTTTTCTTCTCCTTCGCATCGCCCGTTCCCCACCGTAAATGTCATTAAGTTAATGTAGCTACTCTACACAGCGTTTTTTCTTTCATCGCGTATATTGCGTAATAATTATCCAACTCTGAGAGGGAGCTCCGGTTCTGTTCTGACGGAAATACGACGCGTTGTGCTTTAATTGCGCGCCCGGGCTCCACCCCCGCCGCCCCCTCAGACACTCGGTGTATAACCAAGGTCGTTTCGTAGGACGTGTTTTGAAACATAATAATAATTATTTCTGGAATGCCGAACAGGTATATTATGTAGAGGAGGCCGGGGTACCTGGGCCATCGACATTTTCCGCGTGCGTTGCGATTAACGGTTCGTACCGTTAGGTGGCGCGTCAGTAACGTATTAAGTTGATATAATTTGAGTGTTGTGTACTTCAACGTATTATGAGGTACAAAATATCCTTGTTTTATCAATATCAATAATGAGCTATGTGGAATCGGACCGTCGCATCTCCGTCAATCCGTTTTCATTGCTTGAAACATGCTCAATCTGAGGAGATCTTGATTCTTGTGGTGATTTCAACATTGCCATTAGTTCTAGGGCGAAGTTTAGATCAAAAACATCTAAATCATGTCGTCCATGGTTTGATGCTGGTAGTATGTTCGTGCGTGGTGTTCTTGGATGTGTTTTAAATATTGTGTGCGCCATTTAGCCTAGTCGATTCATATAATAGAGACACACAAACTGGGAAATTCATAGAGGCACACAGACTAGCTGGTGAGCTGAATGATCAGGAGCGTCTTTGTTCTAGATTAATGGTGATTCCATTGAAACAGATCAAGATATCTAGCGCGACTAACAATCAACGAATTGTCCGAGCTAGATAGACATCTACTGCACCAACCCGTGTTGTGTAGTACCCTGCGGTGTGTTACTTCTGCCATGTCCACTAGAGGTCATGGAGTTTGAATTAGTACATTGTCAAGACCAGCACTGTCCAATCTCCACAAACCCTTCCCACCATAATAAACCGACTACATCGCAGTGTATTAAATTCCTGATCTTGTACTCAAGTCAAAGCACGTTCCCACTTGTCGGGTGTCGGATCCGGTTTTTCTGTTCACACTAGTTGGATGTCAGAACCGATCGAAGCTGGAAATAATACTATTATAGGCGAAAACAAAAAGAGAGGACCAGGAAAAGAAAATTTTGGATGCACTCAATTTTGAAGGAGAGGTTTACTTTGGGAAACTTTTAAGATCCTAATCACAGAATTGACAACTGACGAATATAAGTTTTATAACTGGTTTAGAATGTCTATAAGCTACTGGAACGAGTTTCAGCAAGCATAAATTATCAGGATACAAAATTTAGAGACTCCATTTGTCCTGTAGAAAAGTTGTCAACATTTCTAAGAAAACAAAATTTTTAATTTTGCTTATTAAGGGCTGAACTTTCAATCCTCGGATAAGTTTTCACTGCCTAGTCACAAACATTTAATATTTGTATGCATTAACATTTTACGGTTTGAAAAATGAACCGAATCCTGAGTAGGAGTTGAGTGTTGTGACCAAGAAGGCAAAACTGGTGATGGAGATTTGATATTTTGGCGTGTCAAATATCCAGATCGTTGTATGTAATCTTGTTCATCAACTTTAAAAGACATTACGGCTGGCAGAACACCTTTAAAATAAGATAGCATTGAATGATCAGCTGGAACTGCTAATCTGTTGTCCGAGAATTGACCCATTTTTGTGTCTAGGTCAATGATCTTTTGCTTTTTAGAAGAGCTTGATAAAGATTTTGCAGACATCTGAGAACTACCTTCTACCTCCAAATTTGCCATGGTATCTGATTCATTAGCGGTTGGGCGCTTCCCAACAGAATCATCCATAACAATACAAGCAAGAATCGGTCTTAGTGGACTGCCCATAGGGGTGCCAAAGGTTTGTTGGTAGTAATTACCATCGAATGTGAAAGAAGCCGATTGAAAAAGGAACCTTAGTATGTCCAACAGAGTGGATTTTTCAATTGTGGTATTTTGACTAACTCTATGCCATTCTTTATCTAAGACTTCAAGCACCAATTCGAGTGGTATATGAGTAAAAAGTGATACAACGTCCAGAGATACCACAACATCAAGTCATCCGGAATGGATTTCTGTTTCATCGCAACCGCAAAAGCAAAGGAATCAATGATATTGTAAATTGTCCTATTAGAGAAGGAAGAAGTTAGAATAGAAGCAATAAATGAAGACAGTTGGTAAGTAAGGGAGCCCACAAAGGATGCAATAGGTCTTATAGGGTAATCAGCCTTATGGAGCTTAACAAGGGAGTAGAATTTAGGGCAAATATGATCATTTAAGAGGGAGCGTTTTTATATTCGCGGAATGAGCGGGTTGTAGGGGGGTGATTAGGCGCATTGGGGGCGTGGCCTGTGCAGCGACTCATAATTAGTATAAATACGAAGTTTCATTGTTATTAGACAGTTAGTCTTTAAGCTATCGTCAACCAAGTAACATAATCAGGAGTGAAAAGTGAAATATGGAAAAAATCGCGTGTTCGCGTGCAATTTTGGACCTCTGTAATGAAGACAAGGAAGGTGTATTGAGTCGAATTGTTACTGGAGACGAAACTTGGGTTCATCATTATGAACCTGAGTCCAAACAAGACTCCATGCAGTGGCATAAAGAGGGCACAGCACCTCCCAAGAAATTTAAAGTGTCACAATCAGCTGAGAAACTCATGGCAACGGTATTTTGGGACTCGGAAGGAATATTGTTGATTGATTATAAAGATAAAGGTGATTCTATAACCGGAGAATATTACGCTTCAATATTAGAGCGACTAAAAGAAGCCATTAAAGAGAAAAGACGGGGAAAATTGACGAAAGGTATGCTGCTTTTGCACGACAACGCGCCCGTCCACAAGAGCCGCGTTGCGTTAGCTGCCCTGCATAAGGTGGGCTTCGAAATTGTGAATCACCCACCCTACAGCCCAGACCTGGCCCCGAGTGATTATTACCTGTTTCCGAAATTGAAAAAAGAGCTGCGGGATAAAAAATTTACTGCCGATGATGAAGTCAAGGATGCAGTTTCGGCGTATTTTGCAGATAAAGAGAAATCATTTTTTTATGAGGGTATAAATAGATTAAATTGAAAAATGTGAAAAATGTATCCGTCTTGCAGGTGAATATATTGAAAAAGAAAAATAATTTGGTTTTTTATTTCCACCCCTTATCCCCCATTCCGCGAATATAAAAGCGCTCCCTCGTATGAGTAATATGATTAACGGGTCGATGGCAGCAGTGGTTAGGCGGCTGACTATCGTTGTGAGAGGACGATAGGTGTCGGGGTTCAATTCTCTGGAGGGACGGTGACATTTTTTCAGAGAGTTTATTTCCGGATCGACTTGCCATTCGCTGTTGGGAGCAAAGTGATTAACAGCGCGGCATCATAAAAGGCGATATGATGCTGTCACAAAGCCATTTAAACACAACTTACACACACTAAACTACACCGCAAGAGTTGCAGTGATAGCCAGACAAGTAATACAGCTTACGGAGTCACTGCAACTAAGCACCCACCACACATTAAAAAAAATCTAACCGCAACGTTTTAAATTCTGGTATAAGCATCTGGAATAGTGCAATAAACGACAACGGAATGAGGATAAATAAAAGTAAGACCAAAGTAATGATGATTGGAGAAAATATAGAAAGGATGAACATAGAAATAGACAAAGAGAAAATAGAGCAAGTAGATCATGTCCAATATCTAGGAGTAATAATAGATGAAACGGGTACAAATGAGGCAGACATCAATAGCATAATTCAAAAAACAAACAAACTGTATTATGCGATGAACACCAAATTTATAAATAAGAAAGAAATATCAAAACAAACTAAATTAAAAGTTTTCAACGCTATATACAGACCGGTGCTGACATTTGGTTGCGAATCATGCACTCTATTGGAAAGACAAAAGAGCAAAGTACAAGCAATGGAAATGAAATACCTAAGAAGAGTTAGAGGAGTCACAAAGAGAGACAGGATGAGGAACACAGACATAAGAAGAGACTTGGGCACAAAATCGATATTCGAATTTGTAGAAGAGAGACAGCTATCTTGGTGGGGACATCTACAACGGATGAATATGGAAAAACCAGTAAAAAAAGTGTGGAAAGCGAAAATCCAAAAAAATAGAAAGAAAAGAAGACCAAGAACAACCTGGGACAGTGTAATGGGCGAGATATTGACAAATAGAGGTAAAACCTGGAAAGAAGCGACAGTGATGGCCCAAAACAGGGAGGAGTGGAAGGAATCTTATTGTCGTATTGTCGACATTTTGGGCTCTCAGTGTTGTTACAATTTCATTGAACTTGGCACACTATAACTATCACACAATTATTGCTTCAAACATATTAAAAACAAATGATGATAGTTCAATGTCTATACCACCAATTAAAAGTTCATAGGAAGGGATTATTAGATTATTAATCAGGTAATTCCCACACGTAATTTGGCTTCAAATTTAAATAATTCTGTGTTGACGGTCCGATTCCATACAACTCAGTATCTTTCTCTCTCTCCCTCTTACTTTATCCTCACCGGTGACCTAAAATGATGGTATTAAATAAATAATTTTAAAAACTTAGCTTGTAGGTACTTTAGACGTCAACGTCTCTTCGTTGACAAACTCGGCTATAATTTTTTTTTAGTCGCTGAGAAACGTTTTAAATGATTCTAACACGACGATCCTTGCAAGATATGTAAAAATCTGATATGTCTAACAAGTTTTTAACTTTATTTAAATCCACCGAAATATATGGCAAAAAAGGAACTCCTCAACCTCCTCAAAGAAATCCATAAAGAGTGTCTGAAGAAGAGATACTGCAGTGAAAGCGGCAGTAAGGGCACAACGCTTTCATGAATGGTTGCAATATTCGGAATCAATAGTGTGATGTGGCGGTTGGCGGCGCGCTGGTCCGTTTCGTCTCCAAACTTCGTCCCCTCACTATCTATCTCCGCCATCCGACGATGGCTCCGTCTCTTTTCGATCCGATGTGGAACCGTTCGCATGTACGTCGACTGACTCTGACTACGCGACTAGGACCCTATAGAGACGTGTAGCAGTGTAACAATTGGAACACAAACACGGCGTATCGTGCCTATTAGTTCTGCTTTAGATGTTCCTATTAATTCGGTGCGCAAACAAACAATCGATAAATTATACGTATGATGATATAAAGAACAGGGTTGCTCTAATAATACACGCGATTATGTTGTTTAATAGTTTATTAGTATAGATGTTGTGGTTGAAGTAAGAAGTGTGATTGGGGGGAGGAGGGAAGGGGTCGTTATAGAGTCATTATTTTCGTATTTTGTCACCGACACAAAGGAAAATGTACAAGTACAAACATTTCATATAATAAATAGAAAATTTGTAGTTTTATCAGACATAGAATAATGATCATGTGCTCGAATCTACATTATTAAATAAATTGAATAATGAAGGCATCATTCATTCTCTTGAATTTTATCATTTTATAGTAACAGTTTTGAAGATACAATTTCAACCATTTTTGATTGCATCGCGTGAAAGAGAGACTTCCTAGCTTCATCCGATAGAGAAAAATTGTCTATAATTGCAATCACCATGTCTCTAAAATATTTTTGGTCACATGAATTTGATGGTTGGTTATGGTACGAGACCATGATGCCAAAATGTGACCTATGGTTGGTGTCGAGGCACTCGAATAGATAAGAGCATCACGACATTTTAATTATCTCATCCACGGTTTTTCGATTTTTATTACTTTTGAAGGTCGTAAACGGCCAGCCAAATGAATTTGATGGTTGGTCTGGTACGAGACTATCATGCCCAAATATGATCTATGGTCGGTGTCGAGGCACTCGAATAAATAAGAGTATCACGACGTTTTAATTATCCTATCTATGGTTTTTCGATTTTGATTACTTTTGAAGGTCGTAAACGGCCAGCCAAATGAATTTGATGCTTGGTATGGTACGAGACCATCATGCCCAAATATGATCTATGGTCGGTGTCGAGGCACTCGAATAAATAAGAGCATCACTAGGTTTTAATGATCCCATCCACGGTTTTTCGATTTTTATTACTTTTGAAGGTCGTAAACGGCCAGCCAAATGAATTTGATGGTTGGTCTGGTACGAGACCATCATGCCCAAATATGATCTATGGTCGGTGCCGAGGCACTCGAATAAATAAGAGCATCACGACGTTTTAATTATCCCATCCGCGGTTTTTCGATTTTTCTTTATTCTGAAGGCCCCAAACGACGAGCCAATTAAATTTCGTTGTTAGATATATAAAATAGCTGTCACCAGAGAGAATTCGGTTAATATATTGTGGATTGTAGGACATTTATTGTAAAATTCATAAGAAAATCACGATCGTATATGTTATATTGGAATTACTACTTCATTCGAACTTTCGTTACGATAGAAGTGTGGCTGGAAAAGTGTGGATAACTTCACGCAACCTCGCTTTTCCACCCCCGGTGGCGTTTCAAATTTTCCTTACTGCCGCCTGCGTTAGCAAAGAGGGTGGCGGACGTTCTACGAAAACAATGTCCCGTATGAAGTGATGGTTCCGGCAAGTGCAGATAATTGGCAATTTTGCTTGGTACACTTCCAAACTGATTCCAACTGGCTAGACCATGCCATTGCCATTTCTATAAGTTAGGAAAAATCGGTCGTGGGGCGTATGCTTAGAACGCAGAGCTAAATATTTGTTAAATAATTGTATGGATTTTACTTTTCCTTCAAACTCTGAAGTGATCACAAATAATTGGGGCGTGTTGGTTTTTGGTTAAGAGATCCAGAACTTCAAAAGTTCTTCATTACGTAAAGCTCCAGCAATGCCAAACACAACACAAATCTAAAATAGTTACTACATTCATATCAAATTGGTTTCGAAAATTTTACATAAATTACCTTCATCAACAAGTAGATTTCATCCGGTGCATTTAGTAAAAATTTAAGTATTTCTTCCTGTGAAAGAGCTTTGGACTTTTTTGGAATATGATTTCTTCCTTTTTGTTTTAAAAATGCCGTAAGTTTTTTTTTATTTACTAATGTCGACGTCATTTTTTGCTGAAAGAGGTGCTTTCACCATGGAATAATATGACCACATCGAAGAAGGAGAATACTCTTTCGATAAATCGGAAAAATACGCCAGTAAAACGTTTCCACTATATTTTATAATTTACGTATTTTTTACACCACTCCATGAATATGTGATACTGGCGATTGTATTTTTCGACTGATTTTTGTGGTAGAATTTCGAAAGACGTCTCTAACGACTTCTTATGAATTTCAAGCGGCGTGCACTGAATGTCTTCTTCCATTATTTTCTATAAATAATTCGCGACAAAACTTTTACTATCGACAAAGAATTTTTGCTTAATGTCATACAGTTATATCTATACAATAATGCAATTTTTCCCAAACGCCAATTAATTAAACATATTTTTATATAAAAATATGCCGTCCCGAAGTGGAGTCGAACCACCATGTAGGGCTATCGCGGCTCTACCGCAAACCGTTGCGACCACCGGGGGCTTCGACTACACAAGTAAACTTCACAAATATATGCGAACGAGATGTTATAATGACCTAGGATAGGCAACATTACGCCAAGAAAATAATACACTTCGGTGTCAAAAAAGTTATATCTATGTTGATAAAGATTAGCGGCAGGTAAAATGTTTGATTCTTACAGTAAGATAAAGTGTTTGTTTACTTCCAAAACGCTATGGTAATGTATGGCTGGATAACTGAAATTGCAGGGTTTTCCATTTGTAAAAAAAAACAACACATTTTATAACAAAATTAAAAAGAAAAAACAAGTTTTTAGGTCAATTTGTCGAAAAACGGCATTTTTCAAAATCAATTCTGTCATGATAAAACAATAGAAGTGCAATTGTCAAAGCAAACTGACAGAAGCATTATTGTTATCTGATAAATATTTCATTTATATTCACTTTCCAGTAAAGTATCGAGTAACCCTAATTGTCAGGTAAAGCCTCTAACCGCGTAAATTTAATTTGCAAGTAACTAACAGAAACTTTACTGGTGAAAAAAAAAAAAAGAAACAAGAAGCAAGTACAACTATCTTGTCTTCCTCCAACATCGGCGGCATCGCTATTCAACACTTGTATCGAGTATACTATCAAGTTCAGACATGGCAAAGGAATCAAATGAACCCTGAAGACTGGGGTTGGAAATTAATAAGTAATACTTTGGAATCGATTCAAACTTGACCACCTCCCGCTCCAGAAAAACCTCTTAACACATTTTTTTTGCAATTGCACGAAAGGTTGTAGTGCCAAATGCGGCTGTAGAAAAGTAAGGTTACAGTGTTCTCCAGAGTGTACCAATTGCCAAGGTCAGCCTTGCTCAAATGTCCAATTGAATAGAACAGAGAAAGATTCATGTGATTTTGATGAAGAGACAACTGATTCATCTTCATTTGAACAATTTATGAATATCTAGCAAGAGGAAGAAGAAAAAATGAAGAAGAAATTGAAGAAGAAATGATTATTGAAGTTGCCTATGAAGAGTATGAATCAGATTGAAATATAAAAAGAAAACTCTAAAAATTACGTCATAACGGTTCGTGGAATAGGCCTACCGAGGAAACCACGTTAAAAAAAATACGCCAAATATACTACCTCATAGGTGGCGTCGAAACGTGTGCATATTATGTAGAACGTTACTCTTACAATTGTGATATCTCAGGAACGGTAATACTTAGAGAAAAAATCATAAGGACCATTTTTGTAGAGAATTTTGAGATCTACAACACTGGTCTGAAGTATTTTTTGATAAAACTTACCGTTTTCAGGAAAAAACCAAAAAATTTTGACCTTTGTACCAACTCTACAAAACGTTAATAAAATGTTCCTCATGTAACGTTTACAGAACGTTACACTGTAACGTATAATGAACGTTAAATTGTAACGTTTATGACACGTTCAATTATAACGTTTCATTTATGTGACATTAAGACGTTTCTGAAAAGTTACACCAACGTTTTTAGTAACGCTTCAGAGAACCTTATTATAACGTTTTTAAAACGTTACATGCTACCTGGGAAATTGCAAGTTCTGGAAGCTGCTGTTGAAAATCCTCAAATCAATGTCCGTGAAATTAGTAGGTCTGTGCATCGTACTCTTCAGAAATGCAAGTTCCATCGATTTAAAATTCAAATGCACCAGGAATTATAACCTCAAGATTTTGAAACCAGAATTTCTGCAAATGGGCAATCAACAAAATCGACCAAGATGAATCCTACCTTATGCGCGTGGTATTTTCTGATGAATTCCATAAAAATGGAGCAGTCAATCGCCACAACTATCATTATTACGCCTTGGAAGAGAATTGAAAATCACCAGCGGAGATGGTCGCTCAAGGTTTGGGGTGGCATATTGGGAGAACACCTACTCGGTCCTTACTTCTTCGATGGGAACCTGAATGATAACAATTATTTAAGATTCTTTAGTGACGACTTGGTTGAATTTTCGGAAAATGTCCCTTTAACCAGTCGCCGACAGATAGTTTTCCAACACGATGGAGCTCCTGCACATAATAGTCGTCTCGTTCGGGAATATTTTAACGAAAGTCTACAGGACGGTACCAACTACTACCGAGGATATGCGAGAGAGTATTCGTACGACTTTCCGTGCTGTATAACCGGAAGTCCTAAGGGCGGTGTCTAGGGCCTGTGAATCGAAGTTTCGATTGTGCCTCCAACAGGACTGGATCGATATTTCAGTAACTCACAGCTTTTTAAGTTTCCTCTTTTCCCTCTTTCAGAAACTTTTCGAGAACTCTGATGATGAGCTTGGGCTATCTTATTTTAGGCTCGTTCTAACTGCAGACGCTTTTGATTTCATCCAGTAATTAACCACCTTTTTGTCTTTTGGAAAACCCAATTGACTCCGGTTTTGGCAGATTCATAATTGAATCGGTGAGTGAAAGAAGGATCCATGTCCATTGGAAGAGAATTTTCATAAGAAAAAACTGAATAATCTTGAAACGAAACATGGTTTCCACAGACGTTTTGTTTATGTCTCCAATAATACGACTGATAGTGGTCCTTATGTCAAAAATATGTCATGGATTTGGACCTTTCTTCCACTCATTGGCATTTAATGTGTTTCCTTGCAGATTTTGTTTCACAAGATGTAGTTTTCCATGATACAATATGGTACCAAAATTCCAAATCTTCTCCCGTGATATATTGTAAAATTTTCTTTAGGTCCTTGATCTTTTTCTCGTTGATAGGTACAGATTCAGAATACAGTTTAACATTCGGAAGTTTCGGACTAATATTTGGTTTTACTAGTCGAAATATAGAGAAAAATACCCCATCAATAAATTCTCCGGCAATGACTTGACCTGGAGTCGTTCGTCATAAATAAAATGACGATACTTTGAAACGCTGAAGAGCACTTTGTTGTTTGTTTCGTTAGCCTTACAAGTTTTTTTTTTTTGTAATATAGAGGCCACCAATATGCTGGTAAGTCATTGTCTTTTAATATCATGTTTTCGTATTCGTCTGGAACGTATTTTTGTATCAATCTTTTCAAGATACCAAAATCCCTGTCACAGGGAAGGAACGAATGTCCTCGCAGAGGAAAATAATGGTGAATTTTTCTTTCTAGTTGCTTGTAAGCCCATCAAAAATCGGACCATTGTGTTGTACCGATTTTAGCCATTTCTTACAAAAGATATAATTTATCATGGTTTTTAGACCGTTCTTGTGCCCACTGGTACCATTCCGTACGTATTTTTCACAAAATGGCTAGCTCAGTTTAAAATATCAAAAAAATGGACGGTTCTTTCACTCACCGATTCAATTATATCTTCCTTGTTCGTCCTCAGAAACTCAGAAAATGTATATTTAATGGAATTTTTCAACTTCATCATCACAACTATTGCTCTTAGATGTTCTTACTATATCGAAAGCCATCTCTAATCGATTACCAACATTACAAAACTCTGGAATTTAAAACTCAAAAAAATTCATCTCTCTCATTCTCTTAACTGATCATTGGCTTCTGTCAGTAGTTTGTCATCGTCAAGTCTCGTTTTTTCTTCATCATGTCTAAGGTGCTTCAGGGCAGATTCTTTTTCTTCTAAATAAATAACTGAACAGGATTTTAATTGTACCAACATATTTTTTTATAGTTCTTTTGCAGCCAGTTGTCCTTCTTCCATATCTTACTATTTTCTGGTTTTTTTTCGCCTTCATCATATGCTGCTCGTCAGAGTATAGTCTATAGTATACAGCGTTAGTAAAAAGTCCCGGAACGGTCGAATAACTTTGTTATTTGAAAATTATGATTTCTGAAATTTGGTATGGGGGTATAGTTAATATAAATGCATTTTATGCAATACAGTTTATATTTTTTCACTACCGGTTTAATCGGCAATACGTCCAACTTTTTTTTTTAAACGGAACGCCCAGATTTTAACACTTTTGAATGCAAAATAAAAAACTACGTTCAGGAAGTATTAAGATGTTTATTTTTATTCACAAGAAAACAGTTAAAAAATTAAAAAACTGTCCTAATACAGAAAAATCAAGATACCTGTCTATTCAGGTTGCGATTACAATCATTGTTCAAAATGCTCTCCATTTACAATTTGACAAAAATGTAAACGGTCAGTAAAATTTCTTATTGAATTTTATTTTGTTCTGGAGTGATGCGATTGGCTTCTTGAACTATTCTCTCTTCCAATTGTTCAAGATTATGGGGACGATTTTTGTACACTTGACATTTCAAGTGACCCCAAAAGAAAAACTCTAATGGCGAGAGATCTGGCGAACGTGCTGGCCATTCGATTGCTCCTCTACGTCCGATCCAACGTTCCGGAAAAATTTCATTCCAATAATCGCGGACATTACGGGCAAAATGGGGAGGGAAGCTCCATCTTGTTGAAACCAAAAATGTGCATTAGGGTGATCACCTATGTTTGCATTTGGATAGAGGGCCGCAAGTGCTGGAACAACCTCATTTCGCAATAAATTTAAGTAGACGTTGCCAGTTAAATTTTCTCTTATAAAAAATGGTCCTATGATGTTGTTTCCAACAAGACCAGCCCAGACATTCACCTTTTTTCAATTGACCAGTAGCGACAATTATGTCTGTTCACAGTGCCGTTGAGACAATACGTTGCCTCATCTAAAAAAATGATGTGATCTAAAACATTAGGCTGCTGCTCGATCAATTCCATCATTGTTTCGCAAAAATGTAGTCTACGATCTGGATCATCTTCAGTTAACTCATGGACGGGGCTTTCATTCTTGCTGATTTAAGAATCTTATGAGCAGATTTTTGAGAGATCTCATGAATTTGACCTAATTCTGTTGTGGACACGTGATGATTTTCTTCCACTGTAAGTAACACATTCAAACTAGTTTCTTCATCTGTTGCTGTTAATGGACGTCCCCTTCTAAGTAAATCCTTCACCTGACGAAAGACTTCAAACTTTTGATTTGTTCGGCATACCGTACTTTTACTAATGCGACGCTCCGGATAAACAGTATTAAACAAAATACGAACCTCTTCAAAAGAACGTTGACGATCACCGTACCCACGCGCATCATTAATATCTCAATTCGTTCTGATTCAGTAAGTTTTACTGCCATTTTCAAATGTGTCAATGTCTAAAATAAGTAAATTTATAGCGATGCAAAAGTTAAAACGCTTTTAAAATTGTCAAATGTGACGGCAAAAAGAATGCAAACACTAAACAACAACTTTTTTCAAAGCTACCTTGTTTTTTCTGTATTAGGACACTTTTTTAATTTTTTAACTGTTTTCTTGTGAATAAAAATAAACATCTTAATACTTCCTGAACGTAGTTTTTTATTTTGCATTCAAAAGTGTTAAAAAAATCTGGGCGTTCCGTTTAAAAAAAAAGTTGGACGCTGTATATGTGGTGTGGAGAAGATCCAATAGCTCTTTAAACATTTGAACAAGGTGCACTTTTCCGTTATACGATTGTTGAAGAGCTCCCACGACGAGGTCGTCAAGGATCTTCACAGACATGCAAAAACCTCACTACATCAGCACAGCTATTCCAAAGCCAAAACTCTCTATTCGTCTATAATAGAGCTTCCTTCAAAATTTACAGATGACGCAGATGAAGACATTTCCATGGTTTGACAGAGAAAAAAATTAATGCAGTCAATCAAGGTTTAAGAACTGACTTCACTGATCAATTTAATGAAATACTAATTTCTAACCATGATATTGTTACTAAATTATGGCACTATTGCCATAATTTAAATCTCCTTAAATAACAAAGATCTTCATCTTGAAGTCGTGCCAAATAAATTAGCCCGCGTACGCTACCTCAACTTTAATACTATCACTAACCGTCTTTAATATAGATTCCAACGTAACAAATTTGAGAATCCTCCGTTGAATTCTGACAATCTAATAAATGACAGCGTATTCGTAGCGACGTCATTTATTAAACTTAACCTGATATTAAACATTCGTCAGCCATTGTACGTTCTTCAACCGCAACAGCTCTATTTTATTTATACGTGAGGTTATTGTTGAAGCAATGAATTCACCTCGCGTGATCTTCAAACACAAAACTTTATGATTATGTTGTCTGATGCTTTGTGCGCGAATATCTTTTCCCATCATTCCCGGGCAATTTATCATCGTAACATTTAACGATTGTAATTTAAATGTGGAAAATCGATGCGGAGTTAAGCGATGTGTGTGCATTAGATACGTTGAGAACCTTTTCTCGAAAGTCGTTACTAATTTATATATTTAAAAAAAAAAATTATATCAAACCGATTTTTAATACTCCGAAGTGCTCGCCGCCCACTTATAACAAGAGGCTCGATTTATGGTCAGAAAATGTCATAAAATGTTAAAGTTTAAATTGAGCATCGCAGCCTCTCGGACCACGGTATATAGCATCGTCGTCCGTCGGGGCAATTATATTTTATCTAAATCATCTTGCAGCTGTGTCCTCATTTTGTTCGTCGGAACTCATCCGCGGAAGCGGCCGTGTCGCAATATTATTGCTTAAGAAATTTATAAACGTCCACACAACGAGGTACAACATAGTTGTCAGCGGCAGATACAAAGCGTCAACGGCGAGAATTGAGAAGTATGGAATTAATTTTAAAATTTCAAACGTCGTTAGTCATGTGCCCACATATTAAATGCACGAGTACGTCCCTGCACGATTAATTCATGAGCGGACAGGTTGATGTATATACAGGTCGGTCAGGAATGTTTTACGAATTCATGCGAGTGTATGTAGGAGAGGATTTTCGTATACATATATGTACAGTGAGCTTCAAAGGTATCCGGACACGACTTTTTGCATTTTAAAAGCTGTATAAACGAAACACCCTGTATAAACGAAAGCAATTTTAAGCTATCGCCCATTTTAAAAATGAAAGCACTTTCATTTTTAAAGTTTTTTTTTTTTATCAACAGGTATCGAGATACCGACCGGCACCGCACTATTGAAACACCCTGTATAAAGCTCAATTTCTCTAGAATAGAACATTATTTATTCCTTCTATTTACTTTTAATTACCCTTACATTATAAAATGACATAATTACGGAATAACAACAATATATTGACTTAATGACATTTTTATAACTTGCGGTTGACGTCACATTGACGTCACAATAACATTTTAACAACCTAAGGTCGACAAACTCCGTTCAGTTGACCGTCGACAACGGTAGAGGTAACATCTATCGAGACGGTTGTGTTATTTTACATCGGACGAATTGAATTCTAGTTTTACTGAAATTTTGGGAATCGTTTCTCGTGAAATTACAAACGCAAGTTATCGAAAGATAGGTTGTCTTGTCCTTTCTCTGTCGATACAAGGAAGGAGGTGGTTAATTTTCGAATCGCATTATTACTGGAGATAGTGGTTGCGGTGTAACAGTAGGAACTACCTAATATGAACGCTAGTTCGAACTCAAATTCTCTCTCTTTGTTTTGACACTCGGATTCTGTCCGGGTGGGTGCTCTAATGGCATAGTTCCGCTGACACCACATACCCTCGTGAGGGTCTAGCAATCGATTAGAGAGATTTGACGTCCGTGAGAGTCTCAATCTAATTTATATCCCGTTTGGGCTAATTAATAGCCCCATAATGCCAAAAGAAGCGTTCATATTAGAACTGTTCTTGTTGTTGATGGTTTGGTAGGTCGGTTCGTATCGAAGGTTTAAGTATTGCGTTCAATGTTAGTCCACGTCTTGAGATATGAGTTAAGTTACTTAAGGAGATCTTTGTCTTATTGTTGATGATTTGGTGCGTCGGTTGATATCGAAGGATTGGGTATTGCGTTGGATGTTGGTCCAAGTCTTCAAATAAGTCTTAACCTACTTAAGGAGATCTTTGTCTTATTGTTGATGGTTTGGTAGGTCGTTTCCGATAGAAGGTTGGGGTATTGCGTTGGATGTTGGTCCAAGTCTCGAGATAAGTGTTAAGCTACTGAAGGAGATCTTTGCCTTACTGTTGATGATTTGGTACGTCGGTTGATATCGAAGGATTGGGTATTGCGTTGGATGTTGGTCCAAGTCTTGAGATAAGTGTTAACCTACTTAAAGAGATTTTTGTCTTACTGTTGATGGTTTGGGTATTGCGTTAAATGAAGCAGCTACCTAATATGAACGCTCATTCGAACTCAAATTTTGCTTTGATGCAACGAGGTATACTTTAGTGCGAGTTGTACCTCTACACCTCTTGTATTCGTCAGATTCTCTCTTTTTGTTTTGACACTCGGATTATGTCCGGGTGGGTGCTCTAATGGCATAGTACCGCTGACACCACATACCCTCGTGAGGGTCTAGCAATCGATTAGAGAGGTTTGACGTCTGTGAGAGTCTCAAAAGGGACAGTCTCAATCTAATTTATATCCCGTTTGGGCTAATTAATAGCCCCATAATGCCAACATAGCGTTCATATTAGAACTGTTCTTATTGTTGATGGTTTGGTAGGTCGGTTCATACCCACTTTAACAATAGGATCTACCTGATATGAACGCTAGTTCAAACTCAAATTTTATTTCGATGCAACGAGGTATACTTTAGTGCGAGTTGTACCTCTACACCTCTTGTATTCGTCAGATTCTCTCTTTTTGTTTTGACACTCGGATTATGTCCGGGTGGGTGCTCTAATGGCATAGTTCTGCTGACACCACATACCCTCTTGAGGGTCTATCAAACGATTAGAGAGGTTGACGTCTATGAGAGGCTCAAGAGGTCAGTCTCAATCTAATTTACATCTCGTTTGGATTAATTAATGGCGGCAGAAAGCCAAAAAATGCGGAGAAATGTTGGATCTGTTCCGATTGTTGATGGTTTTGTAGGTTATATTTTGTAGAAGATGTTATAAATTGTTAGGATTGTATGTATGATGTGCATTTAAATACACATTTTTTCAAAATTTTCGTAGTATTTTTTCGTAAAGATAATACGAACATGAGGTGTCTCATCGTAATATTTGTTATTATAACAGTTTCGCGAAAATCAAAAGAGTTCACTCTTTTGAAAACTACCAAGACATATCGTAGGAAATTTGCTAGAAAACTGTAAAAATGTAAGATGCCAGATGTCACTCGAAGTTTATTTTTTGCAGTTATCACGTTCGGATTTCTTTGGAAATGCCAAAAAACTATTGGAAATGTCAATAATGTCACAAAACATGCAAAACATCAAAACTATATAAAAAATTATAATTCTATACATTTATTGTCTTTGTAAAAGGTGCATCCGATTATGCACGGCCCTTAGGCATACATAAACGCTGAAGGTATGTAAGTGATCTTCAATATTAGAATACGTTTATACGTACATGTATATTATGTATACACAGGGTTTCCACGGCCGAGTGGGACATAGGAGAATACATGTAAAATCGGTTTTCGGTGAATATTATCTCCCTAATACTACTCCATCCAAATTTAAGTGCCGAATATTATAACTGGGTTAACAATGAACATTTCCATAATCATAGTACAAAGAAAGTCATTTTAATAAAGCCAAAAAAATTATTATTTTTAAACCTATTGTACGTGAATTCCTAATAAGGCTTTTAACACGTAAGTTAGTGCAAGTGGCCGTGGCGCAGACGTTCACGCGACGCCTTAATAACGTAAGGCACAGATTGTTTGGGGTTCGAATCCGAGAAATGAATTTTATTTTTTTTTATCTTGATTAAGTTTTGTTGTTTATTTTGATAAATGATTCGTCGTTAGTAACAATTAAAAATCGAATAATATAATAGCACGTGATCATTTTTGTTATTGTAAAAATTATTCATTATTTACTTAAATCCTCAAAAAGTCGATTTTATAGTCTTCAAGATCTCTGATTTTTGTAGTGTTATTGAATTTGTAGCATTATTGTTGGAGATAAAAAATAAAAAATGAAACTAATCTGCCGGGGGATTCGAACCCTAAACAACCCGTGTATTTGCGTTATTAAGCCGTCGCGAGAACCATTGCGCCATGGACGCTTGCACTAACTCACGTATTAAAAGCCTTATTAGAATTCGCGAACAATAGATTTAAAAATAATAATTTTTTGGCTTTATTAAAATGACTTTCTTTGTACTATGGTTGTGGAGATGTTCATTGTTAACCCAGTTATAATATGCGACCCTTAATTTTGAATGAAGTAGTATTAGGGAGATAATATTCACCGAAAACCGATTTTACATGTATTCTCCTATGTCCCACTTGACCGTGGAAACCCTGTATAGTATTGTACACAAATTGTACAAATTACAACATGCCTACCATGATTGTGGAATTTTCACATGTTTCTTGTGGTGTAACCGGTTTCGACGCCACTGATACCAACAGTTAATTAACAACGCTGCTTTTACAACATAATAATTTTTATAACGCCCACCAATAATAATTTTAATATATTTAATATAAACGGCATTCCAATTGTTAGCGCATAATAGAGTTTACGATAACGTTGCACGCTTTGAAGTGAGATTCGCGTGTGCAGAATTTAAACTATTGACTATCGCGACTAAACAATAGAATAGCGGTTTTCCTACAACTTCGCGTATAATTATGTTCCGGGGTAACCAAATTATGCACATTCCGATCGCATGAATTGTTTGTTATAACGTTATGCACCGGCGTATCTGGTTCGCATATCGTACAGGCTATTTCGGTGGGATTATTTGAAGTACGTCCGACTGCCGACTGTGTGTTACGGTTTAATTCAATCTAGACGAAATGCCTGTACAATCGTTTATAACTCGCTCTCGAACGAGATTATACGCCGCAGATATACGTTTTGGACATTCCAAGGTTAAAATTTAATAAATTTCTTACCGTTTCAAAAAGTCAATGCGCAATAAAATTTGGAAAAATATAAGTTCTTGCTTCAGTCTTTTTGGGATTGCCATGGAGTAATCATGACTGATTTTCTGGATAAGGGTGCACTCTACGAGAAAAATTACGTATTCTCTCTTCCATGAACTCTCTTCGTACTGTCAAGATTTTTTTTTCCGAAAACCCATCAATGGCCTGCTTCTTCTACTAATACAGACAGGTCTCAGCCAGCCCTTTTTGTTTGGCTGTTAGGCTTGATTGAATTGAGTATGATTTCAATTAAATTTCAGATCCTATCTTAATTTCAGAAATTATGACATTATTAAACAGAATTCGTTATTTTATACTTATGTATTTGTTGTATGTTCGAGTTTGGACCAGCAGCCCACCGATCAGCATTTCTACATTCTTCTATTAACATAAAGAATGATAGCTTTTACCACCCAAACTCGTAGAGTTTAATATTTGATTCGTTATATACAGCGTTAGTAAAAAGTCCCGGAACGGTCGAATAACTTTGTTCTTTGAAAAATATGATTTCTGACATTTGGTATGGCAATAGAGTTTATATTTTTTTCACTTCCGGTTTAATCGGCAATACGTCCAACTTCTTTTTTTAACGGAACGCCCAGATTTTTTAACACTTTTGAATGCAAAACAAAAAACTACGTTCAGGAAGTATTAAGATGTTTATTTTTATTCACAAGAAAACAGTTAAAAAATTTAAAAAGTGTCCTACTACAGAAAATCAAGATACCTGCCTATTCAGGTTGCGATTACAATAATTGTTCAAAATGCTCTCCATTTACAATTTGACAAAAATATAAACGGCCAGTAAAATTTCTTATTGAATTTTGTATTTGTTCTGGAGTGATGCGATTGGCTTCTTGAACTATTCTCTCTTCCAATTGTTCAAGATTATAGGGACGATTTTTGTACACTTGACATTTCAAGTGACCCCAAAAGAAAAAATCTAATGGCGAGAGATCTGGCGAACGTGCTGGCCATTCGATTGCTCCTCTACGTCCGATCCAACGTTCCGGAAAAATTTCATTTAAATAATCGCGGACATTATGGGCAAAATGGGAGGGAGCTCCATCTTGTTGAAACCAAAAATGTGCATTAGGGTGATCACCTATGTTTGCATTTGGAAAGAGGGCCGCAAGTGCTGGAACAACCTCATTTCGCAATAAATTTAAGTAGACGTTGCCAGTTAAATTTCCTCTTATAAGAAATGGTCCTATGATGTTGTTTCCAACAAGACCAGCCCAGACATTCACGTTTTGAGGACGCTGTGTATAGACTTCTTCAATCCAATGCGGATTTTCAATTAACCAGTAGCGACAATTATGTCTGTTCACAGTGCCGTTGAGACAAAACGTTGCCTCATCTGAAAAAATTATGTAATCTAAAACATTAGGCTGCTGCTCGATCAATTCCGTCATTGTTTCGCAAAAATGTAGTCTACGATTTGAATCATCTTCAGTTAACTCATGGACGGGGCTTTCATTCTTGTTGATTTAAGAATCTTATGAGCAGATTTTTGAGAGATCTCATGAATTTGACCTAATTCTGTTGTGGACACGTGATGATGATTTTCTTCCACTGTAAGTAACACATTCAAACTAGTTTCTTCATCTGTTGCTGTTAATGGAGGTCCCCTTCTAAGTGAATCCTTCACCTGACGAAAGACTTCAAACTTTTGAATTGTTCGGCATACCGTACTTTTACTAATGTGACGATCCGGATAAACAGTATTAAACAAAATACGAACCTCTTCAAAAGAACGTTGACGATCACCGTACCCACGCATCATTAATATCTCAATTCGTTCTGATTCAGTAAGTTTTACTGCCATTTTCAAATGTGTCAATATCTAAAATAAGTAAATTTATAGCGATGCAAAAGTTAAAACGCCTTCAAAATTGTCAAATGTGACGGCAAAAAGAATGCAAACACTAAACAACAACTTTTTTCAAAGGTACCTTGTTTTTTCTGTATTAGGACACTTTTTAAATTTTTTTACTGTTTTCTTGTGAATAAAAATGAACATCTTAATACTTCCTGAACGTAGTTTTTTATTTTGCATTCAAAAGTGTTAAAAAAATCTGGGCGTTCCGTTTAAAAAAAAAGTTGGACGTATTGCCGATTAAACGGGAAGTGAAAAAAATATAAACTGTATTGTATAAAATGCACTTATATTAACTATACCCCCGTACCAAATTTCAGAAATCATAATTTTCAAATAACAAAGTTATTCGACCGTTCCGGGACTTTTTACTAACGCTGTATTACTCTTTTCTTCCTTCATAAAAACGACCAAAAAAAATTCGTGTTTAATATTTGATTCGTTATATATTACTCTTTTTTCCATTCATAAAAACGAAAAAAAGGATCGAGTTTAATATTTGATTAATTATACCGGGTGTCCCAATAGTGCGGTGTCAGGCGATATCTCAATACCAGTTTAAGATACAAAAGAAATTTTGAAATAGAAGATGTTTAATTTTTAAAAGGGCATAACCTAAAAATGCTTTCGTTTATACAGAGTGTCTCAGAAAAGCAGTACTGAATCGAAGTTTATTTTTTCAAATGAAACACCCTATATTTTATTACATTTTTAGATTCTACTATAAAATCAACATACTTTTCATACACCATTGTCTTTAATAGATGTCATATGTAGATACTATGCTTTATAAAAGACTGCATTTCAAGTCAGCAATACGTCAAAACTAAGATGGCCATGGAAAACAAATAACATTCATCATAACTCTAAACTGTCAAATAGCTTACTACGTATTTGCTCCAATTAAAATGTGTGTTTTTCTATGTTTTAAGGATGAATGTTGCTCTAAAAGAACTTACCAGTACGAAGACACTATTTTAATTTGAATTGTTTGCGCATAATATTTTATCTTATTCAGTGAAATACCTATAATATTAAATTATATGTATACTGCTGTAAAACTAATAAAACGAAAAGGAAAAAAGAACAATTTTTTATTTAAAGCAAGAAATAATAAGAAAATTAAACAAAAATATTATTGCGCAATTGCCATATAAACTGGAGATAGCGAACTGTATAAAGACTGCAGCCTACTTCCAAGATACAAATTACTCCCCAATACAAAACAATACAATACAAAACTATACCCCAATGACACTCCCTAGACAAGGTGTTCAATATGTCCACCATTTTGTTCTTGGCAGACAGTAATTTTGTGAATAAAATTTTGATGCACTCTTTGAAGCATATTTTCATCAATCGATTCAAAAGCTCGTTGTATTAAGTTTCTATCTTCTGTTGTTGGGGCAGTATTGTATACCTGCGTTTTGACATAACCCCATAAAAAAAGTCTGGTTTCGTCAGATCCGGAGATCTTGCGGGCCATATGACTGGTCCTCCTCTACCGATTCATTTATTCTCAAAATGTGTGTTCAGATAATGCCTCACACATCTGCTAAAATGTGGAGGAGCTCCATCTAATTGTAACCACATTTATCTGGTAATTTCTAATGGTAAGCTGTCAACCATATCCTCAAATTGATTTCGTAAGAAATTCAAAAATGATTCTCCATCCACTGTGTTATCGAACAAGTATGGTCCTGTAACAAAACGTCCAAGAACTCCACCCCATACATTAAGAGACCACCTATGCTGATTATCCAGTGGAATTATCATTCTAGGATTTTCATTATTATAGTAGTGAAAATTGTGGCGATTAACAAACCCATTTTTATGAAATGTGGCTTCGTCTGTGAATACAACGTTATTGAAGAAATTTGGCTCCTGATAATTCTTGTCTAATGCCCAATTACAGAAGTTGCGTCTGCTTATAAAATCTTGTTGGCTTAGTTCTTGTACCGGTTGTACATGGTATGGGTGAAATTTGTGTTTCCGAATAATTCTGTTCGCTGATGTTTTCGGTATTCCAATTTCGCTTTCTAACGTACGTGTTGACGTATGCGGATTTCCTACTACAGTTTCCAATACTAGGTGTTCATTTTCTTCAGTGGCCACCTCCGTTTTTGTGTTGGCAATTTCTTTTCATAGTGCACGCTTCCAGTTCTCTCAAAACGTTCTTTTAACCTGGCAAATGCATAAGTATCAGGATGCCGCTCAGCATTTGGAAACACATATTTTAATCGGAGCAAATACTGTAGTAAGCCAGTTGACAGTTTAGAGTTATGATCAATGTTATTTGTTTTCCATGGCCATCTTAGTTTTGACATATTGCTGACTTGACATGCAATCTTTTATAAAGCGAATTTAAAAACGAAAATATCTCGAAATCTATTGCAAGTAGGTATATGACATGCTTAAGGAAAAATATAGCGCTTTCCTTTAGGAGTAAAATAGCATGAAAAAACACTAGGTATTCCATTTAAGGAAATGGAGATTTTTTAATCTGAAATTTGTTATGTTGCTTTCCCTTTTTTGAACACTCTGTATTAAATAAAATAGTTTTAGCAATTTGTAAAAATTATTGCAAGTATAGACTACTCGCATACCAAAAATTTTGTTTCTGGAGTCAAACATAAGTAAGATATGAGTTAGAAAAATAGTATCTGCATATGACATGTATTAGAGAAAATATCAAATATTTCAAAAACTATTAGGATTAGGTATAGACAATGGTATATGAAAAGTATGTTGATTTTATAGTACATTCTAAAAATGTAATAAAATATAGGGTGTTCCATTTGAAAAAATAAACTTCGATTCAGTATTGCCTTTCTAAGACACTCTGTATAAACGAAAGCATTTCAGGTTATGCCCCTTTAAAAATTAAACATCTTCTATTTCAATTTTTTTTTTTGTATCTCAAACTGGCATTGAGATATCGCCCGACACCGTACTATTGGGACACCCTGTATATGTATTACTTTTTTCCTTCATAAAAACGACAAAAGCAAAATTTCGAGTTTAATATTTGATTTGTTATATACTACTCTTTTTTTCATTCATAAAAACGAGAAAAAAATGCTATGACATTATTAAACAGAATTCGTTATTTTATATTTATGTATTTGTTGTATGTTGAATAATAATATGTACAGTCAATATTCAAATTGTATATAGAAGATATGCCTTTGTATAGTATCTAACGAACGTACATCTTTTCGTTTCAATGTCGTCTTATCTTTTCCAAAGATCATTAGGCCTTAAACAATAAGCAACATAACCAACGGATGTGCAGGCAGAAGAGGAACTACCACTAAAGCTCGCAAGCCCTGACGACACAGAGCACCCTGTTCTGAAAATCGTTGAGCCTCTTAACTTGCGTTTTAGCGACGTTGGACCAGGTGAGGGCGCCATAAGTCAGTATCGGTCGGAGAAACACCATGTAGATCATAATTTTGAGCTTTAAGCTCAGAGAGCTCTTATGGCAGATTAGGGAAGCCAGAGCCCCACCGCACCTTCAGGAATCGAGTGGTGGTCATCGAGAAGTGATGTTGGAAGATTAGATTTGGAGTCAAGGATTACGTCCACCTATTGAACTCTTGGATTCCATGGCAACGCCCAGACTTATCGGTCTGTAAATCGTAGGAAATAGAGAATCTTTGCCGTGCGACAGGTGTCCGAAAGGACGCTAAGGCGTAGCATGGCATTCAGGATGTCAACCAGAGTATCGATGACATTGCTCGGTAATCGTTTTTACGACGGCTGATGATTGTTGTCACCTCATTCCAGCCAACTGGATCAAGCGGATCGCACCGCATCAAATGCAGGTTTTCAAGAATGAGGTCATTAGATTCACCCTAATTTGTAGTTTCATGTGTTTTCTGAAGATCTCATGAAGAGATTCAACAACGTTTCTCTTTTAATAAGTAATTCAGTTTCAGGACTATTGCCATCATACTCCGTAATGAGTCATCTTCTAATAGGAGTGAGGACATTTTATCTCTCTCTCTCTCTCTCTGTTTATTCTTTCAGTGCTTACACAATTTCTGCGAGAAAGTTGATCTCATTGTAGCATTTTTCGAACTACTTTGAGTTTTCTTTCTGATTCTCCGTTTGTCTCTTGTGAGACTCTTAACATCCATTGATAGTCACTTATCAGTCATATCACTTATTTGTCAAACCAAAATTGAATTTTTGGATTCAGAAATCTCCTCCCCTCCCCCCTTCCCCACCCCGGAAACCCCGCCACCCTCCCTCACCAGGTTGTGGTATGAATTTAAACTCTGAGATTCAACTGAATGTAATAATACTGCATGTGAGCAAGTATTCCTTTTTTTGACCTCCTGCATCGACGAGTCGATCTTGAAAGGCAAAGAAGGCCTGTCCTGTCCTCTAAAAATATGGCTCGGTCAGGGATAGTGGTCGGGATAATTGGGAATTAGGAGTTGTAATGTTCTACAGTTGTTTTTACTGATGAAGCTTGCCATAAAGCTGTACATGGAAAGATCGTAGCAAGGAAGAATGAACTGTGAGCTCACTTCAACTCGTCAGCGGGTCCCTTCTATATTGTATTTAACTTGGATTATTATTATTACAAGACAAAAAGACAATATTGTGAGATGAGGAACGGATTTTCCTGATGGATTTTTGAGAAAATCATCTCTTCTTTGAACAAGATAAAGCGCAAGCATACACCTTCTCCCCACCTCCCTCAGGGCTCAACAAACTTCGAACCGGTAATCCCACGGACGTCTTTCCACACCCCGCAGCTAGCAGGAGCTGCATTCGTAAGACCAAAGGCGGCTTAGGAGCCGATTAAGCAAGCAAACTACAGTTTATGCAATTGCTTTATTCTAAATATCAGAAAAAAAAGAAAGCGATTTTCTGAAGCCTCTTGTCTTTACATGTATCAATATAACGACCAAAAAGACCATAAAAAACTCGCTAGCCTCGGAATATCAACAATTTCGCAGCAAATGGATCAAGGAGCGTATGGTCCCCCTCCTCCACCGTTTATTTCGGACCAATACCAATGAAGCGCTGATTAAATAAAAGTTGAAAACTTGACAGGAAAGCCTACGAAATCGAGCGAGTCATTTTTTTTTAAAGACGTCACCTCGTATGCCCGTTAAATTCGGACCGCACCTCGTATATCCGTATGTATATGTAGTAGGTAAGAGCTGAAATATTCCGCACTGCATTCTTATTCATCCGCATTATCGATTCCAAGTTCATTAACGTAACTTTAAACCCCGGCTAATACCGACCGTCGGAACATCCATAAATCAACTGCAGCCGCGTTATTAAACGGACACTGGGAAGCCGTTAAATTTTTCGATTTTATACGCGGACACGGTCAACAGGTCATTAACTACAGGGGCGCGACTACTGCTCGCATTGATTTATCCATTAAAAACTACGACCGGGGAACGACCCTATAGCGATTCTATTTTTTTTCTGTTCCCTCTCGCTCTCCCTCTCCTCATTCTCTCTATTTTACAGTGCAAATTGCAAAAATAGCAGCGAGCAATCGAAGTAGCGGACGAATTTAAAAAATGAAAACTAGGGAAAAATTCGTCGCGTTCCTCTTCGATATCGGGGGACCGTTGCTAACGTATAACGGATAATTCGACGAGCTCAGCTCGACATCCATTATTAGATTGATTAACTAAATGCACATCTGGTACGCGGAGGTCACGTGAACGTGGCACGTGCCTTCTTCCGCTACACGGATCGCTCTGCTATGCGTATTCTATCCGGTGTACACGTTTACAATTAAAGTTGAGGGTACGTTCGTAACGATGTGTATTGAGTGAATGGTAAAGGAGAATTAAGTTACGTAATTCATTAAAATGTAGTAATGCAGGTGTTTAAAAAAAATCATTTCAAAATGCAATTATTTTAATTAGCATCAATATCTGTCATTAATGGAAGTGTGAAACAGAAAATTCGTCTGTTTTTTTGTGTCAATCTAAGTGTTTCTCTCTTCTTTTGATTAGAATAGGATCCCTGTCAAAGGCATTTTCAACTAAAAATGAGGAGGACATGCCAAAAATCTGGAATGTTGTGTTTGGCCGACAAACTCTAAACTAATTGACCACGCAGAAACAGAAGAAGCATGACAAAGTAATTAATACAGTCTTAACATTGTTACAAACCAATCGTGTTTCGTCCTGTACATTGATGTTCAGATGGTACATTCACGAGAATGAGATACTGTCTTTTGAAGAACAAAAAAATCGACAAATAGGAGAAACAGGCATACCTCTCCAAGTCAGGATTAAAAAATACCAAAAAATGGTCCGACTAGGAAAAGTAAAAAAATCACGCCTAGCTCATCATATCTGGTAAGAAGGACACAGGATTACATGGAACAACGCAGCGATCCTGGGAAAGGAAGACAATCAAACAAAAAGAAAACTGACAGGAAGAGCATATATGCCCAAAACACCTAAGCCTTGAGATCAAAAATGTCTGGTTACCAATACTCAAAGGCAGCTTAAGGAAACACAAGCTCCGTAAACTACGTCGGACGACATACATCATGTGGAATTTCAAGCGAAAATCTGTATCCACACTGACCGAACAAAACACACGCAACAGACGCACGAAAGGTGATTCCGAACATTTTCACTTATACAGAGTGGTTGATTTTTCATTGTGCAACAGAAATTTTGTCATTCACGATGAGAAGTTGTTTGGCCTATTACTATCGTCTGTTGGATAAGGATGATCCGACGTTTCGGTATAGTGTTTATCACCGTCTTCAGGGAAGCTCTGATAAGAGCTCGAGACTAATACCTAAAGTGGCCTCTGCAAGGTTGCATGAAATTTAGCTTGTACATGGTGCGTATAATTCTCTTTTGAATTTGAAATAGCTTGGGAAGATCGCTACTGCCTTCCCCCTCCCCCCGAGCCTCAACCAAAAGGGCTGTATCGTCAAAGATTATCGCTGCTAATAACCTTTAGTAAATAAATATCGTTGAAGTATATTAGGAATAAAATACTTCCTTGAGGTACACCCTTACTTATTATTTTTGTTGTGGAATACACTGTCAAAGAGACTCTTTGTTGTCTATTCAATAAATAATTACGAAAACATTCGAGAGCATCCCCTCTAATTCCGTAGTTTTTTGAGTAAGGTTTCGTGTTCGATGTTATCGAAGGCTTTGGATAGATCTAGGAATATACCACACGGGATGTTTTTATTTTCTAGTGCTACGCACTTTCCTTTAAGAAAGCCACGTTGAAATTTGCTAATTAGATTATGCTTTATGAGGAATTTTGTTAGACGCTCATAAACTGCCTTCTCAAATAATTTTGAGAAGCCTGTTAGTAGGCTTACTGGTCTATAGTTATTCAAATCATCCGAGCAACCCTTTTTATAAACAGGTATTATTTTAGCATTTTTTTAAATTATCTGGAAAGCGCCCTGTTAAGAAAGAATGATTAATTATATGTGACAAAGGCACAAGAAAACTATCAGGACAACGTTTGAGAAACTTTATGGGTATACAATCAATTCCACATGAATTGGAATTATTTAATGTCTTAACAAGTGTTATAAGCTAATATTTGTAACACAGGTACTAAAAAAAAAAGTCGTTAAATTCATTTGCCATGAGTTCTGGGTCAGTTGTTGTGGGTAATTTTATTTCCTTATTTTTCCCCACGGATAGAATTGACCACCAAATTTTTTTTTTATTCCTTTCTCCTTTAATGAAATGAGACCGCATCTTGCTTGAAATCACTCAACCATAGCAAACCACACGCGGCGGTTAAATTTTATCCGACCTTGAAGTTTCAGGTACGCGGGAGCGTTTTTATATTCGCGGAATGAGCGGGTTGTAGGGGGGTGATTAGGCGCATTGGGGGCGTGGCCTGTGCAGCGACTCATAATTAGTATAAATACGAAGTTTCATTGTTATTAGACAGCCTGGGCAGGATGGCATTCCCAATGGAGCGCTCAAAAATCTGCCGCTCAAGCTGCTAGTCAACTTGACGGCGATCTTTAACGCGACACTCCGGTTGACATGCTATCCGACCAGGTGGAAAACCGCAAGGATTATTCCAGTACTGAAACCTAAGAAGGAACCGCACTCCCCTGAGAGCTATCGGCCGATATCGTTGCTGGGCACAATAAGCAAAGTTCTAGAAACCTTGTTGTTGCGCCGAATCAGCGACCATTTGGAAGATGGCCATCTCATGGATAACGACCAGTTCGGATTTAGACCCGGACATTCGACCACGATGCAGCTATTCAGGATCACGGATCACGTCACGACCGCATTCAACAGGAAACAGACGACCATTATGGTATCCCTGGACCTGGAGAAGGCGTTCGACAAGATCCGCCATGAAGGCTTGCTGACGAAGATGAAGGTAGCCGGCTTTCAGCCGCGAATCCTGAAGACCATCAGATCGTACCTCAAGGACCGAAGATTCCACACCGTTGTTAACGGAACAGAATCATCAGAGAGGCAAATGCTGTCTGGAGTTCCACAAGGCTCGGCACTGGGCCCGGCGCTGTTCAGCATCTACGTTGCGGACATTCCCAAACCGACCGACCGACGAGTGTTTAACGCCATCTATGCGGATGACACCGCTATAGTGGCTACCTCGAAGAGTCCCGAGATCGCAGCTCAGCTCGCCCAAGCGCAGCTGGATCGAATCGAGGGATTCTTTAGCGAATTCGGTTTGACCATCAATCCGAGGAAAACGCAAGCCATTGCGTTCAGCCGGAGACGACAACCCTCGCCCCGAAAGATCACCGTTCTTCGGACGGAGATCGACTGGAGCGAGAAGATCGAATACCTGGGAATGATCCTCGACCGGAAGCTAACTTTCGCCGAGCATCTAGGTAGAGCTAGGAACAGGGCCATCGGTCGACTGCACCAGCTATATCCTATCCTCGGTAACCCCAAACTCAATCCCAAAACGGGCGCGATGCTGTACAAGACCCACATCCGCCCGATCCTAACCTACGCCAGCCCAGCTTGGGCCACGGCGGCTCCATCTCACATCCTTCCACTAGTCCGAGTGCAAAAACGCGTTCTGCGACTTGTATTCCGACTTCCTAGACGCACCACGCTGGCAGTCCTCCGAGAACTTACAGCGGCAGACGCCCAGGACCTGAACTAGTTCTTGAAGAAACTCAACCGAGGATTCTTCGACAAGGCACTCGCGAGCAGCAACCCAGCGATGAGTAGCGCTATCGCGCAAAAATCAGTGGGACCCACCAAGCACCGCACAACAACGGAGATACTCCGAGAAATGCGGTGATGATTTATTCATAAAATAATACCTCTGTTTCGTTAGTTTCAGATATCAACAGCGAGGGAGATCCATCCAGAAGACTCCGAGAAGCCACAACAACCCAGGAACCCGAGAACCACCAGAAAGACATCCATGAAGGAAGTGGAACTGGAAGAAGAGGACCTTTCAAGAAGAGGCAGACAACCATCGAACTATTAGACAGTTAGTCTTTGAGCTATCGTCAACCAAGTAACATAAACCAAGTAACCAACCAAGTAACAACAGCGTGTAGAGTGTTCGCGTGCATTTTTGGACCTCTGTAATGAAGACAAGGATGGTGTATTGAGTCGAATTGTTACTGGAGATGAAACTTGGGTTCATCATTATGAACCTGAGTCCAAACAAGACTCCATGCAGTGGCATAGAAAGGGCACAGCACCTCCCAAGAAATTTAAAGCGTCACAATCAGCTGGGAAACTCATGGCAACGGTATTTTGGGACTTGGAAGGAATATTGTTGATTGATTATAAAGATAAAAGTGTTTCTATAACCGGAGAATATTACGCTTCAATATTAGAGCGACTAAAAGAAGCCATTAAAGAGAAAAGACGGGGAAAATTGACGAAAGGTGTGCTGCTTTTGCACGACAACGCGCCCGTCCACAAGAGCCGCGTTGCGTTAGCTGCCCTGCATAAGGTGGGCTTCGAAATTGTGAATCCCCCACCCTACAGCCCAGACCTGGCCCCGAGTGATTATTACCTGTTTCCGAAAATGAAAAAAGAGCTGCGGGGTAAAAAATTTACTGCCGATGATGAAGTCAAGGAGGCAGTTTCGGCGTATTTTGCAGGTAAAGAGAAATCATTTTTTTATGAGGGTATAAATAAATTAATTGAAAGATGTGAAAAATGTATCCGTCTTGCAGGTGAATATATTGAAAAAGAAAAATAATTTGGTTTTTTTATTTCCACTCCTTATGCCCCATTCCGCGAATATAAAAACGCTCCCTCGTAACTGAGTTTTCGAAGGTTAGCCACACTTAGAATGGCCGGATGAAATTTAACCGGTGAGTAGTCAAACGATGATTTGCGATTCTCTTTTTGTGATCTAGAGAGACGATACCATAAGCGGTACCATTTTCAGCGCTTGACCATCTCTGAAAGTTTGTCAAAAGTGTGATGAATTTGAAAACTCTGTTTTATGTAACTTCAAGGTCGGATAAAATTTAACCGGTGGCTGGTCCAACGATAATTTTCGATTTTTGTTGTTTACAAATAGGAGATAACAAACGATACCAGTTACAGAGGTTTGAGCACCTCTCAAAGTTTGTCAAAAGGACGACAAACTTTGAAACTGTTTTATATGTAACTACAAAGGCGGATAAAGTTTAACCGGTGGGTGGCCAAGCGATAATTTTCAAATTTTAGTGGTTCAGAAATATAAATCAACAAATTGTACCATTTTCTGCGTTTAACCACCTTTCAAAGTCTGTAAAAAATGTGATAAAGTTTGGATAGTTTATTACATCTAACTTCAAGGGCGGATAAAATTTAACCGGTGGCTGGTCAAACGATAAATTTCAAATTTTAGTGGTTCAGAAACATAAATCAACAAATTGTACCATTTTCTGCGTTTAACCACCTTTCAAAGTCTGTGAAAAATGTGATAAAGTTTGGATACTTTATTACATCTAACTTCAAGGGCGGATAAAATTTAACCGGTGGCTGGTCAAACGATAATTTTCAAATTTTAGTGGTTCAGAAACATAAACAACAAATTGTACCATTTTCTGCGTTTAACCACCTTTCAAAGTCTGTGAAAAATGTGATAAAGTTTGAATACTTTATTACATGTAACTTCAAGGTCGATAAAATTTAACCGGTGGCTGGTCAAACGATAATTTTCGATTTTTTGTTGTTCACAAATACGAGATAACAAACGATACCATTTACAGAGGTTTCAGCACCTCTCAAAGTTTGTCAAAAGCGTGACAAACTTAGAAACTGTTTTATATGTAACTTCAAAGGCGGATAAAGTTTAACCGGTGGGTACCCAAGCGATAATCTTCAAATTTTAGTGGTCTAGAAACAGAAATCAACAAATTGTACCATTGTCTGCGTTTAACCATCTTTCAAAGTCTGTGAAAAATGTGATAAAATTTGGATACTCTATTAAATGTAACTTCAAGGTCGAATAAAAATTAGGGAGTAGTCAAACGATAATGTTGAAGTTTTTTTGTAGTTTAGAGGTAGTAAGCAAAATATGGTAACATTTTCAGTGTTTGGCCACCTCTCAAAGTCTGGAAGAAATGGTCAAACGATCAAGACATACTATTTTCAGCGTTAGACCCATCTGAAGAATGCGATGAACTATGGTATGTCAAGGTCGGATAAAATTTATTTTTTCTGTGGTTTAAAGATAACGACGAGATAATAAGCTATACAATTTTCAAAGATTTGGCCACCTCCCAAGTTTGTTAAAAGTGCGATAACGGTTGTGAGATTTTGTAGCAATTTGATGGTCAAGCAAGCTCAAACGATGGTCAATCCTTCTCCGCAACAAAAATTTTGTACTTCAAAAGCTAGTGATTCTTTTTTGTTCGAAATTTTGAAAATGTGAGAGCTGCTCAAACCATAGTCAATCGTGTCCGATAAATAAATCTTCTATATTTCAAATTTTTAGCGTTTTTGTTATGAGACCCCAAAATATGGGGACCAATTATTTACTGTTGTTGTTGTTACTGCTTAATTTTGTTATAGCTCTTGGTGGATGTATTTGCGGATTATTGTGATAGTTTTTAATTAAGAATTACAATCAATTGTCATTTTTATATTTCAAAGAGCTGGATGGAATGAAGTACTGCCAACACAATTAACGATAAAAACTAACTGCATACGATGCATAAGAAAAGTTAAAATTACTGCACAAGAACAGCTCGAGGAGTTCTTTAATTTTGATAAAACATCAAAGGGGGTAACAGGCATACCATTCTGATGAGAGAGGACGATCAAGAAACGTCGGAAGAGAGAACAACCGCATGACGAGCGTGCAGTAATGGTAGTAACGGAAACAAGAAATATTACCGAGGAAATTAGAAAACCGCGTGTAATTTACTCGCGTAAATAAGATTCGCCGTACATTCTTTAAATTTTTTACCAGCACAACGTTCCTCCAGATATAGAATTTATTATCGCGCCACGGCTCTCTCGCCTTTGTAACGCGCTACTAACCGAGATGGTAGATGTGAAGAGAGACGGATAACTGCGACCATTATATCGTGGATATTGTATATACTCCTTTTTCTGCGTTTCTTCTTTCTTTTCTCCTTTCTATATACTAAGTAGATACGTTTCAGTGGTGGCTCGTTAATTGTAAGTAGGGCGCAAGAGATAATTTTGTAAGAATATCCTTTTTGTTGTAATTGGAATAAAATCAAGTTTGATAGGTTTATCTAACGTATCACACCAACCATTTTTATAAAGAGAAGGAGGGGAAAAATTGATTTTTCTTAAGTATCGTTCGAAATCGCGAGCCACCTCTGGTTCATCTTTCCTTTTTTTTTTATTGCGCTAGAACGAGAACGCGATTATGGAACACGGGAATACTCGTTTAGCCGAGAAATTTATATTCGTAGCGATTTTTATTTTCGTATTTTTAAATTTTCATTTATACCTCGGCGTAAACTTGCATTATCCCTAGTTATTTATAATACTTTTATGGGTTGAATTAATAATTCAGCGAGAGTACGGAGCGAAACAACCAAAAAGGATGGCTAAGACAGGAGAGAAGCTGTACCGGGTTAGTATACTCGTAAGGGAATCTACTCTGACGTAGAGACTTGGTGGCGTGAAGCTGTTTTGTTTTATTTCTTCGCTTTCTGTGTCCGTTATCGCCTGTTTCACGTGCGCGCCTGTCTTCTTTATTATCATGCTGAAACAGTTCTGAAGTGTTGCGGATTTTGTTTTTTAGTAAACGAAAAAAAGGAGGGAGATAGGGTAAAAATGATGTTTGAAAACAATGAAAAAAACAGAGCGTATTATCAAGTACTAACATTGTTTATTAATTTTATTAAAGTCCTAAAATCACGTTTCTTTTTCCTTTTTGGTTAGTTTGATTTCGCATCTCGATCTCTTTATTTATAGTCCAAGAGCCCGTGAACGCCAGACTTACGTCATAGTATAAAAGCTGATTTTTTTTCTGTGTGAAGACACTATAGTAGGTAACAACGTTTGGCTACTATGAACTTCGAGTCGTGGGCCCTTCGACAGGTAACAGGTAGCAAAGGTGTGAAAAATTGCTACTTAATTACGTCATAGTATAAAAGCTGAGAATTTGATATGTTGTAGGGATAATTATAACAAACCACCATCCCCATTGCCAGACACTTTGCGTGAGCCTTTCCCTCCGCCAGACGAGGAACAAATTTTGGTTGATTGGCTTTTCCATAGTGCTAAAAAAGGGTTTCCACGAAGAAAAGAGGATCTGCAAATCAGTGTCAAGTGTTTTCTAGACGAGAAACCACGAGACAATCCATTTAAAGACAATATGCCGGCTGATGGGTGGTACAAAGCATTTTTGATGCGACATCCTACACTGTCTGAAAGAGTGCCTGAAGCCGTTACTGCTGCCAGTACGACGGTTAGTGAAGCAGATATTCGTAAATGGTTTCTGAATATTGAAACATACTTAAAACAAGAAAATTACTTTGATATTCTTTAATATCCCGACAGAGTTTTTAACGCAGACGAGACATGCTTCATGTTATGTCCAAAGAACAAAACTGGAATGTTTACGAGGTTGAGAATGCCCCAGCAAAATCTAATTTAACGGTTTTATTTACTTCGTCTGCTAAAGGAGACATAACTCCTCCGTTTGTCATTTATCCTTATAAACGTCTACCTTCTGGAATAGCCAGTTCAGTGCCAGATACGTGGGGAATTGGCACGAGTTCCAATGGGTGGATGAAAGCAGAACTGTTTTTTGAGTATATAGCAAATATTTTTTATCCATTTTTAGTTAAAAAGGGCACTCAATTTCCTGTTGTTTTATTTGTGGATGGCCACAGCACACACAATTCGTATCAGCTGAGTGACCTCTGCTCCCAACTGAAAATTATTCTAATTTGCTTGTATGCAAACTCTACACGAATTTTACAACCGACCGATGTATCCGCGTTTAAACCGCTCAAAACGTATTGGAAAAAAGGCGTATTAGAATGGAGAAGGCATCATATTTCGGAGGCATTAACCCAAGAAAAATTTGATCCTATTTTACAAAAAGTAATTGAAACTTACATGCAACCTGATATTATACAACACGGTTTTGTTTGTACTGGCTTGTGTCCTTGGGATCCAAATGCCATTGACTATTCAAAATGTCTAGGTAAAAATAATACTGACCAAGACACCAAAAAAGAAGACCAAGTTATGATACCTCGGTCACGATTTGAAAAAATAGTTGGCGTTAATTTAATGAACAAGCTAAAACTGTCAAATCCAACGACCGAACAAAACGGTACGTCGTACGATAAAAAGTTAAGAGAGCTTTTTTCTTCACAATTGAACAAAGAATAAAAACATATTTTTATTTTTAAAGAAGTCAGCGGCGTCCTATTTTGTTCTTGAAAAATAGTCTGCGACGTGCCAATACGCGCGCCACTGGTACGACTAAAACATCGTGTTGTATTGCAAAGTATGTGTCTCCCACAGCTATTAACACGCCTAAAATGTCATTATGATATCTCAAGTCGTTTTGGAAAAATCGAATTTTTACTGTTTTATTTTTAATTAAACTTCAACACGCTGTAGATCGGTAACGAAGCGTTTGCGGACCTATGTTTATAGTAACTTTTTTGTATAAAATGACCTGGGCAATCACCCCCTTTAATATTGCCGTATCTTTTTTAAACACCCTGTATAATACCGCCCACTATTAGTGGAGTGTGTTGAAGCGAAGAGACAGATTACCGAGTTTCTAGAAATACATTGTCCACTTAAGAGGAAATAGGAGCGCCAAAACTGCTATTTTTTTTCGGTCTCCGATAATCTGTCCGCTTATAACGGCTGTCCGCTAAGAGAGAGTATACTGTACATACAAGAAAAATGCTTACGATCACACCGAACGAAAAAATTGTTATCTGAGTGGAGCTGGTTACCTGCAGCATTCCTGCATACAATATAACGTAATTTATTACCGTGTTTGACACTTCCTCGTCATTTAAACGATATTTCGAATCCTCATCGCTGTCATAAAACTCAAAACCATTATTTTCTGTTAAAATTTCTTTCAAAATTGCTATATTTTTGCTCTTGAAGTACGGTGCGTCTGATTTTTCCCCGCCATTTTAATCACGCACATACCATTATTTTTGATTATAATAATGTATAAATAATAATAATAAAAATAATAAAAAAAGATACTATTATTGTCAACTATGTTCGTGGCGCCATCTTTTGAGATATTGTTCAAAATTTCAACACCAATGGGTTCCATTTTTCACTTACCATTGTATTCACGTAATTTTTAAAAAAATGTCAGTCCGACCCAGTGTTGCCAACCCTACCGATTTAGAAGGTAATCTACCGATTTACCGATTTGGCACTTCATCTACCGATATTTTTGATGTTTTATATTTTAATCAGAAATTTAAGAATAAAAGAGATTGAGGGAGGAATTTTTTGTAAAATAGTAAATTGAGGAACTGTTACAGCATCATTTCTTTATAAATGACTTACATAATGCGGAAATAATTCAAAAAAATGCAACGTTCGTGCGATTAATAAACATCTATTTGAAAAAATTATATAGTAAAATTTATGTAGTTCATCAAGCGAAGATTAGATACCACGTTTATTTTGAGTTGTTTTATTTTTTAAATTCTTATTTTATTTTTGCATTTGTTTTTTAATAAAAAGTATTTTTTCCGTAACATGTTTATCTTTATATTTCAAACCTACCGATTTTTCCCGATATCTACCGATTTTTTACGGTCGGTGCTACCGACTTTTGGTTTTCCAGGTTGGAAACACTGGTCCGACCTCTTCATCTATCAACTAGATATTTGAAATTGTTATCAAATCGTAAACGTCACGTTTATTTTATGAATTTTATTATGTTATGCTTGTTAATGTACAACGTGTGTAGTCGCAATTGCATATCAACAACACGATATGAAGTGCATATTCGTGTGTGGTTTCAAGTTACGAAATTGCATCGATTGTTTTGCCGTAACGACTACATACAGTTAACACAGCATTCCGGTTGAGGTTATGAGAGCTTAATCTAATAAATTATTGTATTGGTAACTAGATCGCAGGATATTATCGAGGAAAATATGTAGGAGTCGATGTTGATACTTCGCATTAAGGTATCCTGTTTAGGTTTAAACGCACGTTGAAACTTAATAGCTTAATAAAAATAAATAAAATATAGACTAAGGTGTATGAGATATCGAACTATATACAGCATGGCTTCTATTTCATTTATGACGATTTCGATGTTTTAATAGGGGATCTCGGTAAGTAGGTATCAAAAAACGGACCACGCATCCTCGATCTGTTTTTTTTCGAGAAGAGGATGATGGTGAAAACCAAATTTGGCTATCGGCTTTCGGTTTCGAGTTATCCCTGAAAATTCGATTTTTCCCATTTTCGTTTTATCACGATATCTCGGCTATTTATGAAAATTGACAAAAATGACTTTTACGTTCTCCAGGCACTTTTTTGATTAGAATGCAATGGCGTTAGAGAATTTTTGAAAAAATTTTCGAAATTCGAGGTAGGACATAAAGTTGTATTTTTTTTATATGGAACATATAGTTGGCTATGATATCATTAAAAAGAGGATTTTTTGGCCATTTCAATGATATATATCATGTGGGGTCTATTCGTTCGTTTTCACTGTATTATAGCAAAAAATTAACAGTTTCCATTGATTTTCATCATTTTATTGCTTCCTGTTAGTAGGCGTGTGTCATTCAACATATATCAATCTGTCAGTAGGTTTATAAATATAGTATCAATAGTTTAAGTTAATTATTTCATTGTTGCTTCACCTTAAAATTATAAATTTGCGATGGCTTATGAAAATTACGAAAAGCATGATATGTTGCAATGCTTTATTCACAATAATAATAATGCTGAAGCTGCATGTGAAACATATTTTAATCGTTACTCGGAAAGAAGGCAACCTAATAAATCTATTTTTGCATGAATGAAAGAAAATCTCATTAATTTTGGAACTTTTAACAAATGAAGATCGACGAATCACACATATTTTAAATTTCATGTTGAGAATAAATAAAAAATTATTTAAAATAGATGTTCGAACTGGCGCCCATTATTTACAATACATAATTCACACCGTCTCGAAACGCTCCGAAGTGCATTATGAATATGAATACAAGAATCAGAATCAAGACACTGTATAAAGTTCTCTCTCAGTTCGTTAATGTTATTATGAGTTTGTTTGTAGAACCGGTCTTTAAGATGTCCCCAGAAAAAGAAATCTAGGGGTGACAAATCCGGCGAACGTGGTGGCTACCTTACTGGTCCGCCCGTGCCTATCCAGTTGTCTCCAAAATTTTCAGTCAGCAATCCTGAGACTATTCCAGTGTTATGGGGCGGTGCGCCGTCTTGCTGGAAAAATACATTTCTTATCTCGTTCAAAGGCAGTTCTTCCAAAAATTCTTCTACTACATGTTGGTTTATGATGTTATAATACCCTTGACCATTTAATTTTTCTTGATAAATTTGGTATGCCAGAATACGATTGTCAAATAGGGCACGCCAAACACTAAAGCCGAATCGACCCTGATTTTGAACATCGACGGCACGGTAGGGGTTAACATCAGACCACCAATGTTCATTGTTTCGTTAAAAATTCCGGCACTGCTAATGTAGACTTCATCCGTCCAAATAATTTTTCTAAAAAATGATAGAATCTCCTGAATTTGTTGAAGATACCAATTGCAGAATTGTAAGCGTCGTTCAGGATCAGTCAATAGGAGCTGCTGTTGTTTCCTCACTTTGTATGGACTAAACTTGTGTTTCTTCAAAACTGATAAAGCACGTCGTCGTGATATACCCAATTCCACTTCAATTTGACGGCTTGAGATTGAGGGATTTGCCACTGCCATTCCAATAACATTGACCGTAACTTCCTCAGTATCTTCCTTATTATAATTCTTCGATCTCGATTTGTTGAATGTTCCAAAATTAATGAGATTCTCTTTCAGTCTTCCAAAAATAGATTTATTAGGTTGCCTTCTTTCCGAGTAACGATTAAAATATGTTTCACATGCAGCTTCAGCATTATTATTATTGTGAATAAAGCATTGCAACATATCATACTTTTCGTAATTTTCATAAACCATCGCAAATTTATAATTTTAAGGTGAAGCAACAATCAAATAATCAACTTAAACTATTGATACTATTTATAAACCTACTGACAGATTCATGTATGTTGAAGGACACACGCCTACTAACAAAAAGCAATGAAATGATGAAAATCAATGGAAAATGTTAATTGTTTCCTATAATACAGTGAAAATGAACGAAAAGACCCCACATGATATATATCATTGAAATGCCCAAAAAATCCTCTTTTAATGATATCATAGCCAACTATATGTTCCATATAAAAAAATACAACTTTATGTCCTACCTCGAATTTCGAAAATTTTTTCAAAAATTCTCTAACGCCATTGCATTCTAATCAAAAAAGTGCCTGAAGAACGTAAAAGTCACTTTTGTCAATTTTCATAAATAGCCGAGATATCGTGATAAAACGAAAATGGGAAAAATCGAATTTTCGGAGATAACTCGAAACCGAAAGCCGATAGCCAAATTTGGTTTTCACCATCCTTATAGTTACCGAGATCCCCTATTAAAACATCGAAATTTGCTCACCCTGTACATACATATTCCGCGAAACTAATATCGGGTTATTCACCGACGTAAATAACAGGAGTGATTCATGCATCTTGACATTACTTTCTAAGAATATATCGCTTATTCTAGTAGGTCCCGCCATGTTCTTGGTAATCTGAAGATAATTTCTACGCAAATAAGCCAGCGAAACGTAAACAAAGCCGTAAAAGCCTAAGTTATTATGTCACACATGTGCTAGTTGTAAAAGTAATTCATAACGCATAGTTTCACTATCGCGTACTTTTTTTCTTTTGTAATATTGGTAATGGTAGAAATGTTATAGCATTAATGAACCCGTGTTTGTTTACTTTTATGTATTTACACAATTAGTTCGTAAAGATTACTTTGGGGAGTACATCTAATTGACTAATGGAATTAAACGATTAAGGTAATTTGACTCATGGAGATAATTACACAAATATTTGGTTAATGCTAGACAGGTGATTCATAAATACTACAAATGTTGAACTAAGTAAACGTAGTAATGAGTATTATACGGTTTATATTATACTACTGTGGCCTATAGTAGCGTATTTTACAATTGCACTGGGGAGCACCATTTTCTATATGCCTGGGAATTGTGCACACCTTTCAAATTTGATAGATCTACTCTTAATTTGGCGTCAAGAACATAATTTATGGCATTTTTGACACTTCAATAAAAAACATTTAAATTAATTCGAAATAACAGTAATAGAAATTAAAGTGTTAGCTAATTTTGTAACCACTTCGTCATATTGAAAGCCTTACTGTCAAAAAGGATAAGATTTCTGTATTTTGTTCACAGCTGGCGGGAATCAGCGATCGAATAAACAAAGTTGCGGGGTCAGAAGAAAAATCAAAAATAGTAATTACTGGACATGTAATTGGCACTCATGCTACAATTATAGGAATCACCCTACTAGCAAGATCAATAAAAATACATCAATCATTACTCGGACGGTAAATTAAAAAAATAATAATAATAAAATAAATAAAAAATAAGAGGTCGCTGTGGCACAGGTGAACGAATATACAGAGGGTGTTCCAGATTCGGTACCACTTTTATAAGGTGATGTAGAACCGATTTAGATCAGTAGGTCTTCTGATTTTCCAGCATTTTCCATCAAAATATAATTGGATGAACTGTTTGGCTAAGACATCTTGCATTTTGATGAGCTTGTTATTCAAAAAATATTTTTATCAATCAATCAATCCATACTCAAATATTTAGTGGCAGCTTATCTGATTTTGGAAACAACTTACATGATTTTGAAGACAGCTTACTTGGTTTTGAGTTGGTTTTGAATTGGTATGTTATGTAAGCTTATCAAGTTTTGGTTTAGAAGTGAAAAATCAGCTCGGAACCAGATAAGCAGGTTTCAGAACCACGTAAGCTTATCTAATTTTAGTTTACAGGTCAAAACCAGCTCAAAATCTAATCAAAAACCAAGTAAGATTACCTAGTTTTGGTTTACAAGTCAAAAACAAGTAAGAAAACTTAAAAAAAATCAGATTATCTGTCTTAAAAACCACGTAAGCTTATCTGGTTTTGTTTATCTGCCTTGCTTCGTTTTGGCTTATAAGTCAAAATGAGGTAATCTCCTTCAAAAAAGCAGGTAATCTGTTTCCAAACCATGTAGGCTGCTTTCAAAACCGAATCCAAATTCGAATTCAAAACCAGGTAAGCCACTTTAAAAACTTTAGTGAACATGGTTATAGAAACAGATTACCTGACTAGTTTC